>JAWRVZ010000050.1:1762500-2355000 GCA_037043235.1 Rhodeus uyekii
ATGTAAATTATGTGCGTATTTTTAATTCGAAAGGGCGAAATTAGACGTTGAAATTAGAAATTATTACCCGATTATTTTTGTCGGTTGTTTAACATTTCTATTCTGAAACAGCTGTCAATTAAGAAATGCTTAGTTCAGCTACTTATATCTCATCTCGCACTTTATGACCGTTTACTGAAGCGTCGAAAACATAAAGCCCGTCCACTCTTATTAATTGGTCGTTTCATGTGTTTTGATATTGACGAGCGGTGACAGACTGAGATGAGAAGATGTTGGTGCTCTGCATGATCCATGCACCAGTAAAGTAGAGTTCATGCTAAATTAGGCATTTATTTCACAACCTTTATTAAATAAACCTCTGGAAAAATACAGAGGTCACGACCTCGGTGACCTCATAGCTACGGCCATGGATTTAATAATCAATTCAAAAGGAATTTATGTTTGCATGATCTTACGTTGTCGGCACACTGGAAAATGGATGAATGGATGATTCAGCTGCAGCATCTTCTGGTCAGACACAGGAATTCATTGGGTACTCGACCCTGACAGTGCATTATGGGTATGTGGTGCATCATGGGATTGAATGAGCGCACTCGGTTTGTAGGTCTCCGCTACAAATGTCTCCTCAAATAGTGATCTAGACATTGATTAGCTGGCTCAGGTATGTTTGATTTGAGTTGGAGCTGAACTCCCAGCCCTGATTTGCACGCATTGGTTGAACGAATTAACACACTAAAGTCAGTTAGATTCTGAGAGAGAGTTTGTTTAATTACTGCAGCAGTTCATGCTTCCTTAGTTACTTTCTTTCTTAGCCAATCAGAATCATTTAAACGTCATCATTGACGTAGTTACGATCCTCTGTTAGAGTATAATTGCTGTAACAATGTTATTGTATGTGGGGCGGCCTACGAACTCCTTGTGAGACTTGAAGCTTCTGCTGATGAAACTGCAAACTAAACTTCACTAAAATTTATTCTATTGACTCCTGCTCTTCATTCATCACATCTGCTCCTCTGGTTTTAACTGTAATTCCCTACACAACACTCCTTAAACCTCATAGTTTCCTGTTGTTGAATAAGCCCACCTCCATCTTGGTCTGAATCCAGGGTCCGATGATGTTGGCTTGAGCGGCAAACGAACGCCTCAGTCTCTCATTGGATTGTTGTCTTGCAACCTCTTCCTGTAGCATCTGGTCTCTAAGAGGAACCAGCTGCTTCACCTACAGGGGGCGACACATCCGAAGCAAACAATGACTGTCCAGTCTCACGTAAATTGCTAACCATGCTGTAGCATGGTTGGACATTTGGGCTCTGCATTAAAAACAATGCATGCGTGTGTGTGTGTGTGTGTGTTTGTGTGTACTCTGTACTCACAGCATCCCATTTGTTGGTGATGTCCTGTGGGCTGAGGACCGTGTATGGATTGATTCCGACCAGCTTGATGCCGTAGGTCTGAGCGATCTTTGTGATCTCGTTCTGGATGCCCATGATGGCCATGCGCTCCTTGTCAGCTTCTGGTAGGGTGGCCTTGAACTGGTCGTGAGCTGTGATCAGACTCTGAAAAACAAATTATTAAAAACATTAAAGCTGGAGTTCAAATATTACTATGAATTGGAGAAAGTGCAATGCACAATATGGCGGAATGAGTCGCGCCTTAGAAATGAAAGAGCCAATAATTGACCAATACCAATCAATTATTAAAGTACATTTTTTGTCATTATTTCAGCATTTAGACAAGATTTATGAGAGAGCTGTTCTCAGAATTCTTTTGTGATTTCAAAGCTGAATTTTATCATAAGCTTAGCGAACAACTTTGGAGAATTTAGTGTTTCCACATTCACAGAGATTCAGAGCTGTACTTGCATGACTGAAACAGCGGCTCGAGAGGCGTTTCGAAGGCGGTCGGCGAGGGAAATGACCTGCATTAAAGAGACTTTGGCGGAATCATTGGCGCTTTTAGAGGATTGCACTGCGACACTTGTCTTTCACATTCACATTCTTGTTTCTCAATTCTGTTTCTCAACACAAGCAACGTACATGTGTTCTCATGGAGACCGCAGGCTTTCTCCTGGTAATTATCGTTTTATTAAAATTATTATTTACTAAATATAATTTACATCAGCGCAAACCCTCTTTTGGAGTTAAAAAGCTACTGTCAGGATTTAATAAAGACAGATAATAGCTTGTGGACAGGGTTGTTTTTGCAGCTGACCCTTTTGCATGTGCATTTGTAGGAATTTATGGGAGGAGAGTATTTAAATGAATTACTAAGGTTTGTCATTAATGCATTAATGGCATTTCGTGCCATTATTTCCCACCAAAACGCATGTCTTAAACCAGACAGTAATTTGCGCTGCTCTTGGTAGATTGTGCCGGTCGTTATGTATATGAGCCGTCTGCGTCAGTGTTCTTTAATTTATGCAAATTTTCAGTAGATAATGCACAGAACTTTTCACTCCCATCAGTGGCATTATGGGATTGTGCTCTCACTCTAATTTGCCCTGTTCAGTTAATGTTTACTGTTATGAGCAGTCATGCATTTGCAAGCTTGCAGCTGGAGTCTCTTCAGTTTAAATCTTCCGTACATCGTGAGGTGTGGGATTTCTGACGGTTTGATTTTCTCAAGTCTGCATTTGATGCATCTTTGATATCAAAATCCCATCCGTGTACTTTCATGTGTCCCTGTGTACTTTGACGGTTGATTAATAAATTAACTCTTTAGTTGATTGGTTAATAAATGCACATGTCGAAGCATGTGGAACAGGCATGTCTTTTATCCAGCTGGCAAATGGTTTTGTCACAGTCCTGCCGTATCGCTTCACACTTCCTGTTACCTCCCGCGTGCTTACTGTGTCATTTCCTTCATCTGTCGTGTCAATCACTTCCTTATTAGTCTCGTCAGCTGTTCCCAGTCTCCTTTTGTACATAAACCCTCATGTTTTCCCTTGTCTTTGTCGATTGTTACCTATGTTATGTGTGGATGTACTCCATGTTTTTTTAATGTTATCTCCAGTTTTGCACAAGTGGGCCATTTTGTGCTCATATTTAACGTGTTTTTGTTTTGTTTATAATAAAGAGTAACCCTCGTCTTGGTCATCCCGCACCACAACGCATTACAGGTTTACAAGACGCATAACAAGATGGTGTTGATGAATGTTTGCAGTGCATTACAGTGTGTTCGGCTTCAGTTCAACACGTTGCATGTGACAAAAATAGTCGCTTCGATGCAAATGTTGTGTGCTCAGACAGTGTGAAGACTGCAGCCTGTTAAAGTGGCTGTTGATATAAACAGGCCGTATTGTTCAGAATTCATTATTGCACTATGTGCAATATTATTCCGTTTTATTTCACCATTTCAGTATTTTACTGCACTTGAACATGCATCACATTACAGAAGTGAAATGCATTGCAAGAACTTTAAACCTGCACCTCCATGCACAGTATTGCAAATCAATTTAGCATAAAACGTCCTGCTTCTAACCTGGATTTCCTCAATGCTGTGAACGATGAACATGTCCTGCAGATCCTCCATGGCTCCATCCATCCAGTTGTTGAAGGGCGCCGCCCTCTTGGCGAACTCCAGGTACAGCTGATCAATCGTTTCCCAGAGTTTTTCTACACGCTGGAGGAAGAATGTAATCATTCGACTACAATAAGTCGCAAAAAACTTTTTACACATAAAATGACTTGTTTTCCAGTTGCGCCTTTACAGTGGGCAGTTAATATTTGGCTTCACACGGTTATAGATGTGAGTATCAGTTTCAAGTGTATAGTGTGTGTGTGTTCACCTCTAGAGAATCTCTTCTCTTCTGGGTGAGGGTTCCCAAGTTGTCCCACTGGTCACAGATGCCCTGGCAGCGGGCGTTCACTGTAGCGGCATCATGATAATCCAACTCACTAACCAGAGAGAAAGACAAATCTGAGCACTTCTGAAAGCCACTCCAAAAACAAATCGAGACAGAATTGTGTCTTGCATTAACATTATGAAGCTTGATTTTAGACCATTTAAGGCACAATATGTAAGATTTGTGCTTTTTCAAAAACCACCAGAACATTGTAATATTTTTTCACTTTTCGTTTTCCACTTCCAGCCTTCTTTAACAATTATATATCACTAATACATGATTAAATACTAAATTAATAGTAGTTAAGACTAATGTGGTTTGGAATTGGTCAAATGTGCTTGGAAAAAAAAAAAGATTAGAATATCAACTTGCATAATTATGCACAAACTGTATACACTGATTCTTATTAAACCAATTAAAGTTATTCATTCAAGAGCAAAGAGTGATTTTGTACCTCTCTTTCACAGTTTAATGCACTTTTAATGAGTGGTTTTATAATAAAGCATGTCCTGCAGTGGACGGCATTTTACGACAGTCACGAGACGTGATTTGAGACGATAAGTTTAGGCTCTAAAGGAGGGGGAAAGCACACCACGTTAAATGCAAGGAACGGCATAGTCATCATTTTACCTTGATTATCACTTTTTCTTAATCGCTGGAAGCCGAAACTCAAAACAGCCCTACAACTGTTGAATTGTTTCTCAACTTCGCCCTCATGCATGTAAGACACATGATGGAGACACAGGATTTGGGCATCATAGTTGCCTACCATTATTGTAGTTTAACTTTATTATGAGGACATGAAAGATCACAGTCTCTACAATTCACTTAAAGTAGATTGTGGAGGTCTTATCTGAGATATAAAATCATCAGAACTAATACTCTAATGAAAGTCATTAGAACATTACTTATAGTCAACAGACTGTTTGAGGGGATCATCAAAATGAAGTGTAACCAGCAAACGTTGTTACATATTTAACAAATAACAATATATTATTACTTATTTCATTCTTTTGATTTTAGAGGGAAAGATGAGCCGGACATGTTTCTGACAGGTTTCTCACTTCAGCTCTTGAGCGATGGCTGCGATCTGCTCCACTCGGTCCTGATGGGCGGCCAGGTCGCTCTCAAACGCCTCGTGCTTCCTCATGAGAGCCCTGATCTCCATCAGAGACGCCGTCTCAAAGTCTTTCTGAGTCAGCAGGTGCTCCTTTCCTGCAAACAGAGAGCGGCAGATCAGCAACGCAACGGCTACGCATCCCCAAATGACAATAAACCCACTGTCGAGTTTCAATAGTGTAACGATGTCTGAAGCAGACGTCGACCGATAGTGGATTTTACTGATAACTGGTTTGGATCATTAATACAGCATGAAAACAAACATAACACATACATTCGTGTTGAACTTCAGTACAAACACTGAAAGCAGAACTGAACCATACTGAAAATATACTGCATTTTTTAATATAAAAATATAAATATATTAATTGCACCTTGATCATTCATGATGGTTCATGATGCATTAACTAACGTTAAGAGATACAACTTGTAAAAATGAATGTAAAAAAAAAATGTAAAAATGAATCAGTAAATAAATGTTGACATTAATGTGTATGTGTGTGTGTAATTTCAATGCTCTAGCCTTTGTATATATATTTAAAGATATTTATATAAAGTTTGTGTGTGTGTATATCTATATATATATATAGATATACACACACACACATACATACATATACACACACTTATTAAATATCTTTAAATATGTGTGTGTCAATACACACACACACACATACACACACACACATACATACATATACATATATACACACACTTATTAAATATCTTTAAATATGTGTGTCAATACACACACACACACACACACACACACACATACATATACACACACTTATTAAATATCTTTAAATATGTGTGTGTCAATACACACACACACACATACACACACACACATACATACATATACATATATACACACACTTATTAAATATCTTTAAATATGTGTGTGTCAATACACACACACACACATACACACACACACATACATACATATACATATATATACACACTTATTAAATATCTTTAAATATGTGTGTCAATACACACACACACACACACACACACACACACACACACACACACACACACACACACACACACACATACACACACACACATACATACATACATATACATATATACACACACTTATTAAATATCTTTAAATATGTGTGTGTCAATACACACACACACACACACACACACACATTATTTAATAAAAACAACTAAATATGTGTGTACAATATAAATGTATTTATAATTTCATGATAAAAAAAATGCAATCGAATTAGTTTCTGGTGTTTATATGTTTCTGTCGGCTGGATGATGATACAGTTTGCCTTCTCACGGCAAAAAGTGATCAGCTGGATATGAACTAATGCAATAAATCGTGACATATAAAATGTGTTTTTGACGCGTTGTTTTAGCCGCTTGAGACGGGGCTAATGTTAGCGTCCTCTCGTCCTCATTGAGGCAGACTGGTGTTTGACATCCACATGAAAACAGCAGTGTAAGCCACATATAAATGTTTTGCCAGTAATTGATTCCTTTTTTTTTTAAGTGTGAAATTAACTTGTATTTTAGCGGTGAATGGGAACGCTAACAGAGAGCTTTCTCCAGATACTGTGGTAAACGTGTGTGAACTGAGCGTGAGCACCTGTGGTCCAGGACTCGTGCAGGGAACATTTCTGCTTGAACTTCTCCGCCAGATGATCGAGTCTCTCCAGACGACGGATCTCAGTGAGGAGCCATTCCTCATAGCCCTTCTCCACCTGCTCTAGACCTTTCCATGCATTCGCAATGTCCTGCAAACACACACACACTTAGTTTCAAATCGTACCTCGATCAATTAGTCAAATCACAATCAATTTACTTGATTTGATTGGCTGATTTCTAAGGAGTGAGAATGGCGAGCAGGGTTTCCTGACTCACCGACACCATCTTCCCCTCGGAGGGCATGAAGGCCGGGCGGTTGCTCAAGCGGAGCTTCGTCTGCAGGGTGTTGAAGTTGATCTCCAGCTGGCATTTCTCCTGAACGCGTGGAGGCTTGTGGACGCGCCTGTAGTCCCTGAAATCCTCCAGCTTCTGCTGCATGGCACGCATGGTCTGCTCCGCCACACGGTTCTCCAGCCACGGGATGGTGCGACGGATCCACTCCAACAACTACAGAGAGATGGAGGAGGTTTAGATGGAGAACGATGGGCATGAGGCAATGCTAGGAGGTTTAAAAGGAACAAGATTAGGCTCTTTCCAAGCCCTGGAGAGATGCCAACTAAATGGACAAAACAGACTGACAGATTGGAAATTACTGGTATCTTTATTATCAATACTGATTCTCTAAGTTGACATATAGAGATAAAAAGGTATATATATGCTTTTACATTCACCAGAGGAATGCAAACGATTTGCAAACGAATGCAAAGTTTTTCAGGGGAACCCAAAACTTCTGCGAGCAGATGCAAAAGCATAAAAGTTTAGTTTTTTCCACATATCTCAGTTTTTTATCAGCATAATACCATAATTATGTTGCTTTACGAGATAACGCCGTACTGCATGTATAATTTGACCAAAACCCCCAAAAGATTCAAGAGAAATGTCAATTGATATATTTTGCCTGGAAATGTATGCATTTTGCAGTACAGAAGTGCATTCAAGCAATATATTTAAAGGCTACAGCAGTTTAGCATTGCTAGCACCAGATAAACAATCAGAAAAACACTGTATTGTACTTAGAAAAAAAGAAAACAACCAGTTTTAAACCAGTTTAAAGTAGTCGGCTGGTCTCGGCTTGACCTGTGGAAACCTGGTTAGACTGGTTTAAGATGCGTTTCTTATTGAAAAGTACTGATATAAAAGAGTTCAACTTATAAAAAGGTACTATTTTAACCAATATTTGTTTGTAATATGCATCCAGTTCTGTTGTCTCTCTGGGTTTTGGTCAGTGATAACAAAAGGTCAGTGTTAAACAGGGTTTTGGTCAGTGATAAATAGTTTCTACAGTTTAAACTTACAAACTATTCTAGTTCAGCTTTGGAACTTTTGGAACTTTTGGAACCTTTGGAACCTTTGGAACATTTGGAACTTTTGGAACCTTTGGAACTTTTGGAACTTTTGGAACCTTTGGAACTTTTGGAACCTTTGGAACCTCGATTGGAATCAGCTGTATACAGGTCTGAGAAACAGACGCAGATCTCCTCACCTCACTGGCCAGTTTCTCATACTCCTCCATCAGCCTTTCATTCTCCTGGTTCACAGCCAGAACCTTACAGATTCTGTTAGCAGCCGTCTCGGCCTAAAGAGAAAGAGAGAGAGAGAGAGAGAGAGAGAGAGAGGAGAGAGAAAACCAGAAGCTCATTTAGTGGCATAGCAAATTCTGTTTAAAGTTAATGCGTCTGTATCCGAGTCTCCTCACTTCATTTACTTTAATTCATTCGTTGATTTACTCTGAGTTACGCTGGAGCGCGTCTGGAAGCTCAACGCATTACTAGAATCAATTTCCTTCAATCATTCACACTAACTGATCCCAGTTTGTACTCATCTTACACTGTAATAATGACAGACGCTAGTTTGGGAAATTGAGTCAGAATGAAATCCAAGTTAATTTGTACCTGTTCGGCACCAGCGAAAGCGTGGTAAAAGCAGGACACGTAGGTCATGATGGCTTTCTCATCAGGTTTAGGAGTGTTAACAATGTCTGAGGATAAAAGTGACAGAGAATCAACCATCGTTTATGAAAAAGACAATCTGTTCATCGAGATTGCTTTTTAATAACATTTCAAATCAGCAATAAAACCCTGTTCCATTGGTTTCATACATACTGTTTTTTTAAACATGTTGCGAAGCGTCGTTTCCCATTTCTACATTGTTGTTTTCATATTTACTGCATAAATAAACTATTAAATCTTTATTTAAACCTGACGAACTATAGAATAGATCATTATAAAGTTCTAGCCTTAACTATGAACCTTTAATCATCCTCTGAGATGATTATATAGATCTATACAGAGTAAATGGCTCTATGACTGGCTCTTTTAGATGAGTAATAATAGTGGTGGGAATGAATTTGGCGCGCTGCATGCATCTCCTCCTCTAACGATGTCTGAAGGTTAATTGGCTTATTTTACAGCAGAGTGCAATTAAGGACTGTTTAAGACTTGGAAAAAGAAAATGAAACATCTCTACAGAACAAAACCAATCTCAGATTTATTTGTGTTTTTAACTTAATTATACAGGCAGACATTTAACAGCAAAACAGATGTGCGTTTAACACAACACATGTATTACTCAATGCATATGCCTTTAATTTATGTACCATTATATAAATACATACAAATTAGAGGTCGATCAGTATCGGATTTTTCTGATACGATCATAATGTGGTTAAATAAGTGCAACAGACGGATTATTATTGTGGCAATAATAGTAAAATCTATATAATGAATGTGTTGAAAAATGTTTTGTTTCGGTGCAAAAAAAGCCACAAGTTTATTTAGAATTAAATGCCAGATTCAGTTTGTTGTGTATCCAAAATACCAATAAAAACAGAATTTAAATGCAGTTCTGTCAATTCTAACTAAATTATAATTCGAAATACAATAATACCTTGAGATACGAGCATAATCCGTTTCAGGATGAACTTAGTTATTTTTCTCATAAGAAATGGGAAGAAACAGGAACAAAAAATTGTTCCGGCCCTCTAAGAAACTCCCTTATTAGTGCTAATAACAATGGAAAAACATGTTTTTAATTGCTATAGAGACACACACACACACAACATTATAGTATATAAGGATTCCTGTGATATAAAATAAAATGTGTCTAAAAAAAACAAACTCGTATCTCAAAGCAAAAAATAGCTCGAAAGCTTGCTCATATCTCGGAATACTTGTATGTCGGGACGCTCGTATCTCAAGTCATTACTGTACACTGGTATTTATTATTTTGCTTTATTATTTTAAAGTCTGCTCATGAGATGGAGATCAAATACACACTCTTAGAATCAGCTGAGTATGTAACAATATAAAACCCTAAAGGAAACACTGTCAATCATCAACTGTAGATAATAAGCAATGATTTGTCAGAGATATTGATTGACTGTGAGCCTGTAAACAAGTAACTGCATCAGCTTTTCAAGTTTAATAATCACATTAGACGATTCTTGTTTTTTGGGCCCCAGATTTAAGCCCTCTTTCAATGATCACTTTTGTTATAGCATTTAAGTTATGTAAGACTACATTTTGAGTTAAGGCCATAAAAGACATCATTCGAGGCGGCTCTTTCACTCACCTTCAGCGTCAAGCATTTTCGGGATGTCCAGGTATTTCTCTGCCACCTCAAACGCAGTGTTCAGGTTTCCAATCGGGTCGTCCTTCAGAGGAACAACAAAAATCACATACTGACCCCTGATTCAACTCTATTGCACTTCACATGAATACGGGACATTTAGGTGCAGATACTGTCATTTTTAAGAGTTGTGGGCCCTATATTTAGCTTGTATGATTTTTGTTTCTTAATGTTTTTTAATGATCATATCGGAACATTTATTTACATGACTTATTTTGGGCTGTAGAACAATCGTAGACATTCAGAAACAGAATTTTACATTCAAACTAATTTTACTGTCAGAACTATCCATTTTATAATTAATAATTTTTTTTACATTAATAATTTTTTAACAATTGAACATTCAATTCATAGCCTGAAAAAAACAATGATTTTTCATTGCGGATTCCAAAATTGTATATTTTATATTTAGATTATTTACATCTTATTTATTTTTCCAAAAGCGGCTGTATCTGTGTAATCTGTTAACATTTGAAATGACAGCCAACCACTGAATTTGAACAAGATTCACACACACACACGCACACACACGTAACATGAGCAGCTGTTTTTGATTGAAATTACATTGTATCTTTTCAAAATGTAAAACAGAATAGCCTGACTTTAGATTTGTAAAATGATGCTACAGAAGACAAAACAAGAACAGCAGACGAACTGCATGATGCAAATTTGTTTATGTAACAGCGGAAATACAGCGTTTCCTCGGTTAACCTGCTGCTTACAGACTTCACAATGTTTACACACATATAGCCTTTTGGGAATTGATTGCAATGCACTGAGTGCAAGTCTGGAATAGATATTGGACAAAAAAAAACAAAGCCCTGAGATTATGTCTCCTCCAAAATTCGACAGCAAAACATACAATCAGATTGTGCCTCCAGCATCATATTCATGTGCTTTGAGGCTTTATGAACTCCCACACCTACAACGACCCTAAATCTACCCTTCCAACAATGCACATATAGTGTTGGAAGCACAATCTGATTATTCGGCAGAACATCTGTCGACCGGTGCATCTATAAACTCAAGATAAACCTTTTAATAATACCTTTTTATATTTTTAAAATATAACTTCTATGTGAGAGAATGAATGTGTAACATTTAAAGGAATACTGATCAATAAAGGGCACCTTTCTGAGTTTAGAGTAGTCGATGAGGTCCGGTCTGTGTCTGTGGATGAGGGCGCACAGAGCGAGGCCATCCTTCCAGCTGAGGAACAACACACACAAACCATGAGTAAACCATGAGTAAAGCATGAGCAAAACATGAGCAAACCATGAGCAACCCATGAGTAAAGCTTGAGTAAACCATGAGCAAACCATGAGCAAAGCTTGAGTAAACCATGAGTAAACCATGAGCAAACCAAGAGCAACCCATGAGCAAACCATGAGCAAACCGTGAGTAAACCGTGAGTAAACCATGAGCAACCCATGAGCAAAGCTTGAGTAAACGATGAGCAACCCATGAGTAAACCATGAGCAAACCATGAGTAAAGCTTGAGTAAACCATGAGCAAACCATGAGCAAAGCTTGAGTAAACCATGAGTAAACCATGAGTAAAGCATGAGCAAACCATGAGTAAAGCTTGAGTAAACCATGAGCAAACCATGAGCAAAGCTTGAGTAAACCATGAGCAAACCATGAGTAAACCATGAGTAAAGCATGAGCAAACCATGAGCAAACCATGAGCAAACCATGAGTAAAGCTTGAGTAAACCATGAGCAAACCATGAGCAACCCATGAGTAAACCATGAGCAAACCATGAGCAAACCATGAGTAAACCATGAGTAAACCATGAGTAAACCATGAGCAACCCATGAGTAAACCATGAGCAACCCATGAGTAAACCATGAGTAAACCATGAGCAAAACCATGAGCAAACCATGTAAAGCTTGAGTAAACCATGAGCAACCCATGAGTAAACCATGAGCACCCCATGAGCAAACCATGAGCAAACCATGAGTAAAGCTTGAGTAAACCATGAGTAAACCATGAGCAAACCATGAGTAAAGCTTGAGTAAACCATGAGCAACCCATGAGTAAACCATGAGCACCCCATGAGCAAACCATGAGCAAACCATGAGTAAAGCTTGAGCACCCCATGAGCAAACCATGAGCAAACCATGAGTAAACCATGAGCACCCCATGAGCAAACCATGAGCAAACCATGAGCACCCCATGAGCAAACCATGAGCAAACCATGAGTAAACCATGAGCACCCCATGAGCAAACCATGAGCACCCCATGAGCAAACCATGAGCACCCCATGAGTAAACCATGAGCACCCCATGAGCAAACCATGAGCAAACCATGAGTAAACCATGAGCACCCCATGAGCAAACCATGAGCAAACCATGAGTAAACCATGAGCAAACCATGAGTAAACCATGAGTAAACCATGAGCAACCCATGAGTAAACCATGAGTAAACCATGAGTAAACCATGAGTAAACCATGAGTAAATCATGAGTAAAGCATGAGTAAAGCATGAGTAAAGCATGAGTAAAGCATGAGTAAAGCATGAGTAAAGCATGAGTAAAGCATGAGCAAACCATGAGTAAAGCTTGAGTAAACCATGAGCAACCCATGAGTAAACCATGAGCACCCCATGAGCAAACCATGAGCAAACCATGAGTAAAGCTTGAGCACCCCATGAGCAAACCATGAGCAAACCATGAGTAAACCATGAGCACCCCATGAGCAAACCATGAGCAAACCATGAGCACCCCATGAGCACCCCATGAGCAAACCATGAGCAAACCATGAGTAAACCAGGAGCACCCCATGAGCAAACCATGAGCAAACCATGAGCAAACCATGAGCACCCCATGAGCAAACCATGAGCACCCCATGAGTAAACCATGAGCACCCCATGAGCAAACCATGAGCAAACCATGAGTAAACCATGAGCACCCCATGAGCAAACCATGAGCAAACCATGAGTAAACCATGAGCAAACCATGAGTAAACCATGAGTAAACCATGAGCAACCCATGAGTAAACCATGAGTAAACCATGAGTAAACCATGAGTAAATCATGAGTAAAGCATGAGTAAAGCATGAGTAAAGCATGAGTAAACCATGAGTAAAGCATAAGTAAAGCATGAGTAAACCTGCCAATGCTAATGATTTACTGAGATAACACATCCTCCACAAATACAGCAAACCAGAACATTTTACAATAGATTACAATAAAGCATTTATTAATCTTAATGTTTATTTAAATATTTACTAATATATTGTTTAAATCAAAACTTGCATCTGTTGACATAATTTGAGCTAAGATGAACTAACATCATTTTAATTAACATTAACAAAGAATAAGAAATACTGACAGATTTCTCATTGTTAGATAACTTTAGTTAATGGATTAAATAATGAGATCTTACTGTAAAATGTTGCCATAAAATGTAGGCATTTAAGTATTTGTTTAGCATGAAAATTAGATTAGATTAGATTAGATTCAACTTTATTGTCATTACACAAGTATAGGTACAAGGCAACAAAATGCAGTTTAGGTCTAACCAGAAGTGCAATAGCAGCAAGTGCAGGATATATACAATGGTTGCATAAGTGCAGGATATGGAAATGTACAGGATTTACAGGTAATATGTACAATTAATATAAATATACAGATGGTTATTACTATAACAGGTGAGTGTGTGCTATAAATATAATTACAGGTGTATCTTACTATAAACAGCATTTACAGGTGAATATGTACTATAAATGTAATATACAGATGTCTCTAACTAATTAATGGTTATCATAAGCTTTGTAGTGAAAAAGTATCATATAAAACAAAGACAGTTTGTAGTGAACTCTGGAGACTATGAGTGTGTGTGTGTGTGTGTGTGTGTGTGTGTCTGAGAGACTCGCACCTGATGTGGAAGTTCTGTACGTTGACGTTCCTGTAGGGGGCCGTCTTCCTCTGACACCACAGCAGCAGCCCCTCTTTAGCAGAAGTCTCTGTTGAGACACACACACACACACACACACACACGCACGCACGCACGCACACACACACACGCACACACACACACACACACACACAAACGCAACAGAAAACCATTTGCTTAATATGAGCAGACTCTGGTACAGTGATAATGAGTGTTGAACTGGTAACATGACTGGTCAGGTTGGCTGGTGAATGTCGTTGTTGTGATGTGAATATGTATGTGTGTGTGTGTGTGTGTGTGTGTGTGTGTGTGTGTGTGTGTGTGTGTGTGTGTGTGTGTGTGTGTGTGTGTGTGTGTGTGTGTTTTACCCTCCACTGAGATGTCCTGGATAGCGAAGCGGAGAATGATAGTCCAGATCATTCCAAGAGTCATTTTCACGTTTCCATCAACAATCTCTGCAGAGCCACACAGAACTTTGCTTTACATATATACACTTATTAGGGCAATCAATTGTAAATACTTAAATATAATATAATTAATTAACTAGTATGCTGATTGTTAAAATTAATTACATATACCTTTTTTTATTATTGATAGTTTGCGATCACAAAAGTGACAGTAAAGACATTTATAATTCACATTTGCATTCATGCATTTATCAGACGCTTTTATCCAAAGTAACTTGCATCGCATTCAAGAAACACATTGATATTCTAATCAGTTCTTGCTTTCACTGGGAATCGAACCCATAACCTTGATGTTGCAAGTGCCGCTCTCTCCTGTTTGATACACAGGGAAGCCTGTTATAAAATGTTATAAATGTTATTTCTAATTTAAATAATTGGAAAAACTTTTCTTTTAACCCTTCTGTTCATTAAAAGATCCTGAAAATAAATGCATTACGGTTTGCACTAAAATATGAAGCAGCATAACTGTTTTTAACACTGATAAAAATCAGAAATGTTTGTTAAGCATCAGATCAGAATGATTTGTGAATGATGTTGCTGAAATTTCAGCTTTAATCACAGGAATAAATGACACAAACTACATCAAAATAGTACATCAAGATCTTTAAATATTGCACAGACAGCGCAGGATTCCCACCTTCGGCTCCGATGGACACCAGCTTCACTCCTTTGCTGCAGATGTAATCCAGAGCCTTGTTCACGTTGGCGATCTTGTGGAAACGCATCTTTCCTTTATCAGGCTTGGGAAGTCTCTCACCTGCCGAAAATAATCACAGCCGACTGCCATCAGTTATCAGTGTAAGAACAGATAGGTTGGTTATAGGTTCCAGACAGGTTTCCCAAACACTAAAGCTATCGGTCGCGCCGAATCGAGGGTTGTAAGATTGAGAAAAGTGTTTGATTAGAACGAGTCTCCTGACTCGAAGACACACGGCATCCATCTTGGTTATAATGAATGGTGCTGTGTGCATTAATATCAGTTTAATGAGTAATGGGCTTAATTGATCAACATCACTTCATAATTGTATGCATTTCAGTTTTTCTCTTGGCTTGACGCTTGTGTTGTTGATTGCTGTGACTCTTGAGAGGAAGATAGTAAATACTGACGGCATCAGCTGAAACTGGATTTTTCTGGTCGGGAGAAAATGTTAAGGAGCCGTTAGTTCGTTCATCCGAAAATGAACATTTTTGCAAGCTTTATAATGGGGGGGGGGATTTTCAAGCCTAAAAAACTGCATCCATCCTCATGAGACTGATCCATACGACTCCAAGGAGAAGCGTGAGCTCAGGTGAGAGTCGAGTCACTTTTCAAGCACATAGAGCGGGGCAACCGGGTCAGAGGTCATTCTTCCCGCCGGAACTGGACTTTTCTGTTACCGGAAGACAGAGATTATGGTTATAAAGTTATACATATGTTTCTTTTTCTTACAAAAAGAAATGGCTTCACTTCAGAAGGCCTTTATTAATCTCCTGGAGTCGCATTGATCACTTTTATGAGGTTGAAGGAGCTCTTTTGGGCTTCAGAGTCTCAGTCTCCATTCACTCCCATTATAAAGCTGGGAAGAGCCGGGATATTTGGCTAGGATGGCGTGAGGGCGAGAAAATCATGGGATCATTTTCATTTTTCGTTGAACTAACCCTATAATGTATGTGAACAGAGTACAATTGATTTCATGTTCAGACAGAACAGATTTGATCCTTGATGTCACATCTGTGATGAAAGAACTCCATCACACGCACACACACACACACACACGTACGTACACACACACACACACACGTACGTACACACTCTCTCTCATACAAACAGACACACACACACACACTCTCTCTCTCTCAAACACACAAACTCACACTCTCTCTCACTCTCATACACACTCTCTCTCTCTCACACAAACAGACACACACTCACACACACTCTCTCTCTCTCTCAAACACACAAACTCACACTCTCTCTTTCACACACACATACACGCACGGATACACGCACACATGCATGCACGAAACACACACACACACACACGTACACTCTTTCTCTCTCTCACTCTCACACACACTCTCTCTCTCTCTCAAACTCACAAACTCACACTCTCTCTCTCACACACACACACACACACGCGCATCACAACAACGACATTCACCAGCCAACCTGAAGTGTTCGGATACTGACGAATGTGCTGAAAACTAAGCACTCATGTCACTGTTTTTCCGAATGACTCCCGTAAGGATAAAATAACTGAGTCATGAGCTGTGTTTATGGCGTTCAGTAATGAGTGTTCACTGCACACGCACTGCTTCAGTCTGCAGTCACACACTCCTTTTAAATATGACTGTACAAGATGACAGCTGATGAAGATGATGCCGGTCAGCCTCATCTGTGTGAATTTTATTCTTGTGGCTTGTAATATCAGCAATCATAATGTTAAAACCTGCTGAATCAGAACAGTATAAATAAGGTGTATCCAAGAAGTGTTGTCCTCGTTACCTGAAATGACCTCGAGCAGCAGCATGAGTTTGAGGCCATTCCTGAAATCCTCTTCGATGTTCTCGATCTGAGTTCCTGCTTTACGCAGATGAGAGTTACACCACGCCGTGAACGTCTGAGAGGAGGAACACAGTCACGCACAAACGGATGATTATCTTCAATAACACAGCATTGAAATACAGTACAATTACATTCAATTACATACAATTACAATTACATACAGTTCAATTACAAATACATTCGTACAAACAAGGCTTGCGTTGAGAGGTTTATTAGAAACAATATGTTCAATAAAGTATCGTTTAACATAAGATAAACCTATAGTTAGTTTCAAAGCCTTCAGATTGTGATGGAAAAAAACGTTCCAAGAGTCTTAGTTCACACAGAATGCATCGTTTTCTATGGGATTGTTGCATTTGGGTCTGCAGTCGAGATTTTCTTTTGTGAGAAACAGCTGAATACAACAAAACAAGTATTTATCAGTGACATTGCAAGGCTTTTTAATTTACAATAAAATAAGATAATTGCCTACACAAATTACGATAGCATTGTAACAATATAATACGTAATAATAACGTTTAAAGTGGATTGTTTGTTCTTCATTTTCCAGACGAATTTTCTAGTTTAAAAACCTTGCTGTAATTTTGTGTAAATTATGAAAATTAATATCATCACCATCTTGTTCTGATGAAAGCGATTTGAACGCAGCATAAAACATGTTGCTCAAGTTCAAAAGAAGTTTAACTTTAACAAAAAACGTTCCACTTATCCCATGCATCTTATTGTCCTTATTAATTTTTGTAATAATTTTCTATAAATAATTAGAAAAATTATATAAAAAATATAAATATAAATAAAAATATAAATGATAAAATCAAATTTTATTCTAATCTAATCTAGATTTTATTCTAATCTAAGAAAATTTTAATCTAAGAAACTCTAAGAACTTCTAATCTAAGAAAATCTAAGAATTTTTTTCTAAAATCTAAATCTAATAAAAATATAATTAGAAAAATTATTTCTAAATAATTTTCCAAGTGTTCACGGTTATAAAGTAGGGGATAATATTGCACATCTTCTGAACGAGTGCAGAATCTCCTGATCAAAACACAGGAAAAGAAGATGCAGGAACAAGCGATATCATATATAATCAGATGCATGTGTAAAATAATGTGATCATTATCATTAAACCGCATTGAAGTCAGAATGGTCTAATGTCAAATATAGCTCATAACTGTTATTTGCACTGTCCATGGAGCGGACCTGTTTACATTTCACTGCCGGTTGTATTTTGTGTATATAACTGTGTATGTGACAAATAAAACTCTTGAATGTCACTGAATGAAATGTTGAGCAGGACGAGTTTTAGGACTGTGAAGCTTTGAGGTGTTGATGATCACATCTGTGTTTTCATCCTCGCTCGTAATCCCAACTGGATAGTATTTAACAAAAACACAATTCTCTCAGCTTTATTATGAAACTGACGCACATTCAAGTGTTGACTGAAACAAGAATGCAAAACTTTTTCTTCTTTCTTTTGATATATTGCATATTCAGCTACTCATACAACTAAATATTCTTTGGCCTTGAAAATGTTCTGCCAGTGCAACTATTTCAAAAACCCAGACAAGGAAAGAGTTCATTATTAAGAACCTGACATTGTAATATTTTTTTAATCAAAACGTGAACAAAATGATCTGTCAAAACCCCTGACTGTCTGTGATGTTTTACTTTGCAAATTGCACGGTTTCTGTCGTTTTTAAAAATGCCATTAGCTATATTTGACTGTGATATCTTATAAATATCCTTCAGTCTCGCCAGAGATGTGGGCGTTACAGGCCAACGCTTCCTGATGTAAATGAGTCTGAGTGCGTTTGTTTGTGCAGAATAATGTATGAGAGAGGAGGAGTGACGAACAACAGGACATGTAGGAGTTCCTGATGAGAGAGACGGATGGAGAGAGAGGATGGAAGAGGTGTAATTGAATGTGAATGTGAAGCCGGGGGTCTCTGTGGGGCCGAGTGGGTGGACCGCCAAACCGCACACACACCAGATATAGACCACAGAAACCATTGAGACAATAAGAGAGAGAGAGAGAGAGAAGAGGAGGAAAGACATGAGAAGAAAGGAGAATAAAATGAGCAAAGAGCATTAAGAAATTGAGGCTAAATGAGAAGAGAAGAGACCAAAACAAAAGGGAAAATGAGCAAAGAGAAGAGTGAGAGATGATATGCGACGAGAAGAGAAGAAACAAGACAAAAGAACAGAAGGATAAGAGATTAGATAATACAAGTTGAGAGAACAGAAAAAAGAGAGGATGAAAAAAAAGACAATATAACTCAGATGAGATGAAAAGAGAAGGGATGAGACAAATTGAGAAAGAACAGAAAAATGAGAGATGAGACTAAATGAAATAGTGATCGTTGAGAGACACGAGAAACAAGAGGATGAGAGATGAGAGGATAGAAAAGAAAAACTATGAGACGTGATCAGAGAAACACAAAAACCAAGGCTGGTCATTGATTGTCTTTGGGTTTTAGAGCAGACCGGCGTTTAGTTGAAGTGAAACCACAGAGGATTTTAGGGAATCTTTAGAGGAGAGAAACTGGAGCGGAGATGGACGTATGGGCTCTGTTCACTCCTGGGGGATCACAAGACTGTAAATACAGGAGTCAACGGGTCTAAAACACTTTCAACACTTCTAGAGGAAGTTTTGCTTAAGGTTGGATGTCTGGAGTCCCAAGTTTGGTTTGAAGAGAAATCTTAATAGCAGGTGTAAACAGGGCCTTACAGACACAACGAGGGAAATGTAAAGGTCAAAAAGAGGCAGAGCGGGACGGGTGGAAGGAAGGTCTGATGGAGGAGGGGGGACAGTGTCTAAATGTGGCTGTGACAGGACACCGGGACACAGCTGAGAGAGAGGGATTCCTGAGGAGCAGAGTAAGAGACACAGCAGGAGATCTGCATAGGGCTCTTTCATCCCCTCAGAGAGCCTTCATATCCGAAACATATTCGACACGAGTCACAAATGGCTGTATTGTCCAAACACAAACCACAAAACAAAAACGGTTGCTTAAAAATTCAACAAAAGCAGCCAATAATGCAACCCTGCGCCTTTAAATACCAGCTCTTGGATGAGCTCTTGCAGCTGCCTCTTCCACTCTGTTAAGTGAATTCATTCCCAACGTCCACCTGTTGCCAACGTGAGTGCGATCTTTACATGTGAGGTAATGCTCTTTCAGCACGACAGGAGATGTCTGTCTTCTCCAAACCCTCCCGGGACGGCTGGGGAAGCCCTTTAATAGGTGACCTTTCACACCGCATTACGGCCGACCTCTAGGGTCAGAGCTCTAGCGGTATTTTCGTTGGGTTGCGTTTAAAGAAAAACGATTGCCTCATGACTTAGAGTCCGTGTGAATACTTTATAAAGGGATCGCTGTAATTTGTTGAGCTGCATAATATTTAAGGGCATAATGTAGAAATAGTGTCTCAAATGAAGCTGCACTGAGCCGGATCATTGAAAACATCATGCAAATTGATTTCTTGCTTTGTCTGTTTTGTATATTTTGTCTGAGTATATTTTAGTTATCAGTATTTTGCTGCACATGTAAGCAGTGTTGGGCTAAGTTACTTTTAAAAGTAATGCATTACAATATTGCGTTACTCCCTAAAAAAAAAGTATAAAACACACACACACACACACACACACATAAAATAGAAAAAGTCTAAGGTTATAAGGTGGGACACATAAAAAAAAAATAACACAGAGAGAAAAAGTGTCAAATTAAAATAGTAAAATTGATCAATATGTTACATCGGTGTTTTGTCAAGTGAGGAGAGAGAATGGGATTAAATGTATTGAGATGAGGGGTATTAAATACTATTGCTTTTCAAAAGAAGAAGGGAAAAGATTCTGTTGTGAGTGGGAATGAAAGACAGAACGGATGTTGTGGGAAACGTGTGTGTGTTGATTGTGAACCGGCAATACAATGTTGGGAAGAGGAAGCAGAGAAAGAAGATCAGTGCAGAAGGAATTTGCTTATAGGGAAGCTGAAGAAAGAAAAAGAGAATAAAAAAGAAAAAGAATACGAGAAAGAGGAAAAAAATGTAAAAATAGACAAAAAAGAAGAGAAACTTACTGGACCTAGACCTAATAACCCTTTTTTGGGTTCCCAATACCATCCCCCCATCACTGCCCTGTGACTGAGCATGAACCCACACCGCGACTCTCCAGCGAGACGACCAGCGCCAGCCCAGGACACAAGCTTCCTCTCCCGGAGCGTCCCAACAGGGGCAGAGAGAGAGAGAGAGCAGCGGGAAGAATTTCAAATTCATCCTACGAGCCCGAGTCAAGAGAAATGACATACAGGTAAAACTCCTGAGCGGAACCCGAGAAGGGGCATGAGATCTCAAGAAAAGGAGAAGAACAGGAACTGTTGTGCCCCATCATTGAGGTGGCAGGACCGGACGTCCAGTGATGGTTTCTAGACCACGGACTGCAGCGGAAACAAGAAAAGGCATGACCCACCAGTAGAGCACTGGTGCTTGCAACGCCAAGGTCATGGGTTCGATCCCAGGGAAAGCAAGAACTGATTCAGTGTGTTTCTTGAATGCAATGTAAGTCGCTTTGGATGAAAGTGTAAATGTAAGACTTCATCCCCACCGCTGATGATGAAACTGGGAGTACCAGACATAAACTTAAAGAAAGAAAAAAGAAAAGACAAATAACTGCACCTTGCTTTATTCAAATAAGATCACAAGGGGAAAAACAACAGCAGCCAATAGATACAACAGCAGGAAGAGGAAGAAGAGGGGAATAATGGCTGAAGAGGATGCTGGATGTGTAAAACACAAAATCACGACTTTAGAAACTGTACCAAGTGTAAACCGTGCAAAGACGACGGACACTGGATGGGTGACTGTCCCGACGCCACACAGATGAACTGAGAGACAGAAAATGGAGAGCAGGAAGGAGAAGGTCTGGACGGATAAAGGAAGTGAACATTTTCCAATACTAAGCATTCACACACACACACACACACTGATACTGCTCTCTGAAATGAAGAATCTGCTTGTAATGTTTCTTTTCTGTCTGATCCCAAATGGCAGTTACATAAAGAAGAACGCTTTTTTTTTTTAAACGACCAAGATCATCTATTTTAATAGAGGGAACAGATAAAGCTAACGGTAGATAGTTGTGCGTAGAGAAGTGTTATACGACCATTGACTTGCAGTGTTTACCAGGGATGTGTGATAAAACTAACCTAACCTGTTTCTGCAACAGGACATAAAATTACAGAAAGGTTCACTGAATCTCTTATTTGTGAGACAGTCAAGGCACTTGACGCACGTTAACTAATTTGTTTTGTAATCAGCACATCCTCTCCCTCAATGGGACGGGATTTAATGTGTGAATTAGGCCTGATATTAATATCCAATTCTGAGGGAGTTCAAGTTGTTAAAGACATAGAATGGGCTTCATTAAGGGCAAAGGACAGGGATAAACAAAATGCTGAAATGATGCCTTCTGCTGAATTACACTGCACATCACATGTCGTGGGTGTTGGAGATAAATTGTATGAAGATGAATGGATGGCAGACGAGTGGTCCGTTACATGCAGGCGGCGGTGAAGTTCGCAGAGAGAGCCAACGTGGGACGGTCAGTCTTAGATATATGGATGGATAGATATATTTTCTATCCTGAATATATATATATATATATAATTGCTCGCTTATAATAAAGGCACTGTTCCTAAAAAAGGCATAAGCATTCTTCTTTCACAAACGTAAGAGAGTGATCATTTACATGAAAATCAGAGATGGCGATTATAGAAATGACTTCAATTTGCGATGTTATTTTATAGTGATCAATGAATGATAAAAAGGGGGGAAATGAGAAAGAAATGTTTATTCAGATGTTATGTTTTCAATTGAATCCATGATTATACTTTTTATCTTGATTATTGTATGACATTAATTGCATTTTCTGTTATGTAGAACTGCTTAGTAAGATATAGTCAGAGTATAGAAAGGATAATGTGTTCCTGATAAAGAGAGGAAAATCACAACCGTTGTTGAGCCGTTAGCCTTGATTAGAGGAGTATGCTGGAGCTGCCCTCCCTTCTTCATCACTCTCTCAGAGCAACAACGGGTGTCTGTACGACTGCTGACCTTTTCTCATGACAAAATACAACTTTGCAAAGACAATTGACATATTTGTCTCTTATTCAGAATTCATAAAAGATTTTGCCACCACACACACTCGCAAGCATGCATGCACACACACACACACACACACACACACACAATCTCTCTCAACACGAGGACAGGAGAGCTGTCAATCAATATATGGGAAAACAAAGAAACTTGCATTTCTCATTTGAAAAAGTAACTCAGATATTTTGTTGTAAATTTAAAAGTAATGCACGTTACTAGTTACTAGAAAAAGTAATCTGATTACGGAAATCAAGTTACTTGTAATGCGTTTCCCCCAACAGTGCATGTAAATGCATCCAATTTATCATAAAGCATAAAACATGATCAAGTATTCATGTACGCTTTTTAGTAACTTGTTAAAAACAATTAAACGAATGTGAGCATTGTGTGTCTGTAGGGATCTTGATTATTGTTTATGAATTGTTCAGCTGTTCATCAAACTGTTGCATTGTGTGAATACAGGACAACATTCACAAAGTGTGTACGAAGACAGTAGACAGGTCAAGCCAAACATACACACACACACACACACACACACACACACACACACACACACACGCTCACGCACACGCACACACACGCACTCACGCGCACGCACAGGTCTAATGGCTCTAGTGGGAAGGAATTATCACCTTAACAAAGCATGAATACCGACTTGGAAAAGCTCCTGGTAATTGTGGGTAAATAAAGAAGCTAAGACTGTACTAATAGCTTGTCATTTGGACGGCTGCCGTTCATTCTCCTGCTCGTTCTCTCTCTCTCTCTCTCTCGATGGAGGTAATCGTCTGAGGAGGGAAAACAACGACAAGATCGCAAATCACACCAAGAGACAATGCTACGCTTCCCTCGGCCCGCTAACCTTTCACACACACACAGCCGCTGATTTCTGCTGTTTTCTGAGAGGAACGGTTTTCAATGAACAGACAATCAAACTTTCGTTATTGAGTAGAGGTTTTAACTAATGCTAATATATTTCTCACACATCAGCAGAGCTCATCTCTACATCCTGAACAGATTTCAAACTAACATTTCATTTGAGTTTTCCGTTAGCATTATGCTAAGCTAACTGTGCAATATTAGAGCAAACAAATAGGCTAATGTATAAAATAATCAACCTTCTAATTGCATCAAGTTATCTTTATTTTTCTCTCATTTTTATTGACACTCTGAGGTTAAAGGAAATTTTAGGTTTCATTTGCCATATCTAGTTGAAAACAGCATATTTCCTTAGCGATAGACTGTTAACACTAAATGAAAATAGCAATATTTTCTGTGCAATAAGTGTAAATTGTAGTTAGATACTTATAATTAGAGGCAGACAATTAGCATTTTAGTGTTAAACGTATGCAATAATAACACAGTGTGTAAATGATTATATTTATTAAAATTACTAAATGGATACCACCTTATTGAGACATTAAAGCCCTCCCGACACCCCTAACCCCAACTGATAAACACTGTTATTAAACACACTTTATTTACACTTTTTGAATAGCTTTGTTAAAAATAAATGCCTTTCTAATCTGATATGAGAAGGGGAAAGGGAGTTGAGTGAGTTCGGCAAAACACACGAGCGAAAAGGCCCTTTCACACCAAGAACAATAATTATGATGATAACTATAGAAACATTCACGACAGTTTTAATTACTCTGTAACCGCCGAGTCAGAGCTATCAGAAGTTGTAATCGCGAGCTCTACAAGGATGTGAACACATTTGCAATCTCACAACTAGATAGAGGAAGTTTATGATATAAACTTCAGTTGGCTTGAGAAAGCCTAGCCTGAAAGTTAAATTTATTTGTAAAAGCTTAAAAAGTTTTGAAAGTTTACAGATGGATAGATGGAAAGAATTAGATCTTGAGCATATATACTCTTGTTAGTTATTGCCTTGCGTTGTTTCTAGGCAGTTACTAAGGTGTCGTTATGTTCTTTGATCATAATTTAATCTTTAATCAATTGATGATCAATTTTGCTAGCAAGATTTAATGTTAATTATCTTGTTGCTAGCAAGATTTAGTATGAATTCCGAAGTCATTAGCAACATTTAACATAAATAAGCATGTTGCTGGCAAGAATTTGCTGAATTAGCATATTGTTAGCAAGATTTATCGTTAATTAGCTTGAAAAGTTTTGAGAGTTTAAACTTAAAAATAAGTTATAATTATGCTTTTTGATCCTCAAAGTGTTGGAAAATTGTAATTAGTTTATAAAAATGTTTACGGTTTAATTACATCCTTGGCTTTTAACGGTCAGTTTTCACTAATGCAAAAAATACTTTGTTTAATTTCTATTTTAAAGCTGTAATTAAGCATTATTAGTATAGGCTAATCACTTTCAAAAGAGACTGCAGTTACACTGCATGTATATGTAGCCTTTTATATATACTAAATAGATGTGTATGTGTATATATATATATATATATATATATATAATATGTATAGAGGTGTGTGTGTGTGTATATATATATATATATATATATATATGATACTGTGAATAATACTTTGTTTTATTTCTATTTTAAAGCTGTAATTAAGCATTATTAATATAGGCTAATCACTTTCAAAAGAGACTGCAGTTACACCACAGTTACACTATATGTAGCCTTTTATATATACGAAATAGATGTGTGTGTATGTGTGTATGTATATATATATATATATATATATATATATATATATAAATAAATGGTACTGTGATACTGTGAATAATACTTTGTTTTATTTCTATTTTAAAGATGTAATTAAGCATTATTTATGTAGTCTTACCACTTTCAAAACAGACAGCAGTTACACTGAATGTATATGGAGCCCTTTATATTTACAATATAAATGTAGATAGATATGCATGTATGTGTGTGAATAGATTTAGGCGCTATAAATAAACGTAGGCGCTTAGGCGTGGACGCGCGAATGCGGGAGGACGCGCGTATATGGAGCCTCTAATACATACTTTTTAGATGTATATGTAAATCCTTCCTTCATGGGAAACAAACTTAAATATTAGTATTTTTAAAATAATTCCTGCTAAAGTACAATGAGGAGAGTAATGCAGTTTTTTCTAATCTCAAGCAGTTTTCAGATTGACTCGATCTGCCATGTCAGACTTCAGTTCAACACGGCAATTATAGCAGATAAAGGAATCAACGCAATGTAATATTTGTATAAAGCCTTCCTCCATGGGAAACAAAATAACTTAAATATTAGTATTTTTTAAATAATTCCTGCTCATGTAATGCAGCAGAGTAATGCAGTTTTTTTTAATCTCAAGCAGTTTACAGTTTGAATCGATCTGCCATGTTTTTTGCATCCTTTAAAAATCTTATTTCATTTACTGTTTAAGTGTTCACAAAACATCGATCTATCAGCGAATCTGCTCAGGAAGCGCGTTTGAACTCGAGAACAGGAGTCAGACTTTAGTTAAAAGCAGATAAAAGAATTAACACAATGTAACTATATACTCAAGAATTAGTTATAAATAACTTTGACTGTTAGACGCTGCATTTGAAGAGAGTCAGCGCGCGCGCTGCTCAGGGAAGCCTTTTCCAATGTATATTGACTCACGAGCGAGAGTCAGAATTCGGCAATAAAGTACATAAATGAGCGCTATAAATAAACGTAGGTGCTTAGACGGTTATGCGTTGGCGCGAGTCCAGGAGGACGCGCGTTTAAACTTCACTTACCTTCCCCATAGTAATGTACTCCGTTGCCGAGTAAAGACGAATGAGAGTCAGAATTTGGCCATATAAGTGCATAAATCTTCAAGGAAACACGCTGCAGCGGTTACTTGATAATCGGAAACAATTTCCGTTTGATCATAAACTCTCTCACATAAATCTATTTTAGGAGATTATGATCTCTCTCTCCAGCAGTAATGGCGGCTTTGAAAAGCTTTGAGGCTTTGAATTGCAGCGCTCTGATTCGTTCAAACTTCAGTGCTCTCACTGACAGGGGTGTAATTTTGTGATATTATGAATGTAAAATAGAGAGATTTAACTTACTAATTAAAGTAAAAAATCGATTGTAGACCTGCAAGTTTTTTTTCAGGATTTAAAAAAATAAAATGCATGCCCATTGGAATGGACATGTTCACACATACTGTATTGAAATGTATTATATATCAGGTGTAATGTTGTGATGTTACCAACAGATGGAGTGGACGCTCTATCTAAAATTCAGTTTTCACTTCATTAGTGAAAGTCTATGGAGATTTTATGACTTTAATCTTCAGTTTTATCAAAAATCATAAGTCTGATCAGTCTGAAAAGGGATAGCAACTCAAGTCAGAACAGGTCTGAAGTCTGAGCAGAGTTTAGTGGTTGTAGCTTTAAAGCTCTAGGAGGAGATGCATTGAGAATTTTAGGTAAGAATAATAATAATAATAATAATAATAAGTTTAGATACAATATCACTAAGTTGGCTTTCTCAAGCCAACTTAATTAAGGAATGGTGTGAACGAACTTAAATGAAGTCTAAATGCTCAAGCTCTTTAAAGAAGGTCATTTTCTGAGATTTTAACAGAGTTATGCGTGTTGAACATCATAAAAATACTTTTTTCTCTTCCATTTGCAAGTTCAATTCTGAAAAAAATCATAATTGCAAAATAAAATGTCTTGTTTTGTTTTTTAATCAGTGGGGGATTCTTACATAGGATTCTGCTATTCTTATATATTTTTAAAGCTATATCTGTGTTTATCGTCCTTGGTGTGAACGAGCCTCAACAGTCAAACACATCTGTCTAGCGCATGTTTACGTGAAAAAACAATACAAAAGTACATTGTGTGTGAACAACAACGCATCAGAAGCTCAACTGTGATGCCTAAAACACTCTCTGATATCTCAGATATAACTTTCTGATGATCTTTACAATCTGACGCATTGAAACTCATGCGAATTAAGTGCTAATCCCAATAATTGACACACACACACACACACACTTCACTGACGTTTTTTATGTTGTTTACAAAGAAGTCAAAGCCAAAAACACACAAAAGGTTCCTGATGTCTCATTAATGTGTGTTTGCGACTCTGGGCTGAATTGTGTTAATGGAAATGGAAAATCTGAAATCATGTAAAAGGAATGACATGGCAATGACACTTCAGCCACTCAACACACACACACTCTCACATTTCAACATTTATCGACTGTGGCAGCGCTCGTTAATGAGTTCACAGAAGTGTGACTGACGACCGCTGAGGACGCGATGTGAGAAAGACCGTGTGTGTGTGTGTGTGTGTGTGTGTGTGTGTGTTACTGAAAGAGTTTCCTTAAAATAAGTTCTAACTTCATGACTGAATCTTTCTCACATACCGTGACTCTGTGAGTTACTATGGCAACCTCATCCACAGCATCTGACGACAGTGTTTCACTGCAAAATCTGCCTTTTCCTGCTTTAAAAAAGTTGAAGCTCAGAATCAAACATCTTTTATTTTAAAGCATTATATCCATAACAATGACTGTAAAAATTGTAAAAATCATATCATGTATGAAATATCCATCCATCTATCTATCAATCTATCTGTCCATCCATCCGTCCTTTTATTTTCTATTTTCCCATTGAAATTACTCCAATCAACCTGAATTCATCCTATATATATTTATACTGGTATATTTACATTTTAAAATGTAAAGATAAACTTGAACTATAAAAATAACAAATCTTCTACAGACAGAAGCTGAAGGAGCATCACATTGCTCCCAACTGACTCCTCAGTAATGAGTTGGGCAGATGAACACACACACACACACACACACACACACACACACACACACACACACACACACAGAGAGAGCGAAGAGACCACATTACAGCTTATTCTTAAAATATCACCCATCACATCACACATACTCTTACAAAAAGCACTGTAGGGGTACCATGGTGCATAATGGTGTAAGATGGCAATACCGCGGTACTCTGATCCCCACAGACTGCATGGCACTCTAAAAGCACTTAAAACGGCGCTTTTATTGCAGTGGTATTTTTTATTAAGCGTCTCAAAAACAACAACACATTATTAATAATAATATATTACCATTTTTTATAAGTAAAGCAAATGGTCATGTGTAACTCGGGATGCTCAAACTTACAAACACTTGAACACACACACACACAAAGCCGTCATGAGGCCTGTGTGCTCCCTCTGGTAGTTTATAGTCGCTGCCCTACATGGCCACAGCTTCTGGAATAGCAACTGCCATCTGATATGAGCACACAATCTCTCCGCTCTCTGAAACACTCCCTCTCTCTGTGAGAATAATGCAGAAATAATAAATGACAAACACAATAGGAACGGAAAATCTTGAAAAATTGGTCAAAATCAATCAGCAAATGATGAACGTGTTTAGCCTTTCAAATATGCTTCCATGCTACCAAATTAAGAACATGGGTTAAAAAAATTATTTATGCGATTGTGAGATTTTTTATAGAAATTAAATAAAAAAGAAATCACTATCTTATTGACATAGATTTTGTAAGGTACATGCAAACTGATTAACCATATCGAGCAATGATTAAAATATCTAAATATTGCATGCATGATGTTTGCCTCTTCACTGAAAATAAATCCAGATACATGAGAGGTCGTTACATAACAGCACTATCAAACAATCCCACCGCACAAAACCGGGAAAATAAAACCTTCTTAAATATTTGGGTTAGCTGTTCTCAGGAAAATATATTTACTGACAAACATTGTTTGAGAAACTTCAGTTTTAACCGTATAAAAAAAACATGGCACTACCTTTTCTCAGAAAATGGCTATAATTATTTGAAAAAAGCAGTCCAATTTAAATGTCCAAATTAGGAAAAAGCAATTAAAAAACATACATGTTTAAAGTGCATGGTAAAAGTTAGATATCGTTATTATTAGTAAGTCATGGGGAAGCACGAAAGATTTCTATGCAAATGTCACCCCAGTCTGAATCTGATCTGAAAGTCAAAGTGTGCCAATGAATTTCAGCATTGAGAACGACTGCCATGTCCTTATGATATCCAACCCCTGACGAAGAGATCAGAAGCAACGGAAACATTGTAACTCTAACTCGCTACAGAAGTAGAAGCGGCCCTCGCAAAAATGACTGGCAGAAACCAGCGACTTCACACCGCAGATAACAGACGTCAACTTAATTCGATCGGCGGTGACTTTTCCCACATGAATACAACAGTTTCAAAGCAAATAAGGATCTTGAGCAGGCTTGAGTGAAGGATATTTATAATTGGCTTGGGCAATGAGTATGTGTATGCATTGTTTACATCTTGATGCATGTCAAAGAGCATTTGAAGGTTAGAGTAATTTCTACCCTCCAAACAGCAGTCTTGGATATTTCACAGCTGAGTGATGCCGCTAATTGTCCCCACAACTCATTTTACTGATGCATTTGCTCTGAAATTGCTTAAAATATTTTCAATCAGTGGAACTGTAATTTGTATTTTCCACTACATGAACACAAGGAAGAATGTATATTAGATTTAATTTCAAGAAACAGTAACAAACAACATTTACAGCTTCTTCTTTTTTCCCCCTTTTTTGTAGAGAAACATTTACATAGTCTTTTTTTGGGGCCACTTGCATTGAAATGTAGTTTTAAAACACTGATTTGCAGGACATCTCTATTGTCATGTTTGCTAATGGGTTTAAACCAGAATGCTGTTAAAATATCTTTATAATAATGCTTTTGAGAGTCATTGCAAATTTAACTCACTACACTGTTTTAAGAGACTTAAGTGACAAATGAAAGGCGAATTAAGATCACAACACTCAAAATATTGCTTAGCATTGTTTTACCTACAAAACGTTAGCAAATAAGCCATTTTATCCTGTTCTAAGCATGAAAAACAGAAACCAGCCCAATTCTACAACCTACCACACCTTCTTGTGCTTAAGTCAATGTTTCAATCCAAATAAAACGAGCAAAAATTTAGCAAAGACATGCTAATGTGGCTAAACAATGCTAGCTGCGTTAGCATTAGCTTAGCTTAGCTACAGCAGCAACAACAAACTGCAGTCTTAAAAAGTAGATTTAATTTGAATGTTGTTAAAACACTAGTTTTATACAAAATGTGAGATTTCCCATTTCTGCATGTCCCTCTAGATGGCAGCATTAGCCTATTCTCTGTGATTCTTTCTCTTATGGATGCTATTTAAGAGCAGCCTTAGGATACCGGCCTGATATAAATCAGCTATTTAAAGTCAAATTGTGAGAGAATTTATATACAGAATTTACTAGTCAACAGCGAAGCTTAGAAACAATTTGTCTATTTTCTGCTGCCTTTTGACAGATGTCAGATGAAACAGCATGTTGACAATTACTGTATTACTGGGGCGTCTGATATGTGTGCTGGGGAGCTAGAACAGGTGCAAAACCCCCACCCCCACGCAAACCCCATATTCGTTTCATTGCAAAATGATGCACTTTCTATATTTACGCTGTGATATCAGCTCCTTGTGCTGATCCTACATGCCTCAGGATGTTTTAAAGACCCTCTGCCATGGACTCAAGTCTGAAACTCATAGGCTGCTCTGAAGCTTTTCTTCACTGCAGAAACATCAAGTTCAAAGCTTATATTACACATTCACACGCACACACATTTTTTATACATACACACATGTATTTTTATACATAAAATACATACATAAATATATATATAATGTGTGCATGTGTGGGTATGCGTGTGTGTAGGAGCAAAAATATGTCCCATAATCCAGGAGGCACTAGTGAGCATATTATCATCTCCATAGGAGGATCAAAATACCAGTCACTAAACAATTCCTTAACTAATTGCAAAAAATAACTCTTAAAGGGATAGTTCACCCAAAAATGAAAATTCTGGCATTAAGTTCTCAACCTCAAGTTCTCAGCTGTTCCAAACCTATAAAACACAAATTAAGATCTTTCTGATTAAATCTGAGAGCTTTCTTTCTCTTTATTGACAATCTACGCAACTACCAGTTAAACAGTTCATAAAGAGATCATAAAACTAATCCATATGACTTAAGCGATTTAGTCCAAATTTTCTGAAGCGGTACAAACACTCATATGTTGAACAGATTAAATTTAGCATAAACATAAGCTTAAACAAACCTGACATGACAGTAATTAAATAGTAATTTTTTTTTTAGTTGACAGGCAGAAAACAAGTATTGACAAATGGATTAGGTGAGGTCAGAGGTGCTGGCTATGCTACACCCCAACCATTAAAATAGTGACAATAGACATGATGCCGTTTTTGAGAGCTGTTGAATACAGAGGGAGCAACTGCACAGGCAAAGGAGCTCAGAAAAGACGGGCTTAAGAATGGTGGGAACGAAGGAGGAATACGGGAGATGGGACAGCAAGGTTCAGGAGTATTTTTAGGACATGTTTATTCACAGACTGAAATGAACCCTCCTTGCACTTCTCTTGCTTGCACACCATCTGTTGAAGTCTTTCAGCTTTGTCAGGTCTAGCCAATATTCCACAAGTGTTTATGATACACCTTTATGGACAGTGCCTGTACATGCAATTGCTTCACTGCATTATCATAAAGGCCTTTTCTTTGGCAAAATTTTTTTTTGTTCCGATAAAATATTGACACAATTTTTTTTTTTTTACATTGCCAGTAGTGACCATATTTAATTGTTTTTTCTCCCTCTCCAAGAATAAGCAACTTGTGAAAAACTCAAAGCATCTATTTCAGTATCTAAGTCTGACAATAAATCTGTGGTTTGCAAGAGATCAATCACTGGCTCCTGGCTGACGTCACCTCAGACGAGGGGCACGAGCTCCACTGACGGCTGTTACACGTCAACTGTCATTCCTGTCATCCAGGAGATCTCCAAAAACTTAATCTACCTTAAACTCTACCCTCACACAGAAAAGCCACCCGGAGTGAGGTGAAAGAGCGACGATTTAATCGTTTAAGGCACAGGTAGGTAAAAAAATAAAACAAACGTGTTTCCACAGAATGCGTTGAATTTTCGCGCGCTTTTCTGTGAGGTGATTTTACAACTTTTCAAATTTAACTAAAAGACGGTGTCCAAGTTCGTTATGGCGATTATGAACACGGTTTTATAGACTCCTATAACACACGAACACCGAATAAAGTTGGCCACAAACTTAATGAGGTGGGCGGGGATGTGGTAAGACAACACGGAGGAAAACTAAGAATGAAAACAACAGCTGTACAACGTCTGATCAAGTCGGTATTAAAAAGGTTTTATATCGTAAGCGTTGTATAGGTAGTTTAGTTCCATTGTTTTCTTCAAATTTGCCAGGTTAAACACAAATCCCGCTGCAATACCAGTCACTACAGCTATTTGTACTATGGAAAAATAAATAAATAATAAATTATTTAGCTAACAGGATTTCCTGAATTTAGTAGGCTTTCAGCATTATTTTGTGACATTACTGTAATGACTACAGCATTTTAGCGAAAGCTATGGTTACCACAATAAATGTATATAAGGTATAATAAAAAATAAAATGCCATAATTTACACCAAAATTGCTACACTTATTGCTACTATAGAATCATACAATTATACAAAAGGTGTAAAGATAAAATTGTGTTAAAAGATAACTAGTAATTATTGCATTTTGGTGGAATCTACAGTTAACATGGTAAAGTTATACAAAAGGTAAATAGAAAAATCTTGGCCCTCAAAGTGACTTGATGACATGAACATACCTTCCTCTGCTGTTTCTCCCAGGCAGGGTCGAGCAGAAGATCCCTGTCCCAGTCGTCCTCCTGAATCATGTATTCTTCCGTAGTGGACATCATGTAGGTGTTGTTATACTGCACCTGCGTCTCAACAGTAGTCGCCATCTTTTACAATTATCCCTCAAACCCCTAATATTAGAAGTTACGTCCCTTGAGTTTTAGGTTGTAAACTAAAAATCCTGTCCGTGCGTTAGAGGAGAACACCCGCTCAGTGTGTACTCGTATGACCGTGGAGGAAGAGGCCAGACTCCACTCGTCTAAGGTGCCTGTGTGGAGGTGCGAGCAGAACTTCTGCTGCCCAGTGCTCCTATCCTGGTCAAAAGTAACACACGTGACTGCACCCCAATAAATAAGAGAACTAGTTTAGTGGGTGTCGGGTTATACTACCTAAAAGGTGTGAGAGGCGGGACAGACTGTGCACTGGGGCCAATTACTGGAGGGTCTCTCAGCAAAGGGCCGGGAAAGACCTCATTCACGCCTACTGGTGCCCTCCACTTTGCTAAAACACCTGTTGTCCTTGGCAGTAGTCTTTATACTTGTCCAAGTGGCAGTTCTGGGGCCAGTTTAAACACATCCAACTAACTGCTATGTATTAAAAATAGGTGCAGAAGCAGTTCCCAGGTCGGTTCAGTTAATAAAAAAAATCTCTGTACATTTGCTATACATGAATTACTACACAAAGTTGTGCTTCTATCACACTTAGATCAAACTGAAACAAGTCTGTAATAGTTTAAGTTAGAAGACCAATCCCAAAAAAAACAATTCTTATGGAAACTATTACATTAAGCAACGTTAAAACCCTTTTCGGAAAGGAACTAGTTTTCCAGGGGGACGTTAAGAGAAATTCATGTTTCATAGACGTACTTTGCAATTTTAATCCCATCCGAATTACCTACCTTTTCTCTGCAAACTCAACTGTCCTCTGAGAATCTAATCCCGCCCAAATGCTAATGTTTGTGATTGCTGATGTTGTATTACCATAATGCTTCTCATGCGTTTTTGACCGATTGTTTGCGCACTAATCAGCCGCATACATTAGTTTAGTTTCAATATGGATGGTATCCGACAACAAAAACATAAAAAGGCGTAAACTGCCCATTTTAATGATCACTGTCAGAAAGGTAAGATACTTGTCTAGATTTCACTGCTCACTTATGTAAATGTATTATGAACAGCCACTGCTATAAACTCATGAAGTTTACTTGTGTACATTTTTATAATAAATTAAAATAATATTAACAAATTAAAACATATACATAATACGAGATTCACACAATCACAGATGATGATGACCTTCTGAAACGCCCATGTCTAGAAAATACACCTTTGTAATAAATATGGAGATGTTACATTTATGCACTTGGTAGACGCTTTCATCCAAAGCGACTTACATTACTTTCAAGGAATACATTAAATCACTTCCCATGTTAGTCCCGTCCGAATCAGTTTATGAAATCACAGATGTCGAGTGATAAGAATTGTAACTCAAACGTCATTTAGAGAACTAGTCCCACCCGAATAGGGCTTAAAGGATTGTTTTGTGAGCAATCATTTCCTAAACAACAATTAAATCATTCTTTAAAATTCTGACAAGTAAATAAGCACAACATAGCATATGCTGTCGTAGTACTAGTTTATTGCAGTAAGCATGCGATGCCAATCAGTGTTCATGCAGAAGCTGGTGTAGGAGAATACACTTTACCAGTCGCAAGGTTTGTGCAATATACACACATTAACAAATCATGCATATATTCATTAGAAGGTGATAAAAACATCACGACCAGCTCATATCCTATAACCTGCAAATATAAATAATTCTAATTTCATACATGAGTTATAAAAATGATTACTGGAGTTCTTTACACTCAGTAGGGTTATCCTTATAAAGGGATTAAAAGATCCCTAAAAAATAAAAAGGGGGAAAAATGGGCAAAAAGAAAGTACTGGAGTGGAGCTTTCTGAATATGAATGGGACTCAAACACTAGAAGTTGTCATTGTTATTGTCCAGTTTGTGCAAGAAGGTCAAAATCTAGGGAGGAAGTAGTCGCATTGTTATCCATGGAAATCGTCTCGAATATACCATCTAGATTCAGACTTAAGCTGGAAGAGTATGTTGGAGAAGGTGAGGGATTTTCATATTACAGAAATGAGATCCTGAATGGAAGGTTCCTCAAACACCGCTGATATCTGCCACAGACATCTGTCCTCAATAACGAATGCCACAGACATCACAGAAATCTGTCGACCACAAATATCTGCATGTCAAAGATCTTCATACCACTGACATTGGGAGTATCATGGTTACTCTGAATAAAATGTCTTATTTCAGGTAAACAGGACAGTTCCTCATCCTCCAGAATGATATCTAAAATTAAGGTAACCTTATTTAACCTTACCTTACTTAATCCTTATTCCTTCATTTCCTTCGGTCATGGCCTAATGCTTAGTGACTCAGACTGGTTTGATCCTTAATACCAGCAGGAAATGACTGAGGTGCCCTTGAGCAAGTCACCTAACCCCCAACAACCCCCCGACTCCGGGTGTGTGTCAACGGTTTGCAGTGCGTGTTTACTACTCACTACCCCAAATGTGTGTGCACATCTTGGATGGGTTAGATGCGGAGGACAAATTCCCAGTACGAGTTATCATTCTTGGCCTTCACGAGTCAATTTCACTTCATTTCTACAGGCAAAGGTAAATAGTCACTATGGACACTTCCACAGACATAAAGCAATACAGATGTGTGTGACTGCACGTGAAGATGCTCCATGTCTTGGCATAGGAAAGTCAAATCATCACCCCATGTGGCTGGAGAAGCCTATAATCAAGAACAACAGCACCTTCTAGTGAGATAAACCCTACTTCACTATCATGCTCCCTCTGTAGGAAAGGTCCTATAAGTCGCCCTCAGGCAGCTCAGGTTCAGCAGTGTTTTCCCCCATTTGAAGCCACTTGTTTTTAGTACATTCCTCTACCAGCCATATCATCTAAATTTTTGCCACCTACTTATTGTACATTATGCTATTTCAAACACAAACATATCAGACTCTCATTTGAACAGGTAACACAATGTAGCTTTCAGATTGTATTTTAATCTGACAAAACATTTTTTTTCCGACTATTTGGAATGACTTTACCTATTGTTAATCTAAGGCAAAAGCAAAGGTTTATAAAAAGAATGCTTTACTGGGTTTTGGCTAAGGATTTATCGCAGTCAAGCACTACCCTCTAAGAGAAGGGCTGACAGTGTCACTGAGTCCAAATGAGAGTTTTGCAAATAAAACTTTGGCCAGAGCCTCGCGTCTAGACACAGAGCTTTTGGGGATGCGTTCAAGCAGTGGTTCACACTGAACAAACGTAACAATTAGCACTGGGGGATGCGGCGAGGGCGGCGGTGAGCTGGGCGTTAACGGCGAGCCGACTCGAGGAAGCCTGGGTGGCAGGGGTTAAATCAAGTAAACAAACTAAAAAGGCACATGGAAGGTGAGGTTGACGATACTGGAGCAACTCTTGAGCAAGGTTCACATCTGCCAAGCCTTCAAGTGACTCACGAGAACTCACCTGTCACACCTTTATCTGCCACCCTTGCTAACTTGCTTTAGCACTTACTTAAAGCTGTCTTTTATGTACTGACAAATATTCCATTCATTCAACTGCTTTTGAACACAACCAACAGATCAATTATCAGAGCACCAAGCACCCACCCATTACCGAGACACACTAACCACAGAAGCAGTAAATGGTCACCCCCGCCGCCACCCCTTTTGCTAGTGACAGATAGTAGCTTAACGCTGGTGTTTAGAGAACCCCATTGGCTATAGCAATGGCGATGAGAGGTGAGGAATCTACAAGAGGGGTGGGGTGGTGGTGAGGAAAAATACAGCGGATACACGGTCAGGCGCAAACGCTATCAGGGAGGACGACAGGTAGAAAGGGGGCGAGGCGCAATGCGTTTACCTGAATGGAGTAAGAGAGACATTCCTGTTCATTGCGCGATGCTAACTTTCTTCCCCCCCAAACCAGCACTGCGTATGGTGTCCACAGTTCCGTAGGGACCTAGTTCAGTTGGAACAGTCACATCAGAAAGCTTGTTTTGGGGGGTGAAACAAGAAAACAAAAAAGAAGCATGCACAATGGAAGCAGATGCGAGCGAATCCCTTGTGGAAGATATCTTGAATTTACATTTGCAGCCTCATCTCGTACAAATATCAGCAAAGGAATTGTAAAATGGTTTTACAATGTGAATGCCTCCTGACACTCACATGTTTTACAATATTCTTGCGTCATAAAAGCATAGTCATCATTGCACCATACTCCTGTTAAAGAAGCTGCATGGGGACTATGGGAGGTTAAAAAGTACCAAAAGCTGGGGTGAAGATTTTGCTGCTCCCGGGGAAGGGGTTTGGTATGGTGTGTGAAGCTGGGGGTGGGGGGGTATAGAGTGGGGTTGCCCCCAGACTTACCCCATCCATAGTGACAGGGGTGAGATTGGGATCAGTCTCTAGTCCTTTAGCTTCTTTTCAGGGCTCCGATTCATACGAGTCTGGTCGTTTCACAAAGGAAAAACAATCATGAAACATCAAAAGGCAAGAACAGCTAAAGCTCCAAGCAAAAGCTCTTGAGTTTCCTCTGTAAATTATCAGGCAGGCTCTTTATTTGAAGGCGTGTTAAAGTCAGTAAAGATCGTGTACAGATCTTTAAGTCTTCTCTTCTGAGAACACTTGCGATAAAACAATTACAATAGAAACTACAAACATGAATGTCGATGCAAAACATTTTCTAAGATCACATTCACACACTGCCATCCTCAGCACGTAGGTGCGAACAAGAGTATGATAAACAAATGAAATACCGTCACTAAATGAGAGGCAGATGCAAAGAGAGATGGAGAGAGATGCAGTGAGGGTCATCTATGAAGTTGCAGCAGCGAAATGAGCAGGAAGACTGAAAGAAACTGATAAGAATCTCCCAATTCATTTAATCCCAAATCACAGCACCACAGAAGATACAGCACTTTCGTGTAGCCTTAATCCAGTTTCACATTATAAGACTACAGATAAAAAAATAGCAAACTTGAATACATTTCACTACTAAGGCATAAGAATCATAGGCCACTCATGATTTTGGCTGTTTTTCTAGAAAAAAGAATTTTGGCTATAAACAATCATTTTGAAAAAAGCAACAAGAAAGAACATGTCTCTCTTGTAGCTGTAAACAAAAGTTAAAAATTAAAGAGTATGTCTCTTTAAAATGATACGTGAGTCCCTTATCACGGCTTATAAAAACATGATAGCAATAATAAAAGACACTTACAAAAACAGATTCTACAATGCATCTTGGCAGTTAAGTTGGCGAGCATTGAGACGCTCCCATCGTAAGACAGATCCCAGCTAAAGCTGACTAGCTTATCCTTCCTCTGATTGGTTGCCCATACATCACCATATCTATGGAAGTAGCTACATTATAGTTGTAGGGGAGAGAAGTCACAGTGTCTTTCAGCTTTCGGGATGGGTGAACAGGGATGGAAGGGTGGGGTTAAAGGTCGTCACTAAAGTTTCTCCCATCTGAGGTGTAAAGGAAGGCGTATGTATGTGCGTGTGGATCGAAGTCGCTTCCCTGTGCAAGTGTGCCTTCCTGTCTTGTCAACCATTGGAAAGCATACGCGCTACACCAGTCCCAGAGAAAAACAAGAAACACACAAAGACATGTGAAATATTTTTCCAACCCTGGTCCTACACTTCACACACCTTTGGAGTAAACATACATTCAACTTATTTAAATGTTCTTGAAACGCATTGAAATTAATATCTCAACTAAATAAATGTGTAAACTAGTTCATATAACTATAATCAAGCAATATTTAAAAATATCATTCATAGACTACAAACACTTAGGAATATAAAAGTTAAAAAGCATCATGGCTAGTGCCTAATCTACCCCTCAAAACTAATTGGCAATAGATTGAAGGTTTCTTTAAACAGACAATGTGTTATATTGGTTAAGTGTGCAGGAATGAGAGCATGCGGTTTCCCTTTTCAGCCCTGACTACACTGGGTGTGTGTGTGAGATCAGAACCAAGGTTAGAGACTCCAGTCTATAGTTAAAACTGACACGCCCACCGTCTTAAACCCAAGCACACACACGTCAAACATACACCTGTGGCTTCTTTCTGACACACACACACGCAGCACAAGGAAAGGAGAGGCAGAGAGGACGTGGAGCACACTATCGGAAGGGTGTTTCAGGGGTGTGTAGGGCGAGTTCGGGGCGGCGGAGGAGGGGCTCCTTGTGCGACGGCGGAATCGGCGGTGGCTCATACACGCGAGGTGTTGCCATGGCGATGGCAGCAGCGGCAGGCACGGAGGCGGCGGGCAGCACTGGCCTGAGGGAGTCGAGCGTTGCCACCGACTGTGTGGGGACACCAGGCAGAGACTGCAGTGCGGACATCGCTGCGAGGGCGTTGGGAGGTGGGTATGCATACTGGTACTGTGGATATTGCTGCAGCTGCTGGTACTGCTGGTAGTATTCCGCGTAGTATCTGGGAGAAACGGAAGAGAGAAAGTGCACATGCACATCCACGCAGACAGGAAAAGAGAGATAGACATGCATATACAAACGAATATATGCCACCAAAAGAGGAAACACAAACACAGAAACGCATACACACACACAAACACAATCACCAACACTGTAAATCGGTACTAAAACAGCCAACATTTGGAAATAAACAAACTTTTGCTGTAATCGTTTATGCATTTGTTATTTAACTCACCTGGCTACAGGGTCGTCCTCCTGTGCAGCGGCTTCCTCTCGACCGGAAGGTGTGGGCAACAAGGCTCTGCGCTTGGCCCTTTGGTACATAAAAGGTTTCATAACGGGGTCTGGCAACAGTGGGGCAGATCTTCTAAGTGGACTCCGGTCCCTCTCTCCAGACTTTGAGCTAGCCTGTTGCTGTTCAGCGAGGACTTGCTGTCCTTGTGCAAAGTAGTGTGCCCTCGCTGCCTCAAAGAAAGCTGCTGTGTCAGCTGCCCCTAGAGCCCCATAAGCTGGGCTAGCACTGTAGAGAGCTGGTGCTACCGTATAAGCTGGGTTAACAGCAGTACCTCCCGGTACCTCCATGCTCGGCGCTGCAGTTAGGAACACTTGATTTGCTACAGCAGGTGTGTAAACCTGTGGACCATATGCAGCGGCGGCAGCTGCGGCGGCAGCGACTGCACCACTTGTCATCTGCCCATAGAGAGCTGGGTTAACAGAGCCATACATCTGTGCGGCGGCGGCGGCAGCAGCACTGTTGTTGAGTGCCTGATTTGCAACTGACCCACTGTAGAGTTGATTGGCAACCGTTCCGTACACTTGACTTGCTAGTGCGCCATAGACAGCTGGTGCCACTGCTGTTCCACCTTCCGCCCTGGCACCAGCAGCTGTAAGTCCAGTCAAAGCCGCATAGGTGGGGTCAAAAGTTGAGGTGTTGTATACGGAATTGTGGACACTCTGTTGAACCTGCAGCGGAAGGCCAGCAGCTGCGGCTGCGGCGGCGGCTAACACGGCCGCTTGGCTCTGGTACTGTTCCAGGGTGGGCTTACCAGCTGGGCATTCTCCTGCATAGTGACCCTGTTTTCCGCAGCTTACACACGGGATTTTCCCAGTTGGAGTCTGCTTACTTGGCTGAACTTTCGACAGCTCCACAGATAGTGGTCGTCCTTTGAAAGAGGTCCCATGCAAAGCCTCTATAGCCTGCAGCGCATCCTCCTTGTTCTCCATGTGTACAAAGGCATAACCTAATAAAGCAGAAGACAACAGTGTCATTAGTCAGATTACCCGCACTTTAAATCAGGTGTAGCCAACCAAGCTCCTGGAGAGCTACCTTAATGCAGACTTCAGTTCCAACCTTGGTCCAACACATCAGGTGTGTTTGATTAGGGTTGTAGCTGAACTCTGAAAGATGGTAGACCTCCATGAGCGGGGGTTGGCTACCCCTGTATAGTTTCTGCAACTACTAGATACTCTTACCTTTCACCTTATCACACTCCAAAACTTTCCCAAAGGTCTGAAACAGCTCCTGGAGGTCTTCTGTGGTGCACATACTACTCAGATTACCCACAAACACCTTTGTTGAGTGGAGCGGGCGTCCTCTGGACTCTTCAACCACAAGGTTACGCCCTTTAAACTCTCGGCCATTGAGCTCCCGGATGGCACGTTCAGCAGCACCCTCTCCTTGCAGGTGTACGAAAGCAAACTGCCTCAAAACGCTGCAGCTCACAACCTGGCCGTATGACTCAAAGATGGCTGACAGTTCTTCTTGCGTGGTATCCAGGGCCAGATTCCCTACGAAGAGCTTAACTGTGTGGCCCTTATCCATTGTGCTGAAATTAGTGAAAGACGACATATCAGACAAGGACACAAAAGCAAATGCAAGTACTATGCAAGTGGTACACAGTCTTATAGCACTCTGAAATAAATAGGATTTTAGTGAATGATTATCGCACTCAAGTGCGTCATACGATACCAAGATACTGCTACGGTACTTAGGGATGCACCAATATGAAAATTTTGGATAAAACATTAACCTATGAGTCCAATAACTGAAAGCTGATAACCGATATATTAGCAAACAAATCTAAATCCAAATGTTTACTTTATTTTTGAGATCCTGATTTTTAAAAAAAAGTCTCACCATTAAATCCATGTCCTAAATACACAATTATAATAATGTTCTATTATATTATAATATAATTTTAATTTTATACACCCGATATGACAAACATTTATCGGCCTTATCAGGTAGATAACGATAACATTAAAAATTAACTTATATGACATAGCGTCCATCCCTAATGGTAATACCATTTTCAGACAATAGTATTGTTTTGTATTTTTTTGTTAGTACGACTTCCTATTAATTTGGGGGAAACCTGTAAAGATGTATGCAGGCAGGTAATAACAGTTACGGGGCATATGGTTGGTCCTCAGTGAAAACAACATAACGTTTGACGGTACAGAACATAAAATAATAATTACATATCACACAGTCAAATTTAGTCATTGCACATTAACAACATACAAATATTAAGTGCGCGCGCAACAGAATATATCAACGAAACGTTTGAGTATAAATGAAAATGATTAATTGCAGTCACAATGCCACAGTAATCTGGTGACGCAGAGCAAACACATTCACTTCCTCAATGTAACAGTTCACGGAAGGAACACAAACATCAGAGTAAATAGAACGCTTTCGTTCCAATTCAAAATTCGAATGTTCGTTTAAACGAGCGCGTGAGAAACGCTGACTCGCCGCTGTCTTTATAGCGCGTGTCGACCGATTCACTGAATGTTACATTTCTGACACCAGATGTTTACAAAACATTCATAATCTCTTCCGTCTTCAACACCACAAACGCCCGCGATGCGACGACATAGATTTATATTTTCACCGTATATGCACTCGACCATTAGCTATTCATTCTCCCCAACGAAATCTGTAGATGACTCATTTTGAGGATTTTTTTTGGGGTGTCCCCCAAAATCCTCTGCGTTTCTCTATAAATCACACTCGCTTACATTCCTGCGCGATTCATCGGTGATCATTAACTGTTGATCCCATAGGAAGAATTATGAAATTGCTTAAAATGTAAATATAGAGAGAGATAGGGGAAAAAATCTTCCATCTTACCTAAGCGGTGCGGGGTTTCAAAATGGTCGGTTCACTTCCGTTCTTTAGAAACGCTCATTCTTCAGGACGGAGCGCGTGCATCCACTCACACACTGCGCGTGCATCTCTGTGCTTCTCTGGCCATGTTAAACAGGAGCTTATGAAAACTGAGGTCAAAGCAAGCTGAGACCTTGCCAAATAAGCACTTTATATGTATTATAACATTTTGTTATTTCAGATTTTTGTTGATTTGAGTTAAAGGGTTCACCCAAAAATGAAAAACATCCCGTAAGTGATTAACTCTCAAGCCATCCTAGGCGTATATGACTTTCTCCTTTCAGCCAAACACAATCAGAATTATTTAAAAAAAATCTGTCTCTTTTAAGCTTTATAATGGGAGTAAAATTTTGAATCATCACAATAAACAATCCATGCGGCTCAACTTTTGTGTTATTAAGAAAAATATCCATACTTATAACTTTATAAACTATAATCATTGGCTTGTGGTAACTGTCGTACACGGGTCGGGTTCTGGCGGAAGAGTGACCTCTGACCCCACACATGACGCAATGAGAAACGCTGATTTTGAAGTGCTTTCAGTTCATTTTTATTAAATACTCTGAATCTGATATGCATGCTCTGTAAGGAACGGTGGGGTGTTTATTCATAAAGAAGAATACAGTAAAGTTTTTCACATATAGCACAATAATTAAATTATTTGGGCTTATTTTGGTCAAAACAGACTGTTTTTATTGGGATGAAATATGTTTTTTTTAAAACGTAGTGTTGTTGTCCATTTTTGTTAGTGGAGACATTATTAAACAAGAGCTTTTGATTGTATATACTTGTTTTATTTTTCCTTTATCTGTACAACAATAGTGAAAAACCATTACAAACAACACAATTAATAAATTAAGACACTTTAGGTCACTTAGCTAATGTTCAGTGATCATAACAGAATCACTCGCTGTTTTTACTGTGAAGCTTCAACTTTGATTTAGTAAAATCAGTCAAACTGAAGTTCACATGGTTTGATTTCTGTATTTGTGGCATCAGAATCTCCAGCTGAACAAACATTCATGACGGCTTCAGACAGGCACGGTTTGGTCTCTTATCTCGCTCCCTCCATTATCTGTGCTTCACGTCCATCTGCGTCCCCTGACGTGTGTGTCGGTCGCATCTTCGGCCCGTTACAGATGAGCTGCGGGTGCGTCAGTCACTCTCCGTCCTCTCCCAGCGATGGGCCGATCCCTCTCCTCCCACAGAGTCACTCCATCACACGCACAAACCTGTTTGGGGTTCTGAAACAAGCCGGCCGATCGAGCAATGACTCCACATGCCAGCCTGAGAGAGAGAGAGAAACAGAGAGAGAGGGAGAGGGAGGAAGAGGGAGAGAAACAGAGAGAGAGGGAGAAACAGAGACACAGAGAGAGAGGAAGAGGGAGAGAAACAGAGAAAGAGGGAGAGGGAGGAAGAGAGAGAGAGAGACATTAAGTAAACACACAGTTCACGGAGGAACATGAAACACAAGTGAATGGGATTTGGTTTCTGCTTAAAGGGCAAGTTCGTCCAAAAGAGAAGATTCTGTCATCGTTTCAAACCGGCACGAGTTTCTTTCTCATGTTGAACGTCGGTCACCAAACAGCTGATGGACCCAGTCAAGTGTTACATTCTTCACAGTATGAAAAGGGTGAACTATCCCTTTAAATCAGCTCATTAAACAGACATAAGAAGAAGTGTTTCATATTTAGAGCAAGTTAGTGAGCAGAACCAGAGGAACTCATTATTAGTTACAATACTAATAATTATATCAGTTGTCCTGCTCTTCTAGAGCTGCTGTGCGGCCAAAACAAACGGTGCTGCAGTATTTCCCTTGTTTTCTCTGTAAAGCTGATTTGAAACAATCTCTGCTGTAAAAAGCACTTTATAAACAAAGCTGACTTGACATTATTATGGCAACACTGTTAGTCCAAATAATACATAAAGTAATGAAAGGTTTCTTTAAACACAAGTATCTCCAACTTTATTTGCATGTGATAATATGGAAAATCTCAACAGTTCGACTGTGTATATCGTTGCAAAACGTTTCTGTGTGAAGTTTTCCAGCTGTATATGCATGCATACATTAGAAAGATCTCAACTGCTTAATTGTTTACATCATCGCAAAATGCATCACTGGGCTTAATCTGATGAATGCGACTGAATATGATCCACATTGACACATGACTTCCTGTAAAGCTGCTCTGACACACGTGTGTTGTGAACAGTGTTAGCAGATAAAACTGACCTCTCTCCCGAGTTCCCGGTGATTTTGGACAGCGGGTGACTCCCACGACCCAGATCGTCCTCCCCAGAATCCACCACCAGAGACCGGCCAATCACATCCCACACCTGCCACACACGTGACATCACAGCATCGCATGTCGCAGAAGAACACGTGGAAGTTGATTAGTGGATGCAAACACTGCCTTTACTGACTCAACCTCCTGCAACTTCCGTACCTTTATCTGAGAGTCTTCCAGCCGGAACGAAGCTCTGCCGTCAGAGTCAGCTGTGATATTTCCCAGATCGCCCACATGCTGGAGAGAGAGAGAGAGAGAGAGAGAGAGAGAGAGAGTTACTCTAGACCCGCAAGCCTCTTTATCCACAAAGATTCAGTTTACTTATAGAAACTATTAGGGATGAGCGAGTACAGCATTATCTGTATCTGTATCTGTATCTGTTAACCATATGAATTATCTGTATCTGTATCTGTACTCGGACTGGGCGTGGCCTAACCCGGAAATGGGCGGGATTTAACCAGGAAGTGGGCGGGACTGTACCTACTATGTTGTTTTTAATCATGCAATTGATTTGGGTCGATTAGAAATTGTTATATTTATTGCTGATTAGAAAACTATTTACATGACAGCATCAGCATTGAGCTTCATATCAAAGGTTTTGATCACAAGAACAAACTATATAAAATAAGTTTTGCAACAATGAATACAACACATGCGGTTGGAATTATGAAGAAAAATGTAATGAACAAGAGTTTTCATTTAAACATAACTTTATTTTTTTAACTTTTAATTTTTTATGATCAGTGTGATTTTTTTTATTTCCACGCCAGGTATGCGCGTGTGTGAGTGAGTGAGTAAGAGAGAGAGAGACTGTGTGTTCTATGGATCAAATAGTCTGACGTTGTTTTTAAAATCTGCATTTATTATGTATGAAATACAGCAAGAAAGTGTCAGACACTTAGTGCGTGAAGTTAAACACTCGTTAGAGCCAGCAGACGGTTAAAAAAAATATCTCTGACAGGCAGAGACGCAACGACAGTCGCATACTACCGAGCAAACCCCACGTTTACCAGAACTATACTGGCTAATAAGTAAGTACTACAAACAAATTGAAATAAAAAAACAAATCTAAAGCTGAAGAAACCCTAAACCATAGGTGTCAAACTCCCGGCCCGGCGTGTTATTATGTCCGGCCCGCGAGATCATTTTATTAATGGCCCGCGAGAAGGCCCGCGCTCCAGCTGCCTCGCCGAACACTTCCTGTATTAATCAAGTCTAGCATATGGCTTATGATGCTTCGCGCTCGCGCTACCACCCTGCCCTAAACGTTAACGGAAAAGACCCGCGAACCTGAGTAACCGAGAGAGAAAGACACCTGTTCTCGTCTTCTGTGTGTGAATGAGCAGGGCGGAGCCGCGGGACGCAGCAAATTTGCACGCAGACACTCAGCTGCCCAATGAGGATTTTTATTCAATCCGAGCACAGATAATGACTCGTTTTACTCGTATGATACTCGTACTCGGCAAAAGTGCATTATCCGTACCGGATACTCGTTTCAGCCGAGTATCCGGCTCAACTCTAGAAACTATGCTAGTCAATAGAAATATACCACTATAAAATATAAAACTAAATTCTGTTACTGCTTCCTTTAAAAAAAACTATATACATATGATTAGAAATAAAACAAATGCATTCATTGATACATAAAAAATATATATAATTTTATACTGTGTGTGTGTGTGTGTGTGTATATATATATATATATATATAAAAGCAAATATATATATAATATACTATGTAATTTTTTTTTTATATATATATATAAATATAAAATTACATATTTCATTCTAGAAATTTAATTGATTAATATATATATATATATATACACACACACACACACAATACATTTAATATTAATAGATAAATTAAATTTCTATAATGAAATATAATACATTTAATATTAAAATATTTATATTTTACCATCGTTTTTGGACACTGTATAAAAAAAAACTCATAATAGTGACAAAATAAATACAAATATTAAATAACATATAAAAAATAATCATATAGTTGTAAATCATTTGCTTTTACTAGTGTATTACCATAGTTTTAGGGAATTTTGGACACTATATAGAATTTACACCACTAGCTGTGATTAACAATCGAAATCACCAAGGCTCAAATGTTTGTGCATGTACAGAAGCGAATAACTAAACTAAACTCGTACCCGCTCCGAGTCCTGAGGAGCTCCATGCTGCTTCCTGAAGGGATTGAAGTGATCGCCACAGCTGCAGGACACACACACACACACACACACACACACACACACAATCATCATTATCCAGCACACACTACAGCACAGAGTCATGTGATGCAGTTATCATCATCAAGAAACGATTTCTAGGATGGGTTTCATGCTCCTAAACCCTTTACAACACGCACAGACCGCAGACTGATGTACAGGTGAAAGGTCAGGGGTCGTGATACCTCATGCAGTCCTGTGTGAGATCGCCCAGCTCATGCACGTGCAGACCGTGAGCTCCAGGCGTCAGACCGTCAATCGTCCCGTCGATCAGACAGCGTTCCTGCGACAGCTGCAGGAAACGGACCACGCCCTGCACTAGCCCCGCCCCGCTGACCATCGCCACGGCAGCGCCCAGGTCTGCAACACACACACACAGGTAAGCATCAGGCCCGTTTCACTCTGAGCTTTCACACTGACAGCACCTGCTCACACCTGAGTCTGAGCCGCCCATGCCTTTGAGCACCGCCCGTCTGCCCGTGCCTTCAATCAGACTCTGGACCTGCAGAGACGCGAGCGCCGTCTCAACCAGAACCTCCTCCTTAGCCAGGTTTATGTGCACGGACTGCACTCCTAAACACACACACACATGAGATAATATCAATCAATAAAGAAGTGTTTAATATTGCGCTTGACTCACCTGGCTCTTTCTCCAAGACGTCCTTTACTGCATTAACACAGCTGTCACATGACATCTGCACCGCAAACTCCAGCTGTGCAAACACACACACACACACACATTACACATATATTCATAGAAAAACACACACACATTTTATATACGCACAAACTCTCTCTCTCTTTCTCACACACTTTATAATGACGTTGATGATCTATTGTGTTGATGACCTTTATTACGTCAACACGGTCATGTTAGACATTATAAATCATCATTATGTCCAGACATAATCATAATATTCCTGAATCTGTTTGTGATTTTCATAAGTCGAAACAAATATAAAGTATAAAAACACAGCATGTAAAAATAAAGAGGGAAAAACTGGTCATTATCACTATCATAAAATCAATAATATAAATGCAAATTTCACTTGAATGACGGTTGAACTACTAAAATTCCTATTTTAATATAATTAACCCGCTAATTAATTGTTATTACAGTATTAATGTTCAAACAACTGATTTAAAGTAATTATTCTCACCTTCGCTGCTCTGTTTGTGTCCATCTCTGGATCGCACGCTGATGACGTATGCGAAAGTTCCGCGCTCAGAAAAATAAAATAAAAGTCCCAGCAAGGACAAGGAAATGCCGATAATAAAATAAGAGTCCCGGATGAACATGTGGGAGAGGCACTAACATTTACGATTAACTTCGATTAAACAATCTTTAATCGAATGAAATAAAATATCAACAAATAACCACAAAAAAAAAATATATATATTATGGTGATTAGCCAAAAATTTTATCAGAAGTGTTTTCATTTATTCTAACTTAGTCTAGTACTGATTTTAGTGTGTGTGTTGGGTGCATATCATCAACAAGGTACATTATATTAGATAAAAAACAAACATCAAGGTTAATCTTTTCTTATTTTATTGAAAAAATATATATCAAAGATTAAATCAGACCAAAATAATTGCATATACATTACAGCAAATTCACAAAGTTGGTCATATGATACAATATTCACAGTTATATTAATATAAAATCTAAACGGCTGTTTTCTGCACTTCATTTGCATTTTCTGCTAAATGTTCTGGGAAGCTGAGGCCTTTCTCCAGGGCGTAGGACCTCCAGCGCTCATCGTCCGTCTCATGAGTGAGATACCGGTTCCCCATGCGCTGCTCAAACACCCGCAGGTCACACCACATCTGGAAGTTCTGCCGCAGGAGGAATGGACAAGGTATGCATCAATGATACTGTGTTCATCCGTCCATCCAGTCAATGCACGGCAAACGTAAACACTTGTTTTAGTAAATTACACATGGTAGCAAAATACATTTCATTTAATGTATGCATTTATCAGATGCTTTTATCCAAAACGACTTGCATTGCATTCAAGAAACACATTGACATTTTAATCAGTTCTTGCTTTCCCTGGGAATCGAACCCATGACCTTGATGTTGCAAGCACTGCTCTCTACTGTTAGGGACACAGGAAAGCAGTACAGCGTGAGAAATATATATATATTGGCTAAGAATGATTGTTGGAGGAAAGTCAACCGACCTGAAACCAGGGATGACCCATGGCTTTTCCAACACTGAACCTGCGTCTCACCACCACCTGCAGCAGGTTATTGATCAGATTCACCGCTGAGAGAGAGAGATTAACAGAAAGAAGGAAACTTAACTCTCACTTAGACAATAAGCGTGACTATCTATTAAAAATAAATTAATGCAATGTATTTTGTTATAGTGATATATATTAATATTATTATATATTCTCATTATCTTGTATTTTGAGGGGATTTTATGGTACTTCACAATATATAGCCTCTTTATTTTATTATTTATTTTATTAATACAGTGTTAAAATAATAGAGCAAAGGTCATTGAAATACAGACTGGTGTTATCCAGTGGGAGAAAATAATAAATAAATAAATAAATAAAATAAATAAATATATTCCATTTGATCTTATCTCTCTCTCTATATATATATATATATGTATAAACTGTATTTTTTTAAATCCAGTATTTTGATGGAAATAACAAAACAATGTTTATTTCCATCAAGAGGTTCATCAGTTTGAGAGCTTGAGCTTCAGCGGCGTCTTACCCTCCAGCGAGATGAGCGACCACGGCTGCCGCGGATACATGAACGACGCGTTAGTGATCTGCTGATTAATGTCCTCGTCCTCGTTGAAAGGAAACGTCCCACTCAGACTGACGTATAAGATCACGCCCACAGCCCACATGTCCAGAGAGCGGTTGTACCCGTGGCTCCGGATGACCTCGGGGGCCAGATACGCAGGGGTCCCGACCACTGAGCGCCGGAAAGACTTCTCTCCGATGATGCGCGCAAAACCAAAGTCACACAGTTTGACCTGAAACAGACCATGGACACATTTTATGGCTTCGTTTTCACATCTACAAAGCAACATTTTTCATGCATTTAATCTTTGAAAGCAATATCTGAATATGGGACGCATGCAATACTAGGCTTTACTCTAGCTGTCAGTCTCAGACCTGAGGCAGAGGTTCAGGAGACGCCAGCAGCACGTTTTCTGGTTTCAAGTCACAGTGTGCGATGTGTCTCAAGTGCAGGTACCTCAGAGCCTCCAACACCTTCAACAGCAGATCAACAGGTCAGACATTACAGCTCGTGCTTTAAAACACTGCAAGATTAAAACTTCTTTAGCCTTCATTGATTTACACACAGCTATTTTTGCGGTATATTTTCACATATAAAACAGCTGTTTTACTCTGATATAATATTACACTGTTTTACTGTATTTATCATCTAATAAATTCAGCTTCAATCACAGGAATAAATGACACTTTACTATATATTCACATAGAAAACAGCTGTTTTACACTGATATAATATTACACTGTTTTACTGTATTTATCATCTAATAAATTCAGCTTTAATCACAGGAATAAATGACACTTTACTATATATTCACATAGAAAACAGCTGTTTTACACTGATATAATATCACACTGTTTTACTGTATTTATCATCTAATAAATTCAGCTTTAATCACAGGAATAAATGACACTTTACTATATATTCACATAGAAAACAGCTGTTTTACACTGATATAATATTACACTGTTTTACTGTATTTATCATCTAATAAATTCAGCTTTAATCACAGGAATAAATGACACTTTACTATATATTCACATAGAAAACAGCTGTTTTACACTGATATAATATTACACTGTTTTACTGTATTTATCATCTAATAAATTCAGCTTTAATCACAGGAATAAATGACACTTTACTATATAGTCACATAGAAAACTTTTCTTTTTTAATTGTAATAAAATTACATTTTTTATTGTATGTTTGACCCAATAAATGCAGCTTTGGTGAGCAGAAGAGGATAAAAAGTTCAAAATAACCATGAGAAGCAAACATTCTGGAAATATTAGCTATGATTATAAAAAAGTAAAACCTAAATGACAGCTCAAGGAATTTCAGCAATTGCTCCCCACGCTGTTAGAGGAGCGTCCCGTGTGCTGAGTGAGCCTGATTACCTGCGTGACCAGAAAGCGCGCGGTGCGTTCAGGCAGACGGCCGTTCTCGTGAGATAAAATCGTCTCTAACATGTCGCTGTGGAGCTTCTCCATGACCACGAAAGTATATTCCATCGTTTCAAACATGCCTTCTAAACAAATGACTCCTGGATGAGACAGTTTCTGAAACATACAAGTGTCTGGAAGATGTAACAGCAACAAAACAACAAACACAACACAATCGGTTTGAATTATGGGGAAATATACCTGCAATATCGAGACCTCGTTTTTAGTCTGTATCTCCTGTTTGGAGGGGAATCGTGTTTTATCGATGACTTTGACTGCGACCGGACGGCCCGTCTGCCTGTGAGTGCCTCCATAAACCACCCCGAACTGCCCCGAACCCAGAACCTCATCAGAGAAGATCTGATACAGCTCACTGATGTCCTGCAACACACACACGGACACACGTTTCAGTCAAACACGCCACTTGTTGGTTTAGGAAATGTATTTACAATAAATAAAAAAGCATCTCACCTGAGTCTCGTCGCTGTTCTCTCCCTCACCTGATAAAACAATGCATAACACTTTACATTAAAGCCATGGGTTCGTTAATGCAACATGAACTAACAATCATGTTTTTCAGCATCTTTGTGAATATTTAAAATACAGTTGTTGCATTCAATATTATAAAGCATACATATTCAAACATAGCAATACAGTAATTCCTCGAGATACAAGCATAATCCGTTCCAGGGCAGAGCTCGTAACTCGAATTGCTCGTATCTAGAATCATGTTTGTCATCATAGTACATGTATACAGTATAAGGATTTGTGTGATATCAAATAAAATGTGGTTTTAATTATACGTTTTTACAGAAGATAGGCAGTAGCGGCAGGTGTGGAGGAGGGAGGGAGGAGGGGGTTGTTACTTCGACACTTGATTCTGTATTGTACCTTACACGCTTAAATTAACATAACTGAACATAGCTTACGTATTTTTTGTAACTTTTCTATTTTATATTGTTGTTTTGCTTGTTTTCTTCCCTTTTTTCGCCTGACTACCCTCACTTTCACTTGGCGCAGACCTATTAACAGAATACCTATTGAGGGAGATTTGTTTCTGTCTCTCTTTAAAAATAAGTGAGGCACGCGTTGTCAAAAAGCGCCGACAATTTATCAGGGTGTTTCTTTTCAATGCTGAACTCTTGCAACGCCTGCGTATGTTCATCATCTGCAGCTCGATCAGCTCCTCAGTCCACAGTTCCTCCTGATGCTCCTGCTGCTCGATCTCTCACGCGGCACACGCTCATATTTATCCACAATTTCATTCTTCATTTCCATGGTCATCATGCGTTTCTTCTTCTCTCTACCATCCTTACCACTCACTTTCTTAGAACTCATCGCTATTATGAAGAATAATGCACAAAATAGAGAGAAAGTCAGCTGCTCGTGGGCGATGCAAAGAAGTCAGTACTAGTGCTCGTATCTCGAATATTTACTCGTATCTAGAAGCAAAAATCTGCCTGAAGGCTTGCTCGTATCTTGGAATACTCATATGTAGAGACGCTCGTATCTCGAGGTATTTCTGTATATTAAAAGTTGCATATAGAAGTCTTTTCCACTATCCACACACATAGTGCAAATCCCGATTACTTCTATCATGGCAAAAATCGTCACACATCTGTACTGTGCCAAATGCAACTATAAGGCATGAAGATATAAACATTAACACCATGATCTTATGGAAATGTCAACAAAGTGCAATAAAAATGCTTGATACACACAGATACTGTATATAGGGTATGAATAAGTTTGAACATAACTGTGTATATGTGTGTATATATTATTTATTTAATAAATATATTTATATATACGCACACACACAGCTCAATACCAGCCTTTATTCATAGTGGTTTTCCAAAGTTACTAGCCACTCAGCATTTTCATTGGCCACAATTTTGACATCGATACCATGGGGGAAAATTGCTATTTTTAATACTATCTCATAATTTTGGATCATAATAGGTTTATTAGGCTGCTGTCACGTTCATTCACTTAAAACATAACTGACTGTGTGACTTGACGTGACATCTAGCTTTTGAAGATCTTTTGTTCTTCTTCACTTTGTCAGGCAGGTCCTATTTAAGTGATTTGTTGACTGAACAGGAGTGGCATTGAACAGGTGCCAATCACTGAACTCAGGTGTGACACTTCAGCACGGGGCCAGGTTTTTGTTTTCCCTTAATAATAACATTCTTCCTTTAAAAACTGCATTTTGTGTTTACTTGTTATCTTTGACTTATATTTAAATTAGTTTGATGATCTGAAACCTTTAGGTGTGACAAACATGCACAAAAAAAATGAAATCAGGAAGGGGGCAAACTCTTTTTCACATTATATAAATACAGTAATACCATACGAGCATAATCCGTTACAGGATGAGCTCGTAACTCGATTTGCTCGTATCTCAAATCATGTTTTCCCATAAGAAATAACAGGAAAAAATTAATCCGTTCTGGCCCTCTAAAAAACTCCCTTATTAGTGCTAATAACAATGGAAAAAAACATTGCTATAGAGACACACACATAGAAAATTATAGTATATAACGATTCCTGTGATAAAATGTGGTTTTAATTATGAGTTCTTGCCTTTGAGACAGACGATGCAGTAGCAGCTAATGGAGTAGAGGAGGAGGAAGGATAAGGTAGATAATGTAAACTCAATACGGAAGTGTAGTGTTTTTTCCCGTGTTGTGTATTGGATAAACTCAGAAGCTCATATTTATTTGCTGCTCTCAGCTTAATACTGGTGAATCACTCGTCGCCCCCGGTAACCCCCGCTGTAAAACCAAGCTGCCTCTAGTGGAGATCATATGCAATTACCCATAAATGAGGCGCTTGAGCTGCTGCGAGTGCTGAACACCTCTAGCGTCTGTAAGCTGCTCGTATCTCAAATATTTACTCTTATCTCAAAGCAAAAAATTAGCTTGAAGGCTTGCTCGTATCTCAGAATACTCATATGTCGGGACTCTCATATCTCAAGGTATTACTGTTCTTATATACGTTATTTTCAATTTTTATCAAGGAGAGGCCTGTTTATGTTGTCAGAGATCATTAATCAGTGTGGTGTAGTTGCTCTCACCGCTGGCGTCTGTAGTCTCACATGCGGTGCCCTGAACCGGTCTGAGGGCCAGTTTGAGAGCCGATTCCCAGGACGAGCCGTCCTGATCCGCAAACACACAGTACACCAGCGATCCCGTCAGCAGCTCGAACGAGTGCTCGCTGTTGCCTGGCAACACTTGGACCGTGAGCTGAGCCGGGCCTCGAACCTGCAGCACCTCTGACAGAGAGATCTCCTGAAACCCAGCACACGCAGATGAATGAAGATCTCATGAGGATGTGTGTTAGAAAGAGTGGAAGGAGTTACAGTCAACAGACCTTATAGTACTTGCTGCTGCTTTCATTCGGATACAGAGTGATGCTCTTCCCATCCAACACCCAGTAGTGACGCTTTCTCTGCAAACAACAAACATAAAAACATAATCTACAAACAAACACACATCCATCCATCCATCCATCCATCCATCTATCTATCTATCCATCCATCTATGAATCCATCCATCTATCTATCCATCCATCCATCTATGAATCCATCCATCTATCTATCCATCCATCCATCTATGAATCCATCCATCTATCTATCCATCCATCCATCTATGAATCCATCCATCTATCTATCCATCCATCCATCTATGAATCCATCCATCTATCTATCCATCCATCTATGAATCCATTCATCCATCCATCCATCTATGAATCCATCCATCCATCTATCTATTCATCCATCCATCTATGAATCCATCCATCTATCCATCCATCCATCCATCTATCTATCTATTCATCCATCCATCCATCCATCTATGAATCCATCCATCCATCTATCTATCTATTCATCCATCCATCTATGAATCCATCCATCTATCCATCTATCCATTCATCCATCCATCCATCTATTGTCTATCTATCTATCTATGAATCCATCCATCTATCCATCCATCCATCTATGAATACATCCATCTATCTATCCATTCATCCATCCATCCATCTATCAATCATCCATCTATCCATCCATCCATCCATCCATCTATCTACTCATCCATCCATCCATCTATGAATCCATCCATCTATCTACTCATCCATCCATCCATCTACTCATCCATCCATTCATCCATCCATCCATGAATCCATCCATCCATCTATCTATTCATCCATCCATCTATGAATCCATCCATCTATCTACTCATCCATCCATCCATCTACTCATCCATCCATCCATCCATCCATCCATCCATCTATCTACTCATCCATCCATCTATCTACTCATCCATCTATCCATCCATCCATCTATCTACTCATCCATCTATCCATCCATCCATCTATCCATCCATCCATCCATCTATCTATCTATCTACTCATCCATCCATTCATCCATCCATCCATCCATCTATCTATCTACTCATCCATCCATTCATCCATCCATCCATCTATCTACTCATCCATCCATCCATCTACTCATCCATCCATCCATCCATCCATCCATCTATCTATCTACTCATCCATCCATCCATCTACTCATCCATCCATCCATCCATCCATTTATCTACTCATCCATCCATCTATCCATCCATCTATCCATCTACTCATCCATCCATCCATCTATGAATCCATCCATCTATCTATCCATCCATCTGTTTGTCTATCTGTCTGTCTGTCTATACACACCCACACACACATATATATATATATATATATATATAGAGAGAGAGAGGAGTTTCTCACCAGTGTGTCAGTGCTGGTATAGTGGATTAACCAGCCCTTCTTCAGCACTCCACTGGCTCTTCTTTTACTGTGTTTGAGAGACTGCACCACTCTCATCAGAGGAATATTACTGCTGAAACACGGCCTGACACACACACACACACACACACACACACACACACACACACACACACACACACACACACACACACACACACACACACACACACACACACACACACACACACACACACACACACACACACACACACACACACACACACACACACACACACACAAGTAAACACCCTGACCTCTCTGAAGTGCTGCATGGATTAGGTGTGATGTGAATCCTCACGTGACACGCGGCTGCAGCGTCATCATCTGCTCTACGGGCGGCGGGTCTTTATATCGCAGCTCTTCATACAGAGCGTTCACTGACACCACCGCCGCGTTCTCCTCCGACTCCGACTCCTGACTCGCCTCCACCTCTGAAAACACACTCACGTTACTCTACTCACTGTGCCACACATGAGGATCCTTCAGAAAGCTTCATCACATTAACGACTGGACCAAGAAAGTATCAAGCAGCACTTAATTAAAACAATTATATAAATTTTTAGATGGTTCATCCATCATGCATTTTCACTCTGCCTTCAATATGTTACGTGTGATTTCCAAATGACAAATGTCTCTATTGTGGGGAAGAAATAAAGAAACTTATAATTGTCTAAGTGAATCAAACTGACCTTCTCCATTCGCTCTCTCCCCCCTGCACTCAGGAGGAACGAGAGACTCGCACCTGCGATGACAGTTAAACTTACAGTCTGGAGAGAAAGAGAGAAAGAAAGAAACGTCTTATTGCTCACAAGAATTAATGAACTTCTCAGTATCAACGCTGACTTCCCACTAAAAATGTTTTCTTAAAATCTCAACAAATCCAAGTATCCAAGTTTGAGATCTCTTCCAAAACTCAGGGAAGAGACTTTTTCCTGGGACAAACAAATCTAATTTGATTTCTCGCTGCTGTCTAAACTCTTAAAAGTAAAGGCTCTAAAAGGTGTTCACAGTGAGCCATAGAAGAAACATTTTGGTTTCCCTAAAGAATCTCTCTGTGATCAGTTCTTAAAATAAAAAAAATGTTCTTAGTGTAAAGAACATTTTAATCATCTAAAGAACATTTTCCACTATAAAGAACCTTTGGTGGAATGAAAAGATTCCATGGATGTTAAAGGTTCTTTAATGGAACTATCGAATCTATTAAAGAATTATACATATGTCCAATATCAGATTCCAGTGCGAACAGATCCTGAACTGACGAACGGGATCCAAGAGCAAAAGAACGGGAAAAAGACAGTAAACACTGAACATTGAAGTGATTCCATGTTTATATATAGCGTGATCTGCAAATTTATTTGCAAGCAATATCTAAAAAAAGACGAGGGCATAAAAAGAGACATTTATATACGAGCCCTTATGTTTTGCTTGTATATAGAGCTGTTACACTTAAGCAGCTTTGCTGGTGTGCGAGGCGGAGAAACGCGGAAGGAATCAGCTGGTTTAAACTTAAATTCACTTTATTCATAAACGGGAAACAAAACACTTTAAATAAGAACAAAAATGGCACTCATTAGTGCAGAACCTGGGGGAACAAGGAGACACGGAGAGAAACATCCACACACTCGGAGACATCCATCAGTGACAATAACCGACAAGGACAAGGGAAACACAAGAGGGATTTATACAAGAGGAAATGGGAAGCAGCTGAAAAGACTAATAGGGTAATTGATTAACAGGACGGGTGTAGGAAGGGCAATGGAGATACACAGAAGGAACCCGGATGTGAAAGACGCGACAAGACTGTGACAAGAGCATCTGTATATAATATATGCTCTATACACAGTATATATAGTCACCGTAATAATAAGTTCAGACACATTTTACCTTCACCTTCTCTGAATACATTTTGCAACTGTCTAATTAACGTCGGGTATGTAAAAAAGAGACAGTATTGTGACGAATGTTGATCTACATTGATGTAAAAACCACATGAATTCGGACATGATTGTTCAGACTGAGGTCACATTGCAAAACTGCCGACTTGTATCTGATTTAGGATCACATAAATCAGACTAGAAAAGATTCCATGTGGTTTGTTATAAAAAAACACATATTTCAGCCACATTTACATTCTGAACATAGCCAAAGTCAATGTGTTGCAATTCATTCCCAATTCATTCATACATCCGTCCCAAATACTATTAAAAATTATAATAGCTGTGTCCCAAATCGCAGTATGTTAAATGAGTATTTCAAAGGCACCCGGATGGTCAACTTTCTCCTGTTCAAATCTGAAGTGCAGATCCATGCTAGGAATACAGTCGAGTTCGGTTATGTCGACGGCCTCGTGGGATCCAAAAAAGCGTAGAGATAACCGTTTAGCGAGATAACCAACACCCAATATGGACCCGATTTATAACACCCGATTTATTTGATGAAGCAATCGGCATGCTATAAAAATGTACATACACTGTATATGTTTGCTAACAACAAAAGGCATATGTGCACCAACTAACAGCAGAGATTTACCAGAATACAATAAAAACACCTTCCATTCTCCATACAAACCTTTAATTATATTCTCCAACATTGCAAACACAATTTCACTCACAGCATAAATAGTTATAACATATTCGTGAGGTCATCACACTGTACTAGATTGATACTTTCTTGTGTTCTGCCTGTCTAATGTGCTTTCTCAACAAATTCGGCTTCGTCCCGTCTTTTAACAACCTTCAATCCGTTCTTCAATCCGCAGCGGCGCTGAGCAGAGCGTGCGTCAGAACAGAAGCAGGGTGTGTGTGTGATCAGCCAGCGGCGGCTTCCCGCACATGCGCGATTAATTTGCACGTGGAGGAGTGAACATCTCCTGCTCTCCCTGCATCTGGGCGGATCTGCTGCGCGAGGACTGTGTGAGTGCTTTGGGATGGGGATATGGCAGCTCTCGCTGCTCGTTGAGAAGAGTAAGAACGATATGTACTTTCACTTCAGAGAGTCTCCAAAAGTCTCCAATAACTCCAGATAAAGTCGTTAGATTTGTCGCTAGTCGGTTTTTTGAAAATGTGTCGCTAGAGTGGTCTGAAAACTCGCTAAATATAGTAACAAAGGCGCCAAGTTGGCAACACTGTTCGCGAGTTCTTCAGTGGCTGCGCGGCACCACTGGAGATTCACGTGCAATCCACGTGCACCGCGAACTCAGCGCATGCGCAGTGAACTAGGTACAATCATGAGTCACGAGATAACCATGTGAAGTGGCGAATATGTCCCTCTTTTGTGCTTGAGATATTAGGGTTCGGCGACATTAAGGAATCGATATAACCCACAAGAAAATAAGACAAACAGGGAGTTTGGCGGTTCCACTTCAAAAACCGTGACTCGAGATAAGTGACATCCACTGTATTTTGTTACGCTGGTTGAAAGTCTCTTCATATCTTAATGTGCTAAATGTAGTTATATTGTCTGTGGAGTGCGAAGGACCCATAAAATGTTTATCTTTTCATTGCACTGGGTCCGATGTCCTTCCTGCCTGTCAACATGTACTTTTATACATAACAAGTCATCAACTATGCAGAATTAGACAGACGTCAGTCAGCGAGCAGCACAAACGAAACAACAGATGCCTTTCCACTTCCTCCTGAACCAAAACAACCAGATCATGCTGCGTTCACACCATAACTTCTGTCGTCTGGAAGAGACAGTCGTCTGCCTTTAACTCTACAATAAGCAAATCCACTTCACCAGCGCATTACTCCTCGACAGCGATGCCGTAGAAATATACAGAGGTACTGTAAAAACACAAGTTCAAAGACGACTGCTCGTTTCTTTGGTGAAAAAGATCTATAAGTAGGAGAATTGGGACACAGTCTGTGACCTTTGACCCCTCTCACCGGAGCACTGCATTCCCTGTCTGAAGAGGCCCTTGAGCAGCCGGAAGCAGTGCTGGCACACGGTGGGTTTGGTGTAGGTGTGAATGTGGAAGGTGTGAGGAACTCGCGGCCGTCCCTCCTTCCCCTCAGAAACCCCCACACACACCGGCACATCGGCCCAGGACGGCGGGCGAGAGCGGGACGGCTTCGTCATGCTGATCTGATGGAGCAAACAAGCATGTTCAGGTTGGGTTTCAAACCGCTCGCAGGAACATGAGGAGGGTGTGGGTCGTCACCTCCTCCAGGCTTCCGCCCGTGTGATTTGAGAGCGACGGGGCTCGCGGCCGTCCCGGGGGAAACAGCGACAGGCTCGGGCCGCACCGGCGAAACACGCGCGAGCAGTCGTTGGGCAGCTTGAAGGCGCAGCGCTTGTGGAAGTCCAGACCGCAGCCTGCAGACACAAAACCTCATGCTCGGAGAAATATTCTATTGCATTTGACTCCTCAAATTTGAGATTTAATGTTATGAAATAAAACTAATGCCAAGTATCATGTCATTAAAAATATTAAATAAAATAAATACAAATTTATGATATAATTCATATGAAATAAGAAAATACGACATATAAATAATAAACAAACAAAAAAGCAATACAGTATGGACATATTTTGCATAAGACTTCACTTTGTTGCATTATATATAGCACATATATGTGTATATATGTGTAATGTAGTCGTACCTTCACACTTCAGGCCCTGTCGGACGAGGCCCCATAACATCTCGCCACAATAGTGACAAAACGTAGGCGTGCGATACGATTGGACGACTAAGGAATGTGGGCGGTACTTTGTCTTGGTCACTGAAGCTGTGCCTAGAGGGATCAAAGTGATTGACAGCTGTCAACATCATCTGCATGGAGAGAGAGAGAGAGTGTGTGTGTGTGTGTGTGTGTGTGTGTGTGTGTCTGTGTGTGTGTGTGTGTGTGTGGACTGACCAGCGAGCACCACCTCCACGAGATCTCCGTCACGTAAGTCATGATTTTCAGTGAGTCTGTGTAAGATCTGCTCAGTGTTCGGCTCGTGTCTGAATAATAGCAGCTTCTCCTCCAGACCACTGACACTGCACTCCGGGGCCTTAGAGAACACACACATGCAGACACACACACACACACACACACACACACACAAACACACACACACACACACGCAAACACAAGCACACGCACAAACACACACACACACACACACACACGCACGCACACACAAACACACACACACACACACACGCACGCACACACAAACACACGCACACACACACACATGCAGACACACACACACTTAACATTTATTGATTGAACTTGCACAGTACAATGTCAAAAACACTACTTATTACATCTACAAATTTAAGTGCAATAAAATCAGACAACAATAAAAATACTATATTATAACTGGATACTAAATTATAATACATATTAAATAAATTATTATGATATAACACAATTAAAAGCTTTTAAACATCACAATGCAACAAAAGTAATACCAATACACACAGTCAAACTGATGGATGACTGGATGAATGGATGGATGTTGTTGAAGAAATTCATATAGTGTATCATTAAAATTAAATTTAGAGTTAGTGAGAAAATATAACCTTTTGGATGATGCAAACATATGATTGATGGAAAATACCAGGTCTGTTGTTGAACAAATAATTAAAAACTGTAAATAATGTATGTATTGCAATGCATCCATTGCAATTACATTTGCACAATGATGGATTGCAAAAAGCATTTGAAGAAGAGACTCTTTACAAAAATAAAAAGGAGGGGTATTTCTACCACTATACCCTATATGTGTGTGTGTGAAGTGTAAATGATGTTGGCAGAGGGCCGAGGTGGAACCAAAAGAAAAGAGAACTGGACTATTTACTATTGGACACTGGAAGATAAGAAAACATGCATTGAAAAAAAAAAAAGAATTTAGACTACAGATTTGCCACAACGATGGATGGATGGATGATAGATAGATAGATAGATAGATAGAACTGCAGCATCTCATGTTAGAGACACACGATCAAACATTCGAAAACTTCTCAAACACAAGAAACTTTTCATCCGATCCTCTAATCACATTTACATTCATGCATTTATCAGACGCTTTGATTCAAAGTGACTTGCATTGCATTCAAGAAACACATTGACATTCTAATCAGTTCCTGCTTTCACTGGGAATCAAACCCATGACCTTGATGTTGCAAGCGCCACTCTCTACTGTTAGAGACACATCCACATACAGGCTGAAGAAACCTGATGAGCCGATCCGTCAGTGAGACGGTGATGATCAACATCCTCACACGGGTGAAACTGGGTCAGATCTTCATGGCACTGCAGTGGGTGAACGTCTGCATCGCTCTCATGTCACTTAAATGTCAATCATTCACTTTTAAAGAAAACGGATGTGAGTCAAACCGAGACTCTGAACTCTGAAAACATGAATTGTATTAATCATAAACCATACAGATTGTGCCATTTATTTTGTTAACAATATTAAGACATTTATAGCCACAATAATTCAATCACAGCACTAAAACTGTGACAATACAGTGCTTTTTGGTACAATATATATAGTATTAGTACAGTAATAATACTTAATAACATATTTTTATTTTATTTTAACATCTACTTAAGTAGAAAACATGAATTGTATTAAATGAACCGATTTTTTTAGTTGACAATATTGAGACTTGAGTGATTTTATGTGCTGAACATTTTAGTTTAGGGTCCAATTCTCACTATGAACCAGTTTCTTATTATCATGCATATCATTGGCTGTTTATTAATACTTATAAAGCACATATGAACACCTTATTCTGCATGATCATATTATACATCCCATAATCCATCCAATATCTAATCCTAACAACTTCCTTTTTAACTGTTAATAAGTGAGAACTTGACCTTAAACTAAAGTGTGACCAAGTAAATCAATAAATATTATTAAATATATAAATAATAAATAAAAAGGGTTATTGATCGGTGTTTGGAAAAGTTACTTGTAAAAGCAATATATTAAAATATTGCGTTACTCCCTAAAAGAGTAACTAATTGTATTACTTAGCTACTTTTTGTAGAAACAATCCATTTTACTTGATTTTTCTTTTGCAAGTTTTTGCATGCATGTTTTTAAGTAAATTTCACATATATGGACTTAATTTTACACAATGCTTTAATTACAGTATTTGGGGGGGGGGGGGGGAAGGGGGAGTTCACCACCACAGTATTACTTCATACAGGTCACAGCATTTACTGCTTCATGCTACTGCTGTGTACGGGAGGTTTTCTACTTCCACATCAGCCTCAAACACACAATCAGCTTCCTGTTTGAGACTGAACACAGAGACACAAACACGTGCTCAAACTGGGTTTCTGCCGCACCCCATCTCTCCCTCAGCTGTCGTTCTCAGGCCGGTCATGGTGTGGCTTTGTTGTGGCGGTGCTACGGCACGCAGGTGTGAAGCGTTCACCTTTCTGGAAGCCCTCAGGATGATGCGTCTGAGCGTAACGCACGCACCAATATAATGTATACACAGCTGGCAAATATTCAACAAGGGTTTCCAGTCCTTGATGGATATAAAGATGATCTAATTTTTTTCACAAAACCCCCAAATGATTGGGGAGCCCATGCAGTCGGTTCACATCCAGAGCGCACGATACGCGATTCATATTCCTTTCAGTCACCGGAACGGGCGAAGCGTCTATAGAGCTGCAGCAATCTTCCATCTTCCAAACCACCAATACAGTAATGCCTTGAGATACGAGCGTCCCGACATACGAGTACTCCGAGATATGAGCAAGCCTTTGAGCAAATTCTTGCTTTGAGATACGAGTAACGATTTGAGATACGAGCAGCTGAGAGATGCCGACGCTAGAGATGTTCAGCACTCGGAGCCCACGCGCCTCACTCCTTCACTTCACGTGTTCGTTGACTTCCGTACGCATCTCACGCGAGTCTTCCTGTGGTGTGTGTTATATACATTTATGGGTAATTGCATATGATCTCCACTAGAGGCAGCTTGGTTTTACAGTGGGGGTTACCGGGGGCAACGAGTGATTCACCAGTATTAAGCTGGGAGCAACACGAGTTATGAGTGTTCAATAATAATCAATATGAGCTTCTGAGTCTATCCAATACACAACACGGGAGAAACACTACACTTCCGTATTGTGTTTGCGTTAACTATGTAATCCCTTCTTCCTCCACACATGCCGTCATTAGCCGCTACTGTATCGTCTGTCTCGAAGGAAAGAACTCATAATTAAAACCACTTTTTATTTTATATCACAGGAATCCTTATATACTATAATTGTGTGTGTGTGTGTCTCTATAGCAATTAAAAACATGTTTTTTCTGTTGTTATTAGCACTAATAAGAGAGTTTTTTAGAGGGCCGGAATGGATTTTTTCCTTCAATTCCTGTGCCCTCAAATTCTTAAACTCTTTCCCTACCAGTATTTTTTTCTGTGGCATTTTCACCTAAATTTCTTGGCTCCCAGAATATCTGAATCATCCCGGGTCAATAATTCATTCAGCAACATTGATTTATATGCCGTTTAATCTCTGATGATCACGTTATACAGTATTATATGTGCATAAACAATGCATCTCTCACTAGTTTCTGCTTCTTCGCATGTGACCTAAAAGAAAGGGAAAGAGTTAATAAAAACCCCCTTCTCTTCTCTGATAATGAGGGCGGGGCAATAACCTGTCACTCACGTGAGATCCACCAATAGCAAACCTCAACCATCCAATCATCTATCCATCAACAAAATCAAGCCCTACATTAGTTCTTGCATCAAGCTTGCAGTTCAGTCTGAACATACATGCATCAAAGGAGTGTGAAGGACGATATGTGATCCTGTCCCACTGCAGTGGAAACTGAATTATAAGGAGGTCATGCAGAGAAAAGTGTGTGTGTGTGTGTGTGTGTGTGCGTGTGCGCATGCGTGTTAGGGGAAGAGTCTGTGGTTGGAAAGTTACAAGCAGATGCTGTGAACCGCAGCGGACAAACAGAGAGGCGGCCGGAGGGGGAGAGATGCTGAAGGATGGTGTGAATGTTTGAGTAACACCTAATTTTGGAGTGTCTTCACACACACACTCTTTATAACTTCCCTTTCTTTCATGAAACGTTCTTGAACAAACCGGAAAGCATTCTTCAAATTATTTTAAAGAAATGATCATGCATCACTTCGCACACCACCAGCCCATCCACATCCTGACAATATCTGACTCTCAAAAGCACAATACAGACAGATAACATCTGCAGACTGAATTATGATAGTTCATTTACTTCACAACCTGTTGAAGGCAAACCAAGACTAAAGTGTTATAAGAACCAATCATTGTTCAAATCACTAGCAAATCAGAAACTGAAGGCAATCTGCGTGTGACGTCATGCTAACGTTCCTCTAAAGCTGAAAGCTGAAGGCTATGAAAAGGTGCAGAGAGAGATAATGCAGTTAATTCTGCATGCTTGACCTTTGGACAGAAGGAAGCAGTCTTCACTGAAGTCATTGTCAGTAATGTGTGTTTATTAGAGTGGGTGTTTGGCCGACACTGCATTACTGAACAACAACGAACGGGAAGAGCTCAACCAAAAATGGAAATTCTGTCATCCATTAGTCATAACATCACACTGAGTCAGTGGCACTGATTGGACGAACTCTGCATGTGACTTCTTTACGTAAAGGCTACATTATTGTATCTTATCTTTCCCCAGTGTCTCAAACAGTAGAGAGTGGCGCTTGCGTGAAAGACAGAACTGATTAAAATGTCAATGTGTTTCTTGAATGCAATGCAAGTTACTTTGGATAAAAGCGTCTGATAAATGCATGAATGTGAATGCCTATCCTCATATTTGCTTATCTTGACTTTTCAGACTATAAAGAATGAAATTGTCTCCTCTTTACTCCAATTGTCGCATTCTCTCGCCATTTATTCCCTTCAAACCCTGAAACTAATGTTTATAAGAGCCGTGTTTCCTTGACTGTGCGAAGCATGTGAATATGAGGCACGCGATTGGTTGTCGGTTACTAAGGCACGTGATTGGTTGTCGGTTGCTAAGGCACGTGATTGGTTGTCGGTTGCTAAGGCACGTGAATGGTTGTCGGTTGCTAAAGCACGCGATTGGTTGTCGGTTGCTAAGGCACGTGATTGGTTGCCGGTTGCTAAGGCACGCGATTGGTTGTCGGTTGCTAAGGCACGCGATTGGTTGTCGGTTGCTAAGGCATGTGATTGGTTGTCGGTTGCTAAGGCACGCGATTGGTTGTCGGTTGCTAAAGCACGCGATTGGTTGTCGGTTGCTAAGGCACGTGATTGGTTGTCGGTTGCTAAGGCACGTGATTGGTTGTCGGTTGCTAAAGCACGCGATTGGTTGTCGGTTGCTAAGGCACGTGATTGGTTGTAGGTTGCTAAGGCACGTGATTGGTTGTCGGTTGCTAAGCATCTAGCTGTAACTAAGGTGTAACACAAAACGCCTTTTTTCCATTGCACTGCAATTTCTTTCTGTTGTTTTTCAATGTAAAATCGCACTAGATGGACTTCTTTAATCAATTAGCATTGTCTTTTGCAGCATGTCGGGCATGACACAACATTCTGATAACACGGCATTCAAGTTAAAAGAGGTTAAAAGAAAAAAAAAATTTCTAGACCTTGAACTTTTTTTGACCTGCATCTCAAGTTTTTAACAGTCTTTCAAAACACTCATAGACGCCATACAACTTGAAAACAGTCGATTGCAGTGTACAAACATCTGATAAACATCTTTAAAAGGTACGTTTTACATGCATTCTAAATCATAAACATCTTTAGACAGGAAATGCCTAAAAAAATGCATCTTGCAGATCAACCATGCACATCAAATAAACGTCTCTGAGACGTACGTGAGCAATTAATAAAGCAGCAGCTGATCAACATTAAGATACAAGATTTGAAAAATACATAATTTAAAAAGATGAGTTACGTGAAGTTACGTGAGCGCATAAAGTCGGGATGAAATCAAATTCAACCTTCGTTATTTTGTTAGCATATACCAATTCATCCGGCAATTTAATTTAAAAAAGTACGTTTTCGTATTCTTTAATCAAGATATGAAAAAGTACTTTGCCTCTGGAATGGCCTTCCATCCACAGATACATAGATGTTTCATTATGGGCTGTTTCTATGGGCCGATATACACAAGCTGTCCGCCATATTGGAACGGCTAAAGCCTAAACTACAGTTAGACGCATGTATGCATATCTATATCTGAAAGACTTGAGCAGATGATGTTGCTCAACTAACAATACAACGAGATGAAGGCGCCAGCTGACACGACACTAAGAAGTTACCATACTTTAAACCTCTATAAATCAAGGTAATACATATAAAAAAACAAACAAATCAATACATTCTCACATGTGAAATGCAATCCCATTTCATTGGGATTTTAAATCACGGTGGTTTTAACAACCAGAATGCACAATGTCCAATCAATTCCCAGAGCTCAAGCCACGGCCTCTATTTCCTCATTCAATATTCCCTTTCACTCATTAAATATGTTTGAACTTGCAGTCAATGCTGACTTTTAAGGATGTTGGTCTAGCACCTGTTTACATTGAAAAATAATGAAAAGTAGAGGACGAAGTGTAGGGTTAACACTCTGCGGTAAAAAACCGGTGCTAGCCCCGCTGCTATATTAGAGGTGTGAGATGTTCCTTTATTTCGGGGTTAAGCGCCGCTTCAGAGCCATACAGCTATTGGAAATCAAACACAAACTCCTGATTGCCTCATTCACTCATTTGTCGTAATGATGCCATTTTTGTATTTAGTCCACTATTTCTGAAAGTTTTAACATCACACGCTCGACAAAATCATCAACTGTTGAGGATGCATGGTACCTTTCTCTCAATGATTTCTGCTGCGAGATGCTTGGCCTGCTGGAAGCCGAGGCGTCCCTCAGGGATCTGTACCTCCTCTTTGAAGAGCCCGATCTGAAAGTGGACGCGCATGGGGCCGATCATGGTGTATTCGGGCCCCATGGACAGCTGAGAGAACGAACCTGTGAGACAGAGAAGAAGTCATCCTCACATCAAACTCAGTTCCTTCAGACATTGACAGGACAGACTTACCTGCACCCGTCTTGATGGTTACTATAACTCTCTTTTAACTGCTTAATGGTTAAAAGATAGATCATCATCAGAAGGTTCTAGAGATCTTCCCCAAAGAAGAGGCTCCTTCAAAGCAGCTGAATCTAGCACTGACCTGCCTTTGTTAACTCTAAGATTAAACCTTAATGTAGTCGTGCTTCAAAAGAGGAACTTACCAGAGAAATGACTGCTGATGTCAACGCTTTTTGGGCGGAGGTTTGTGTTGGCAGCCATTTTCCTTTATGTTGGTGATGTCGAACTAGCACATTTCACAGAGCTGTTTCAGAGGCTTCTGCCGCTGCTCTGAGTCTGGTTTCCTCATGCGAGGGCTTCTGCAGTCGAAAGACAGGCAGCTGAGGCAGGAAGTTGACACTCAAACTTCAGCGCTTCTGTATGTGGCATGAGTGGGTCTGCAGAGCTGCCCACCAAACACAACGCATCAATCCTTATCTGATGAACTTTAAAACAGTTGGCGACTGAAAACAAGTAAATATAGCGCTGGGGCAGACATCCCTTTAATCTCTCACAGGAACTCATTTCAGTTTAATGCTAAGCAAATATGTGTCTTGTGCTACACAGAGATCCAATGTCAATCGCACTGTCAAGGTCAGGTGATCTAACGCTCTGAACCGCATGAATGATTGGAGTACGTTGACAAAAATGGTTCTTGAACAAGAGAAAAGAAAAGGTAGGGCACGAGTGGTGGGACTTGATTTTGTCCATTTTTACCCATGGAATTGATTGGATCATGGTTGTGCTCAATGAATGAATGCTGAAGCAATATTTAACATTAGAAAAATGTTAAAGTTTTTCCCTTGCATTTTTCCCACATAGACGACAACATTGTCAAAACAATCCCTGTGTTCACAGTGATCCACAGAAACCAGTAAAATGCTGTGTTACGCATGCCAGGCCAGTAGTTGGCGATGCCACTCTATAAAGAGACGCTACACACCTGTAGAACTTAGAAACAAGTGTGCAGCCATCTTTAGGATCTTGTCTTTGAATTTCATTTTTTTCGCGGAAGTTCTGTATACTTCTTTCCTGTGTATCTAACAGTAGAAAGTGGCGCTTGCAACATCAAAGTCATGGGTTTGATTCCCAGGGAAAGCAAGAACTGATTAGAATATCAATGTGTTTCTTCAATGCAATGCAAGTCGCTTTGGATAAAAGCGTCTGATAAATGCATGAATGGGAATGTAAATATTTCTACGGCATCGTTGTCGGAGAGTAATGAGCTGGTGAAGTGGATTTACTTATTGTAGAGTTAGTGAAAGTTATCGTGAGCATTGTAATGTGTGAAGCATGAACATCAATAGACCAGGAAGATTTTACAATAAGCAGTTTATTCATAAATCCGTGAGATCTTATTCATGCTGTGGAAATACAAACCGGAAGCCAAAGCACAATGAGCGCAGAGACTTCAACAACTTGCTCTTTGAAACCCAGGTTTGCATTCTCAGGCCCCACAATACAGTTGTGTAATGAATTTCCAAAATGCGTGAAGTTTTGTTGTTAGTTAAACGGCCACTGGCGCAGTAAGTCTGACGGGTGTTTACACAAAGTTTTTAACTAAAACCAGAAAACTATTAATTTTCGCTGTTCATTGAGAGACAACAGAGTTCTGGGGGCCTGAAAACGGACTTTCAAAGTGCAAGTTTTTGAAAACGATACCGTTATTGCCTCCGTGTAAAATACAGAAATGTAAGTTTGTGAAAATAACACCATATGCATGCATATTACAAATTCAGTCTATATGCATGTAGTGTCTCTTTACAAAGTGGCATCCCCATCGAATGTCCTGCCGCCAGAATCCTGCGTTTTTCCTCGTTTTAATGGATCCGTGTGAACAGGATCATTTTGACAAGGTTGTCCTTTAAGTGCAAAAAAACATGAAATAATTTTTTTTCTGTTTATGCTACAGCGTTGTGTAAACATGCTCTAAATGGAGAGCTATAAAGAATTCATCAAGGAAAATGTAATTAAGACTTTAGGGTCAAATTTGCTTTCCCAATAAAATTTACCCCTTTGGTTGCTAAGGTGCTATAGATATAGATGGATAAATGGACAGACGATACACAACCAACATAATATATACGATTATATATTTTGGATAGATAATACACACAAAATATTTAGTGTTACATATTTCACTCCTGCATTTATCAGACGCTTTTATCCAAAGTGACTTGCACTGCATTCAAGAAACACATTGATATTCTAATCAGTTTCCCTGGGAATCAAACCCATGACCTTGATGTTGCAATCGCCGCTCTCTACTGTTTGAGACACAGGAAAATTATATGTGGACAGATAGATGTCAAGCCGGCATAATAAACAAGAGACACACAAACAGGTTTGGTTTGAAAAGCAGTTTATTCCGAACCTTTTGTTAAAACATACATGAGGTTGGCCCCTTCACAAGTGAAATGCGTTTGCGAGGAAGGAGGTCGGGCGACACGGCTACATTCTCTAGAGCTGGTAAACGTTTCCTTTCACAGCTGATCTGGGCCCAAAGGGTTTCTTCTACAACGCTAGAGAGGGGGCGCTGTTCTGAGACCAGTGCAGGAGCACAATCTAACCAGTGAGGCGTACATTACACGTGGTGAGAGGAAGGCATCACAAATCATCAGTAATCATGACAAACAGCACAGCCAAAGGTGGGTTCACATTCATATGTGGTGTAAACACGGCATTATTACAAACTACACACCTGTCTGTGTCTGTGTGAGAGTAAACAAGAGCGTGCGTCAAAACGTGTGTTTTACAATCAATAGTGACATTCATATATTTAGCTCCAAATCCTTCATGCCAACATTCAATTCTCCGGATAAATTATCACTTCATTTTCTCTCTTCACTCAAGCACTTTCCAGACCCCTAAATGTGTTCATCTGAACAAAACGCAATCGTTAAAATGAACCCATTGGTAACTTTTTACGATACATTCTGTTCGAGTAAATCTCACAAAACTAAACAAGAACATGCCTGTGTCATATTTCACCAAACAACAATTATATACACAAACATATGTGTGCATGTACATATACACACGTATAGCAGTAAATCATTACAGTAATTGAATGGGAGAGGGATGTTATTAATTGTGATGATAATATGCAAAAAATAATTGCATCTGATTTTAGGTGAAATATGAGTCAGTCATTTGTTCATGAGATTCACCCGTTTGTATGGCTGGATCCAAAAGCTAGATCATCATCACTCTGATGAACACGGAAGAAAACACTCAAATAAACCCAATATCAAACACACACATCCTGCACATCTTGATCAATGATAAAATGATCAAAGAAAATTAAGATTGATCAAAGAGATTCACATAAAGGTTCAATGTTTACATACACTAACTGTTAGGATATTTCATAATTGATCAACATGAAATGGACAAGATAAAACAAAAGCAGTTATAGAGACAGTTATGTTTCAGACGGTCAAATGGAAAGAAAAGAAATTCACATTATAAGCTGACGGAAAGTTCCAGTTATACATGTTTGGCCTTTTCCACCCCCTCATCAGATCCATGACTGACAGACGAGGTTCATGCCGTCAGATTAATCGAGTGAGAGCTTGAATTATGATTCTAGATTTGCCCCAAACCCCTATAAATAAGAGCTCTACCTCAAATCAGCCTTTCATTGTAAAGCAGAAACCTTCACTGCACCGCTCAACGTCTTCCAGTCGCTCCAGGAAAGAAAAATCCCCCTACAGTGTAAACGAAAGCCTTGTGCGCTAAGTTTGGAAAATGAAACAAAACCTTAAATAATTTAAATCATTATATACATAAACTCAGAAGGCAAAAGTGAGGTTGTACCAGACAGAGCTCATCCGTCTCTACGCTCCTCTCTTTCGTAAGTGCAACACAGTTTTCGCACCATTTCAACGCGGCGAGGTGGTTTTGTGAAAGGAGTTAGCATATATGAACTTTCTAAATGGCAAACCCATAGCGGCAATCCCAGCGAAAATATATGCTTTGTACTGAGAGTATTACTCTATTGTTGTATGCTAAACTACGCAATCTTGATGGCATGCTACGATGTAATGTTACCACTGAATGTGGGCTAGTAGGTGATAGCATGCTAAATTGCATTATATCTTTTACATGTGCATTCATTGAGAGTGGCTAATGGCAAAGGAGATGGACGTAACCCAGATTACGCAAGCGATGTGAAACTAAAAAAACTAATTTTTGCTTTTAAGACCTTTTTCTTAGGAAAACGTTTTAAGTAAGGATCAATTAATTCTATTTTCAATTCAAGTAGGTAGCAAACAGCCTCTCCGTTTGGCCTTTTCCACGTCTGGATGACGTTTTCTAACTGATCAGAGAGCTGCGTCTGGTCAGGTCCACGTTACTAGCGCTCAGTCCCCTGGACTCTGACAGGCCGCTGTTAGATTCCTGAAGACACACACACACACACACAATTGGTATCATGAAACAATACAGTGGGAAAACATCAATTTTAATCACTTGAAAAAATTGAAAAGTAAGCGATTTCTGAGAAACGCTGATGGAAGTGAATCGGACAAAGCAGTACAACGCTCTTGTGATGGGGAGGAGAGAGAGTGAGCCAATCGGCAGCGAGGGGCGTGTTCACTCGTGATGGGGAGGAGAAGGAGTGAGCCAATCGGCAGCGAGGGGCGTGTTCACTCGTGATGGGGAGGAGAGAGAGTGAGCCAATCGGCAGCGAGGGGCGTGTTCACTCGTGATGGGGGGAGAGAGAGTGAGCCAATCGGCAGCGAGGGGCGTGTTCACTCGTGATGGGGGGAGAGAGAGTGAGCCAATCGGCAGCGAGGGGCGTGTTCACTCGTGATGGGGAGGAGAAGGAGTGAGCCAATCGGCAGCGAGGGGCGTGTTCACTCGTGATGGGGGGAGAGAGAGTGAGCCAATCGGCAGCGAGGGGCGTGTTCACTCGTGATGGGGAGGAGAGAGAGTGAGCCAATCGGCAGCGAGGGGCGTGTTCACTCGTGATGGGGGGAGAGAGAGTGAGCCAATCGGCAGCGAGGGGCGTGTTCACTCGTGATGGGGAGGAGAGAGAGTGAGCCAATCGGCAGCGAGGGGCGTGTTCACTCGTGATGGGGGGGAGAGAGAGTGAGAAGAAAGACAAAAAAAAGAGAGATGGCTAAGAGACATTAAAAAAAGAACTTTAGGACTTGCTTTAATATAAGAAAAGCGTTCCCGAGGTTGTGTTGTTTCTGCTCCATAAGTGAGTAACAGTGGTTTTGCAGTTTCACAGAAACAAGATCCTGTGTTGTTGTAATGTTAGCTCTAGCAACAGGACGTTTCGACTAGAAACAGTAGTGTCGAATGTCATTGATTGTCTGGAGCTGCTGGCGACTAACAACAAACTCCTGCCTGTATTTAATCTTGTGTACTGTACATTCATTTGTTTGTTTGTTTCCTTCACTTTATTTTACTTCGCATCTGCCATGATTAAGAGGCATTCACTTGTATTGTGTGTTTGTGCATTTTAGCTGTGAAACAAAGGGAGGTGTGCGTGTCATTTGGGAGATGCGTTTCTTTGGCTTGATTTCAAATAGCAACAGCGTCTCAGAAATCCCTTACTGAGTGAATATTCACTGGATAAGGTCAAAATCTTCATACATGTCTGTAATGTTACTATGAACAAGCTATTCTCAAGTGAAGCACAGAAGTGAAAATGCCCATCAAAGTGCTTTTTACATCACTTGATCTGTAACAGATTATATCAGATGCTGCTGCATTAAAGCACATGCATGACTTGCATGGAGTGACTTTGCTCTTGCTTTCGTCCGCAAATCATCTCACTTCGGTGAGAATCGACCTTTAGCACACTTATTTAGATCTACACTAGCATTCAAAAGATTGGAGCAGATAACATCTGAAAGAAGTCTCTTCTGCTCATCAAGGCTGCATTTATTTGACTACAGTGATAATGTGTTTTAATAAAGTGTCATTTATTCCTGTGATTTGTCTATTTTCAGCATCATTACTCCAGTCTTCAGTGTCACAAGATCCTTCACAAATCATTCTAATATGATGATTTGCTGCTCAAGAAACATTTATGATTATTATCAGTGCTGAAAACTGTTGTGCTGCTTCTTGTGCTCTCTTTTTTGTGGAAGAGTTTTACTTTTGATCCATTTAATGCATCCTTGAATAAAAGTGTTCACATACACACACATATGCACATATATACATAAACATATGCACACAAGAAGACACACCTGTGAGGTTTCTTCTGCGCTCTTGTTGAGGAAATTTAAGGAGCTCGCCCTCTTCATCCTTTTGAATGAAAGTAAAGCAGGAGTTAGAGGATCACACAGAGCAGGTGTGTTGGAGAAGATGAGCGTGAGGTGTTGTGCTTTAATCTCACCCGGGGTTGCGAGGCTCCTGAGGGCCGCTGCCCTGCAGCTTCTTCACCAGCATCTCACTGCTGCGGCGCAGGGCTTCACGAATCTTCCCGAACGAGCCACTCCTGCGCAGGGCGCCGTTGCCATCCTGTACCCGCAAACACAGGCAGCTTCAAGCATTCATTTATTTATATATAGCTTTTATATTATTTACATATAAAGCTTTTTATTATCATTAAACTGAATGGCATTTGTAAGAGCTGCACTGACCCCGCTCCACTCGGCCTCATCCCCGTCACAGTCTCCTCGAGGGCCTCCGGGGCCGTTCACCCCGTCCCGGCTCTGACGCCGGTCCCCTCCAGCACAACCTCCGTCCTTCAGCAGCTCCACCACTTTACTCTGATTAATCGCATCGATGCCCTGCCGGGGTTTATTATAGTTTAATGAAAAAATTAAAATAAAAAATAAATATATATATATATACACACAGTAATACCTCGGTTTACGAGTTTAATTCATTCCAAGAGCGAGCTTGTAAACCAAAATGCTCTTACACCAAAACAAATTTCCCCATAAGAATGCAATAAAAATCAATTAATTCGTTCCACATGACCACAAATGCCCATTTTAAATATTTTTTTGGTTTTACCCTATTAATTGCAGTTAAAATTGTAACCATTAAGATCTCATATAAATACTAATTAATAATTGACAATTAAACTCTAAAAATACTTGACAATTTACTGTAATGCACTTCAGGTTTGAGCAGCCTGCTTAGAAGAGAGAGAGGAGGGAGGAGGGGGGAACGGGGAAAGCAAGGATGAGATGAATTTATGAATATGAATTTATTATAATAGTGCAGAAAACAAACAAAGTGATAATCCAGAGTTAAAGTCCTGGAACATGGGAGAACCAATGAAAGGACTCGCGGGAGCCGCAAAAGCAGGGAGATAGGCAGATAATATGAGAATCAGGTGTTCAGTGACCACACACACACACACACACACACTCAGGCAGAACTAGGAGACACTGTGACAGTTTCTGCTTAGAGGTACTGTACTGTATGTGCATATTTCACTACGTGAACAATAGCGATCACAATTAATGTTTAGAATATGAGGTAAAAACTTCTGTAAATCACTTATAAAAGTATCACTGTGGTGAATGATGCAGCCAATGAATGAGTTAAGGGGTGATAAAGGGGTTGGAACCTCCTGACTGTGTTATGAGAGGCTGTCATTAGGATATTTCATGTAAAAATGCACAAGGATGCTGAGCGTTAGGACTTTTTCCACACAAAAATGCGCATGGGTGAGGGAAATTTTCTTGTACTCCGATACAATGCTCGTACACCGATTTGCTCGTATACCAAGTCGCTCGTAAACCGAGGTATTACTGTATATATAAATATATATTTATTTATTATGCACACGCACACAGAAATTTAAGCTAAAACAAAATATTGCTTGAAATAAAATAAATGTTATTAACATGAAAATGCTAATAGCTCTATCTATAGTCCATGGCGAGCTAAAATCATTCATAAACAATTATAATATCCCTATTTAATCATTGAAAATGCATTCCAAATAATAAAATACAATTACATTACATCTAAACTAAACATGCATGAACAAGAAGTTAATAATCGAGATCGACTCTCATAAACCTGCTCTTCCTGTATGAGTCATTTGCACAGGAAGTCGCTCTCATCAAGCACCAGGTAGGAAATCCACGTGTGTGTGTGTACCTGTTTGCGGTTCTTGGTCGCACACTCCTCCAGCGTCTCGGCGGCCTCCAGCTTGCCCTGCCGGCGGTACAGAGCGCCCAGACTCTTCAGCGTGGTGTTCACTGTGGGGCTGCACACACAGACACTCAACAAAACTATGCTTACCTCCAAAAATCACACACTCTCTTGAGTTTCATGTACTGTTATATGAACAATATGAATTCGGACATGCTAGTCTTTTCACATACCGGTACTGTATGTTGCCTATTATAAACTAGAGAAGTGTGTGATCTTGTGTGCAGATGTGCACACTCTCATACCCACAATCCTCCTGCACACTCACCTGTCCACTTTGCAGGCTTTGTACCAGCTGCCGTACTCTCCGTAAGGACCCGAGTCCTTCCTCTTCCCCTGAATTGACCATCACACATTATAAAACAATGAGCACTAAAAATAGGAAAATTGGTAAACATGATATGAATAGAGGAGAACCTGAATGAACTATTGAGTACAAGAAAAACATTGTGTGTGTGTGTATATTTATTGTTGTATGAAAATCAATCTTATATTGATTAAATATTGTTAATATAGATCAAGATAATATAAGTTGATACAAATGTAAATATATAACACTTAACAAATTAATGTGTATATGTGAATATATAGTAAAGTGTCATTTATTCCTGTGATTAAAGCTGAATTTATTAGATGATAAATACAGTAAAACAGTGTAATATTATATCAGTGTAAAACAGCTGTTTTCTATGTGAATATATAGTAAAGTGTAATTTATTCCTGTGATTAAAGCTGAATTTATTAGATGATAAATACAGTAAAACAGTGTAATATTATATCAGTGTAAAGCAGCTGTTTACTATGTGAATATATAGTAAAGTGTCATTTATTCCTGTGATTAAAGCTGAATTTATTAGATGATACAGTAAAACAGGGTAATATTATATCAGTGTAAAACTGCTGTTTTCTATGTGAATATATAGTAAAGTGTCATTTATTCCTGTGATTAAAGCTGAATTTATTAGATGATAAATACAGTAAAACAGTGTAATATTATATCAGTGTAAAACAGCTGTTTTCTATGTGAATATATAGTAAAGTGTCATTTATTCCTGTGATTAAAGCTGAATTTATTAGACGATAAATACAGTAAAACAGTGTAATATTATATCAGTGTAAAGCAGCTGTTTTCTATGTGAATATATAGTAAAGTGTCATTTATTCCTGTGATTAAAGCTGAATTTATTAGACGATAAATACAGTAAAACAGTGTAATAATATATCAGTGTAAAGCAGCGGTTTTCTATGTGAATATATAGTAAAGTGTCATTTATTCCTGTGATTAAAGCTGTATTTATTAGATGATAAATACAGTAAAACAGTGTAATATTATATCAGTGTAAAACAGCTGTTTTCTATGTGAATATATAGTAAAGTGTCATTTATTCCTGTGATTAAAGCTGAATTTATTAGATGATAAATACAGTAAAACAGTGTAATATTATATCAGTGTAAAACAGCTGTTTTCTATGTGAATATATAGTAAAGTGTCATTTATTCCTGTGATTAAAGCTGAATTTATTAGATGATAAATACAGTAAAACAGTGTAATATTATATCAGTGTAAAACAGCTGTTTTCTATGTGAATATATAGTAAAGTGTCATTTATTCCTGTGATTAAAGCTGAATTTATTAGATGATAAATACAGTAAAACAGTGTAATATTATATCAGTGTAAAACAGCTGTATGATGATTTGATGCGCAACAAATATTTATCATCATCAATGTTGAAAACATTTTTCATACTTATGTGAAAAATCTTTGTAACACTATAAACATCTTTACTTATATTTTTGATTAATTTAATGCATCCTTGCGAAATAAAAGTACGTTTCTTTACAAAACAAAACTATTTAATGGTAATGTAAAAATACAAATATGTTTACATTTATATAAATATCTAAATTTAAATGCCTTTATGCCAATATGTAGATACCTTGCTCTCCTCTCGTTCCTCTGCATGCATCCAGATGGGCTTGTTATCATCTAACGGGGGGGAAATGGTCATTTTAAGCAAAATATCAAGAACAGTGAAGTTTTGTGATGTATTGAATGCTGTCATTGTCTGCACGTGTTTCTGTACGGCAGATCTTGAGAGGCTAGTCTTCTTTTATTTACAATAATTAGCTTGTTGAAGCTTTTAGAAACAGCAAGTGGATGTTTGATCTTAATCCTGTAAGCGTCTGATTGGCTTAAAGGGCTGTGATGTCACAACAGACGGCCAGACACAAACATCTCACTGTGATTCGCTCATTTCATCCAGACAAAGAGCTGTCATTCTCAGAAACTCACATCGTTTATATAAAATAAGAATAAATGCATGAAAGACTGATTTCCATGCATGCATAATTAAAGCAATGCTCAAAACAGGACATACTGTTGACCGATCCGAACTCTTTCTCGTGCGCGCGGGTCAGAATCTCCTTGTAAAGCGTCTCGGCGTCTTTGAATTTGCCCTGTTTCAGGTAACAGGTGGCCTGTGGAGGAAAGATCACGATCGATGAGCGTCAGACAGAATCAAGCTCTCGGGTTTGCAGATCCACAGCCAAACGGTCATGACCTCTACTGACCTTGATGTCCTAGCATAGATCACATGACACGCTAGCAATATAAACAGCAAGTTCAGGTTTATTCATTTTGCTCTCAACATATAAAACGGCTCTTCTTCTCGCTCATATGTTGTGCTGTTCTCATGCAAGTTCAGGACGGGTATGAAATAAGAAATCATTTTGTTGTTTTGTTGCCAATAATTCATCATGATTATCTTAATATGCTTTTTATTTGGCCGTTTACAGCTGGTATTAACTCTTTCCCTGCCAGTGTTTTTTTCCAGCCTACAGCAGCATTTTAAATCATTTTTTATGACCCAAAAGCAGACGCATCAACTGAATCAGTTCAAACTCTAAACTCTGATTCAATGATTCATTTGCAATAATCACATAAAAAGTGAACTTGAATCATATAAATATCACATGTAACATCATTAGTTTCAGTCTCCGGCTCACCAGGTTGTTTTTGGTCTTGGCCACGTTGGGGTCGTCAGCGCCCAGTTTGTTCTCGTAGATCTCCAGCGCCCGGCGGTAATAATACTCCACTTCCTCATACTTGCCCTGATTCTGACACAACAGCGCCAGATTGTTCAGCTGCTTCGCCACGTCAGGGTGGAACTTCCCCAGAACCTGCAAACACACGCGTGTATAAATGAACATAACACACTGACTCAGAGCATCCCGACAGACGTGAGCGTTTCCTCGCCTTCTCCCGGATCTCCAGCGCTCGCTTGCAGAGCGGCTCGGCCTCCTTGTGCTTCCCGCGCTTGCCGTACAGCACGGCCAGGTTGTTGAGCGTAGCGGCGACGGCGGGGTGGTCTTTGCCCAGGGTCTTCTCTCGGATGGCCAGAGCGTCGTTCAGCAGGTGCGCCGCCTCTTTATACTTGTTCTGATCCCTGGAAGAACACACACAGGAGTTCATCCGACGGAAAGGTAGAGCTCAACATATTTTGGATTCAAGTGATTGTTACATTTTAGCGATTATATCCAGTTTCAGATTTGGGCTAAATTAAAACTTTTGTTTCTCTGCACCGAAATGAATTTTTTTACATCGCTAATATTTTAAGTTGAGCAGTTAAATTATACTTATACACTAGAACCCCGACTTACGAAATTAATCCGTTCCGAGGTTGGTTTCGTATGTCGAACTTTTCGTATGTCGGTCAGGCTTTTACATGTTAGTTGCCTAATCCGTTCCAAGCCGTACAAAAACACAATATTCAGCATGGCACAAAGCGCAACCCAGCTTCATACTTCTCAATAATCTCCCTTTTCGACTCAATGAAAAGCACCCTCTTCTTCCCTTTGACTTCAGCAACAATCTTCACATCCATGGTTACTGATTAGAAAAAAAGTTTATGCTAATAGCAGAGGCTGGTGGGAGCGATGCTGACCAATAGGAGAGCAGGATTGTAGAAAGTGTTCCCCTTCTTACATGGACTATTCCAGCCATCCCTGTCATTCAGTGCGACATGGACTATTCCAAAACTTTCCCTCGGAGTTCAGGAAGTGTCGTGACAGAAGAGAGCTGACGGATGATTAAGGTAAAAGAGATCGGCTGAAGATTGTATATAGTTTATTGAGTGAAATACAGGGAATTAGAGCCAATCAATGAGGTTTTATCGATCTATGCACCTTTAATAAATACCAGTTTTGGATTATTCCCTGAGTGAGACATCATTGTTCTGACCGGACAAACTGTAGTCTTCATCCAACCCGAACCAAAATCAGCGCGAATTTCAAAACAAAACTCGGAAATCGTCGCCTCGCCGAGATTTCGTTTTTCGCATCTCGATCATTTTGTCGTTACTCGGGCGGAAAAAACCCCAAAATCTTTTATCATATGTCGAACTTTTCGTACGTAGAGCGTTTCGTAAGTCGGGGTTCTGCTGTACTTACAAGTATCACCTAATTTAAGACGGTCATAACTTTCTTTTTATGTCACTTACATAGATTGGTAAAATTTTGAATCCTAAAAGTAAGACCGATTACTCTTAGATAGTCAGACTAGTTCACTTCACACTTAATATTCATCAATATAACCGATTGGCTCTTCTAGAGCTGCTGTTCAGACAAAAACTGTGCTGCATTATTTCCCTGTTTTCTCTGTAAAGCTGCTTTGAAACAATCTCTGCTGTAAAAAGCTCTACATAAATAAAGCTGACTTTCCTTAAAGGGATAGTTCACCCAAAAATGAAAAGTGTTTCTTTCTTTTGCTGAACACAAGAATGATGTCTGTATGCAAACAGTTGACTTTCATAGCATGCAAAGAAATACTATGGAAGTCAATGGGAACTGGCAACTGTTTGGTTTCTGTCATTCTTCAAAATACAGTGATGCCTTGAGATACGAGCATAATCCGTTCTAGGACGAGCTCGTAACTCAAATCATCCCCCCATAGGTAATAACAGGGAAGAAATTCATCTGTTCCGGACCGCGTGGGCTCTGAGTGCTGAACACATCTAGCGTCTGTAAGCTGCTCGTATCTCAAAGCAAAAATGCTCAAAGGTTTGCTCTTATCTCAGAACACTCATATGTCGGGACGCTCGTATCTCAAGGTATTACTGTATCTTCTTTTGTGTAGAGCAAAGGAAATAAACTCCTTAGTTTAGAGTAAATGATTACATTTGGATGTACTATAGTTTTAAGACAGTGTTGGTGTGTGTGTGTGTGTCTGACCTGTACACGAGGGCGAGGATGTTGAGCATTGTGGCTACGTCTGGGTGGTCGTGTCCGGAGGTTTTCTCCAGGTCCTCCAGAGCCTGTTTGCAGAGCGGCACAGCCACCTCATAGCGGCCCTGCGAGGCGTACTGGATCACCAGGTTGTGCAGGGTTCGGAGGCGGGCCGGGATCTCGTACCCTCCCTGCTGCGCCGCCACTTCCCCGCTGGGCTGAGCTGGAGAGACCGGGTCAGAATCAGAGGTTAAGGTCGAGCGGAAGAGTCACACACCCGTCTGGATAAAGCATCTCTCTCTCACCGGGTCCCTGGTCGTCATCGTTTGGAAAGAGATCGTCCAGATTGTCCTTCTCCTTCTCTCCGGCCTTCTCCTCCGAAGGCGAGGTGTCGTCGTCCAGCTTACGGATCTGGTTCATGAACTCCAGGTGTTTCTTCTCCTCCTCCAGCTGTGCGACGCTCTGCTCGCTCTTCTGCAGCTTGTGTTGAGTGCTGGCCAGCTCGTCCCGCAGCCACTGGTTCTCCTGGCAGAGCCGGCGCACCTGAGCACGCAGCTTCTGCTTCTCCGACTCCACGGCGCTCAGGTGACCCGACAGAGCGATGATCACCTGACACGAGGAGGACGACACTGCTTTAGGCTTCATAAAATAAACTGACTTGAGATGCAAAAAAAGTTTTTTTACATCAAAATGTGACATTGATATTAATCAGAAATGTCTTTGATCGTCAAATCATCATACGATAATTATTTGTTAAGGATCATGTGACACTGAAGACTGGAGTAATGATGCTGAAAATACAACTTTAATCACAGGAATAAATGACACTTTACTATATATTCACATAGAAAACAGCTGTTTTACACTGATATAATATTACACTGTTTTACTGTATCATCTAATAAATTCAGCTTTAATCACAGGAATAAATGAAACTTTACTATATATTCACATAGAGAACAGCTGATTCGGAGACACACAGATGTGATTACGGTACCTGCGCCTCTCCCAGTCCCAGCTCGATGTCCTCCAGGCTCTTGCGGAGCAAGCTGGATTTCTCCTGGGCTCCGGGCGGCTGAGAGCAGTCCAGTATGGAGTTGAGGAGTTGTGCGTGTTCCCCGCGCAGCGTCTCCAAACCCTGCATCACCGCTTTAGTGTTCAGCACGATGTCGTCCTGCGTGAGCCGCTCCAGCGCCTCTTCTCGCGGATACACCATAGTGGACATCACCCGCGGGACACGCTCTCACTGACGGGCGAGGGGAGGAATCTGGTGTTTAAAAGCATCATACAATCTAATATAAAACAGGCTCTAAATTATGCAAAATGACTGTATTCCTAACGCACTTCATTAACCCTGAACAGCATTGCTTTCCTGCAGAAACAGCCAATCTGGCAACACAGCGCTGACAAGAGTCCCGCTGCCGAAAAACACCTGCGCTCATGCCGATAACAGCACTGCCGGTAAACTCACGGTCATCCTGTGATTCAGAGCCAGCAGGAACCTGAGCAACCCAACGCTCTTCATCAGGGTTACTAATGAACCATTACACACACACACACACACACAGATAACTGTTACACAACCACAACAGATCTGTGAAAACAACGGGTGATTTGTGAAGAGATGTAAAGGTGTCATTTAAACTTGTAGAGATGATTCCCAAATCCTCAGAGTCAAAGAATTGATTGTTTCTGGGATCGAATGCCTTCAATAGTGTCTGAATCTGAACTTCAGCTTATCGTCGCACGCAGGGATTTTCATTTTTAAACTAGACAAACTTATGCTTACTTTTGAGATTTCTATTATGAGAGTCACACAACCCCCCTCCCTTAATGTACTAGAAGACTTTTTTTGTAACACGTGAGGACTTAAATTAAAATTAAGTTATTTATTGAGAAATACTATTTATGCATTGTTAATTTTTTTTGTTTTATATATATATATATATATAAACAAAATGCTAACATCATGCATAAATAGTATTTATAGTATACACACAAACACGCATATATATTTGTATATACACATTGTATTATGTATAATGTGTGTGTATATATACACATACATACACACGCACACACACACACACAATGTTAATGTTTATGGTCGTAAAGATCATGTTTTAAAGTCATTTTAAATACAATTAATTAAACAAATATGCGCAAACTTCCCTAAATGTCTAGAAAGTTCGCATGTTGCAGTAACAGCACGTCAAGTGTTTTATTTGTACATTTCCATCAACCTCATCCTTTGTGTTGATGCTGCAGTTCCAGCCGCGGCCAGCAGAGGCGCCGCTCAACACGCCTATAGACTGCAATGCAGCAGCAGCGCAGACACACACACACACACACACACGACCCGAGCCTTCAGTCCTGCTCTGACACGACTCACAGCTGCTGGAATAATCAGGGGAAACCTGGAAAAATCCATCAAGGTGACCCGCAGCACAACAACAACACACCCCTGCCTGCAGTTCCTCTTCCAGACACGTACAGCATCCTCAGAGCTTACTCTGCATGTCAACAACAAACACACAACATCAGCAATCACTCGTTTCAATCATGCAAACCGCCTCACAGCCTCCATCTTGTGCTCTCATCCAGAGATGTTTGAGAATGAATCATGTATATCTGCATTCATAACCCCAGAAATATGAGCCGCACCATCACTGAGGACAAAGCGACCAAACGCGTCTCCAACGCGTCACGCGCCTGCTCCTTCACACCCGTCTCAGCAAATCATCGTGCATTATTTACACACACGCCAGCAGCTTTTGCATTATTCACGAGTTAAATAAGAGCTATTCCGCAGATCAGACTACACTTCCCCTAATCCATCATAATATTAATAATAATAATATCCCGTCGGGCAGATCGCGCGCTTGGATGAAGAGACGCACCTTTAGAAACCGCTTCTCCTGGGTTGTTTTGGCTCTTAATGTGATGTTGTGATGTTAATGTGATGTCTGGCTCCGGTCAGATGATTTGAGTCGTGAGTGGATGAAGCCTCAGCAGAAGAGCCGCCCGTGCGCGCGGTGACCCGCTCTCTCCTCCTCCATCACCCTCGCGCTTCCAGCTGCGCCGCCGCGGATCAGTGTGTGCAGGAGAAAGAGGATGACCACAGCACACTGAAAATGGCTGATGAGTGTGTTTGTGCTCCCAGAATCCCAAGCCCCTGCGCGCTGACATCATCACACCCGCCCTCCCCAAACCGGGCGCGCGCGTGCACGAGAAGGGCTGGACATCAACATGCACGAAGGGCCCAAATAATGCTTTTCAGGCATTCGGTTTCAGCATGTCAGACTATTGGAAAGTACACTTTTAAGTGTTTATTCTATTGCACTATTTGCATCTGTAGATTTGAATTATAATACAGCCTTTTTTGTTTTAAAAAAACAGCTTTATAAATGAGTTTGTTCCTCTCCTTCAGTTCCACTTACATTCACCAAATTTTACAACTGTATTCCCATCTATATTCTGAAGGATTTTATCGAGGAGTTTGTTCTAAAATGAAATATACAAAATAAAAATAAAAAAGTACTAAAAATCTATACAAATCTATACACAGAAACAGTATTTTTATGTTTGTAAGCGGTTGATTTATATTGTGCATAAGTAGGAAATATCTATAGCAAAACATTAAAGGCAAAAACATTGTTTTTCAGGCATTCAGTTAATAAATGTCAGACTATTGGAAAGTAAATTTTTAAGTGTTTATTCTACTGCACTATTTTCATATGAAAATTTCAATTATAATATATATTTTGAGAAAAACAGCCTTTATAAATGAGTTTGTTCCTCCACTTCAGTTCCACTGACATTCACCAAATTTTACAGATTTATTCCCATCTATATTCTGAAGGATTTCATCGCAGCATTTGTTCTAAAATGATCCTACATAAAAATTTCTACACATAAACAGTATTTGAATGTGTGTAAGGGGTTGATTTATATTGTGCATAAGTAGGAAATATCTATAGCAAAACATTAAAGGCAAAACCATTATTTTTCAGGCATTTGACAATTAAAATGTCAGACTATTGGAAAGTACATTTTTAAGTGTTTATTCTATTGCATTATTTGCATATGTAGAGTTCTATGATAATACAGTGCATATTTTGAGAAAAACAGCCTTTATAAATGAGTTTGTTCCAGCACTTCAGTTTCACTGACATTCACCAAATTTTACAGCTTTATTCCCATCTATATTCTGAAGGTTTTTATCGCGGCGTTTGTTCATATTTCATTCGACTGATTTATGTTACTCCTAAAAATATGGTGCGTTTCCTTATTTATGGAGTGATATCCCAAATTCTCTCTGTGAAAACTTTTGACTGTAATATGTCAAGAATTTTGAACTTGGCTTTATATAATGTTCCCATTTCTGTTATTGAAACGTATGCAAATGATTACGATTTTAAGTAACAGAAAACTTCACTCTAATCCCATTTTGTTTTGCTTTAATACAGGAATGGGGTGTTTTCACAAATATAGATTTACAATTCTGTGTTAAAATTACCAAGTGATGCAAGTGAGAAAAAAAAGTTATACTTTCCTGTAGGACAATCAGTAGATTGTGACGCTTGCAACATCTAGGTCATGAGTTCGATTCCCAGGGAAAGCAAGAACTGATTAGAATATCAATGCGTTTCTTGAATGCAATGCAAGTTACTTTGGATAAAAGCGTCTGATGAATGCATGAATGTAAATGTAAACATACTGCATTATTCTGTGCTTATTTTGTCGTATAGCAAAAATCCACAACATACACAAGGGAATATACAAATCAGGTGTGTTTATTAAATAAAAAAAAGAATACAAGTAACACTTTCACTGTCCATACCACATCTATTGATTGAGAACTCAATTATGAAAAAGCAGTACTACAAAACATGTCAAATAAAAAAATTACACCATAAACAAACATGAGTTCATATTACAAGCACTTTGGATATGTACAAGCGTTTTTGTCTAAAGGCAAAAAGGCAAAGAGCTGAAGACTGCTAAAAGAGAATAATGCATGTGCAAAAATACTTATCTTATCCACAAGCTCGGCTTCAACATCGAAATGTCGAAATATCAGGGAATGATTTACTTCACAACAGCTGGCCGAATCCGCAGTTTGAATCCGGAGCTTGTGGACTTCAGGCGTATTGCCTCTCCAACAGATTACACTGACGAAAAGGATTTGATGAAGTGGACGAATGACATTCTGATCATTAATCGACCAATCAGAATGCATGTATTCAGTTTTCACGGGACGAATCAACACGGGTACATACAGAGGTACAGGCAAACATCGGACTCACACCAAACACGGATAAACAGACGGCCATCCATGAACATTAGTAGTTCTTGAAATGAATCATTCGGAAAAATTTAGTACTTGACCATTCCATAAATACTGAAAATCACTTTCCATACGTACAAAAAAATCACAAAAAAAACCTAAAAATGTAACAGCTGACACACTTTGGCAGTGACACTTTGTTTTTGCCCCTTCAAGTAACGCATATCCATATAAAATTTGAACTCTGACTCCATAACAGTTTTGGTTCTGATTTTACCTCACAAAGCTTGTTCTGAAGGTTGCTGCAAGTTTTTGGTGCATTTCCTCATCATGCAAGCTTAAAACACAGACGGCAAGTGTAACATCATCACAGACGATTTGATTAGCTTGAAATAAGTGAGTTTTTCTTCTTTATATACTCAACATCTATAGAGGGTCTTTTCTAGAAGCTTTGGTGAACATGCTGACCCTCTAAATTAATCATTTATGAAGTTTTCAGATCCAATAAGTAATGATCAAAGGCTGAAAAATTACTGTGTCTTCATACAAGCCTGATAATAAACTCATAAAATAATAATAAAATAATAAACTATAAAAACTGGTAAAACATTAAGAATTTAGCTGATTTTTGCTATTCTTGTTTGTAACCAACATTAACAGAAACAAATGCCGTTTTCAAGGTTTATTCAACCTTTTAGGGCGTAAAAAAGTAGATGAATTTCATGTACACAAAAGAAATTCACTCGCGCTTCAAAACTGCTCCTAAAAGAAGCAGAAACCAATACAAATCTAACTGACCCATCTTGACTTCAATACATTGTTGTTCTTAATACTTTTAACCACAAAAAAACTGACTTTCATCCTAGACAACATGACAACTCACTCAGCGCAGAAAGATCCAGGTCATAGATCACCTCAAAAATATCAATTATACCCGTTCAATTGACAGTAATGCAACATTTGTATTAAAAATAACATTGAACCAAATGAAGCACGCAAATAAATCTGAAATAATTTATATTTTATCTGCATATTACTGTTATAAAAATGATATAAATCATGTCTCAAAGCTAAATCCTAAATGCTCCTAAGTTTTCTAGTTTGTTTCATGTCATTTTGCGGTGAAATATGACTCGGACATGTTCGCAAGAGTTTGATAGTGAATTATTAATAATATTAGGAGTTCAACAGATGAATTAAGTAACAATCATTGTATATTAATAATTCACCAGCAGTTCAAGCTGGAATGGATAGAAGTGGAGAATGTCTAGTTAACAGCGCACACAGTTCAAACCAGTGACCACTACTGTCCACAAACACACACACTCACACACACACAACACACTGGCTTCACTCTAACTGTGGCACAACATCATTTCATAGATCGTTTTTTTGTTGTTCGTTTTGTTATTATTTTAAAACCACATTTCAGTGACGTTTTGTTAGTTGCGTTTCCTACCACTCACAAGAATATCGCACAAATCTTCAAGACAAAACGAAACCACGTTACTGTAGTAAAAGCTGCCATTAGCAGTAATTTAACAAGCTCCAGCGGGAAAATAAAGGGATGTTGTAGCTCAAACGGCACTGATCTGAGATCGTTTAATGGCTGCACTGCAGCGCAAAATATAAAATCAAATAATTCTTACGTCATATTTTTGTCGTCTTTTGTGTTTGTCTTTTACAGTACAAATAGCAAAACACTCATAAAGCAAGATACATTTACTTGAGAAGCAAATTGATTTCAAATAATTATTTAGGTTTAGTTTATAGGCATGGACAGTCATTTTAAGCATGCTAAATTTAACAATTATTTTAGAAAATTAATATCTTAAAGTCTTGCTTTTTGAAAAATGCATCAAAGTATGGACAGAATTTGTGTTTTTTCTTGATCTAAGCAGTAATTTTGATCATTTTTATATGACTTAATATCTTTCATTGACTTAAAATGCAAATAAAGATAAAAACACTAAGTTAAAACCCATTTAAGCGAGTCATGTTTTAAGTGGGTATTTCACATAAGAAGCTGATTGGTTCTTGTGCTTTGGACGAAGATATGAAAAACTGAAGGCGAGTTTAAGTGCATAGCGTTTGACAACTGACGAAGATAAGACCTTGTGAAGCTCTTCCAAGAGCCAAAACAAGCGATAAAACTACATCCGCCCTAATTCTGCCAAACACACCAACTCACAATAACATGAGGCATTTTTTACCTTGAACGCTTGATTGACATGACGGCGTTCGCTGAGAATCTTCACAATTCCCCATGTTATCAAAGCGACGACACTTTCCGCTCCATAATGTTTACATTCTGATCGGCCAGAGATCTTTGGAAATGGTTTATGAAGATAAATAAACCCTTAAGATGAGCTACATATTTAAGCTAAAAAGGTCACTTACTGACACATAAAAGCATAATGTGTAAAAGCAAATATAAAACTAAACGGAAGCCGTTTATTCTAGTTAATAGAGATTAAGCAGTGTGAACTACGATCTGATGTCAACCTTCTGGAAAACAAATCGCACTACGACTGCAGTGACAACATGTGCACAACTGAAATAACATTAAAATAACGTTTGTTAACATCCCCAGTGCATTATGGGTAATGTAGTATAAGACATGCAGGTTCGAGGTCAATAATGCAGTTCCAGATTTTATCAACTGGAAGGAAAAAACTAATTACGCTAAACAAATTTTTAAGAAATCTGTAAAACTCCTTATATTTCACTCCTAAATGGGAGTGAAATCGGCATTTAACTCCACCCTCTTAATAAAGTTTAGAGCTTTACGCATTTCGTAATATGCATTGGTGTTTTTTCCCCTCAAGCAAGATAAAACATGTTAAATAATCTTTGTTTACAAAAAACTAGCAACCAAAATTCAATCGATGCTAAACATCTAAGTTGCTTGCGATGTTTGAGGGAGCTCTGTAATTTTACTTGTGTAACACTTGATTGCTGGTTAAGCCAGTGATGTCATTTAAGCGGTGTCATGCGGATAAATAGTCAGGTTGATGGTCAACAGGTGGTGTATCCACATTTTGTGCTTGGCCCCCATATGTGGCTCTGGGACCTTTGATAAATAAAAGTGACTAGCGCTGATAAAAGTCTATCGTACCCGCCATAAATTCCACCCGCCCACCCTTCAGGTACTGTCGCACGAGTCCTGTCTCCACTACGGCTGGCCAGCGCTGAGAGAGGTGGGGTCGGTGTGTGATGGGTGCAGGTTGAAGAGGCGGGGTTTGAGTGAGGGGTCCTAGGACGCTGGTTTGCTGTAGCCGAACAATCCCACCGGGAGATACTTGACGTGAGTCGGCCACTGAGCGGCTAACTGGAAGAACTTCACGTCGTTCCACTCTCCTCCATCAATGGTCACTGAGAAAAGAGGAATACAGTAATGCCTTGAGATACGAGCAAACCGCTGAGGATTTTTTGCTTTGAGATACGAGTAAAGATTTGAGATACGAGTAGCAGAGAGACGCCGACGCTAGAGATGTTCAAGCACCCACGCCGCCTCACTCGTTCACTTCACGTGTTCCTAGACCAGTGCTTCTAAAATATTTTCTGTCGCACCCCCCCCCCCCCCCCCTAGGTAGAGGTAAACATTTAGCGTGCCCCCCTACCCCCATTTTGGATCTTTCGCCTTATTGTTTCCATGGCGACGCGTCATGCTTGTCACATGACATACCGCAGTCACAAAAAGCCCTGCATGATAGATGCATCATTTAGTTTTTTTCATTTTTATTCAAAATAATCACCAACTTGTTTGGCTCTGTCATCAACTACCTGATATTCAGATTCTCAGATATGTGGAAGTGAATGCTTTTTGTCGCTTAATTTTTATAATCATGTTCGTTGATCTGTGATGCGCGACGGGCGCCGACGAAGTGGCCGGTGAAGTGGGAGAAGAATAGAGTGAAGTTACTAATAGTTACTAATGCAATGTGTATCTGATATGAATAACACCTTGTCAGTTTATAATTTAATGGATTGTTATTCCGTCTTTTATAGACATCCGTGTGTATTTTTCAAAATATTTTTCATGTATTGTTTTGCCAGTACTTATGAGTATTTAAATGTTTGAAACCTAAAAGAAATCTTATGTGGTTGAAAACACTGAATTGTTGTGATAAATGACAAGCTCTGAGCGCGTCTTTCTCTGGATCAGTGCCAGATATCGCGTGAAAACACGTGTGAATTTAGTGGTTGATCACGTGACACATGAACACCGGCGTGATCGTACACGTCAAAGGATGAGGGGATGGTTATCTGAACTTCATATCTGCTGCTATTGTTCAGTGCAAGAAAACCTACTCCCTGGCAAAAAAAAGCATGTTCCCCAGGGTCACACGCGCCCCCCCTTGGCATCGGGCGCGCCCCACTATTTGAGAACCACTGTCCTAGACTAACGTACGCATCTCCCGCGAGTCTTCCTGTGGTGTGTGTTTTATACATTTATGGGTAATTGCATATGATCTCCACTAGAGGCAGCTTGGTTTTACAGCGGGGGTTACCGGGGGCGACGAGTGATTCACCAGTATTAAGCTGGGAGCAGCACGAGTTATGAGTGTTCAATAATAATAAATATGAGCTTCTGAGTCTATCAATACACAACACGGGAGAAACACTACACTTCCATATTGTTTGCGTTATCTACCTTCTCTTCCTCTACTCCATTATCCGCTACTGTATCGTCTGTCTCGAAGGCAAGAACTCATAATTAAAAACACATTTTATTTTATATCACAGGAATGATATGACCTAGAAATGATCCGGAACTGATTGATTTTTTTCTATTATTTCTTATGCGAAAAATGATTTGAGATACGAGCAATTCGAGTTAGGAGCTCGTCCTGGAACGGATTATGCTCGTATCTCAAGGTATTACTGTTTAGTGTTTGTTTTCTGTGTTACTATTTTCTGAGAAAATATCTTTAAGATGTTTATGATTTAGGATGAATCTAAAATTGGCATTTTAAAGACGTTTCTCAGATGTCTGTTTACTGCAGATGCTTTCCAGATCTTTAAAAGACGTCTTGCAGACGTGTATCTGGAGTCACTTGCTTTGTCACCAAATAAATGAATGACTTGTTGACTCCCTCATTAAGACAGACAAATCATCAACTGCTTTACATTCCCACAAATAATCTTGCACTCGCTTGAGAAAGGTTTTGCGTTCCAGAGAAACGTCCGGTACCTTTCAGGATGGTCTGCTGCTGTTTGGCGGAGCAGATGAGCCGGCTGATGCCCTCGATGATCTGGCTCTTGGAGTCCATCTCCTTCTCTTTAGGTTTCTTCCCCAGGAAAATAGTGGGAACTGAAAAAAAGACAAAGACATTATAGAAGTGACTTTTTAATGTGTAATTTAAATTACAATGATGTTGAAATGTGTATTATTTTCAAAATGGAAAAACTAAATACAGGTATCAAGTATGCTTGTAATAATAAAATATATTTATGTGACACTATATAAAGTTCATAATTAAATATCTTTTATTACACACATACATAAACACACACACATATATACATACATATATATACACATATATACATATACACATATATACACACACATATGCATGTGTGTGTGCATATATATATATATATATATATATATATAAATAAATATATATTTATATACACACACATGCATATACAGTATATGCTATTAATAGTGTTACACACACACACACACACACACACACACACACACAGTTACGCAAATATTTATTATTATTACAAATGAAATTGGTTGAAAAAAACAACAAATTGAACAAAAATAAAGTGAAAATGTGTATATGTATTTATGTATATAAAAAAATCACATGTACATATATATTTATGTTACATTTTTTGTATTTTTTTCCACCAATTTCATTTTATTTTCACTTATTTTGTTTTATTATTTAATTATCCACATCAGCGATCTACTCTCTGCGTTTCATGATGAACAATAACATCGTCTTAATTTGCGCTGAACTGAGTAATAGTCTGTCAGACACTTTCAGTCGATCTCCGGACGCCACGAATGACCCTCGGCTTCATCGCCGCCCGTTTACCTTTCTTGTTCTTCTCTTTGGTGACCACGGTCATGGCCATAGTGTTGACGGGCGCCTGAGGCTCGCTGGCTCCGGCTCCGGGCAGCCGGCTGACCTGCAGGGACCAGAAGGCGCTCTTCAGCGTGTTCTTACAGCCCGTGTCTCTCCTCTCGCCCTCTCGACGCTTCTCAGCCAGAGACGCCAGCCAGTAATCCACCTGCAGGCCGATGGCGTCCACGCCGTGAGACATGCTGGGACTCCTGACACACACAAGCACATCAGAGGAGACACAAACTGAGATCAATTGTCCATTATATTCCTAAGTAACAGTTATACTAACATGAGCAATACATTTGTTACATTATTTCAACACTAGGAATCCCTGAGGGAAATATCCAGCCAAATTCAGTGGTCAGAGCTGGTTTTGAAGGTTGATTTCCACGGCTGAGCTCGTAGTCCTGAACAAACCTCAGCTTGCCCACCTGTACTCGGCATGACCTGGTTTCTCCAGCAGGGATTAGCAAGTCATTCATGAAACCTTGTGACTGTGCAAATTCCCTCAATAATCTGGACGCGTGCATGATCCGAACCCAATCCTAAAGTCAAGTGTTTTCGACTGGACTCACCCTTGCACCGCCAAGCCGCCACCCATGGAGGGAGAGGAGGGGGGCGTGGCGATCTCTTTCAGACTGGCGGGCGACCCGTGAGAGGGCGGAGACGTGGAGGGCACGGCTAAACTCACTGCCACGCCCTCTTCCACGTCGCCTGGGAAACCAGATGGACACATGGTGAGCTTTTGTGTCATAAAATAAACATGCCACATGAAAAGACACACGCAGTTATTAAAAGCCATCGGTGCTTTGGTCTCCATGGAAACACACACCTGCTGATGATTGGCCGGGCTCGATCAAACCCACTTTCACCACCTGCGAGACACCAACAGATCCAAACAAATGAACAGAGACACACAGACAGTGAATCAAAAATCAATAAAATACAATAATACCTTGAGATAAGAGCGTCTCGAGATACGAGCAAGCCTTCTAGCTATTTTGCTTTGAGATACGAGTAAATATTTGAGATACGAGCATCCCGACATATGACCATTCCTATCCCATTTGCTTTGAGATACGAGTAAATATTTGAGATATGAGCATTCGAGTTACAAGCTTGTCCAGGAACAGATTATGCTCGTATCTAAAGGTATTACTGTATTAAAATAAAATTCAATTACAGGGTAAAAATTACCCCTCAAAAAGTTCATAATGTTCATTTAATTTATTGTAATGCATGCTAGAATATAATATATGACGCTTTCATGTGTGAAGTGTGCAACAAACATAAAAGGCAAACTAATTTTCATAGGACAAAAATACATGCATTTTAATTAATCATAATAAATTAAATAAAATTTAAATTAAAAAAATTCCAGGGGCACATATTAGTCAATAAAAACTTACATAGACATGTTTCCAATTTTGATAATGAAAAAAAAATAATGATATAATGTTTTGAATTACATTTGTGCTGTTTGTAACAAATATATCTGGCAGCAAATCTGAATAATTTCACTGTATTTTAAATAATGCAAAACGCAATATTATGGCTAGTAGAATATAAAAGAATAATGAATAGAAAGAAATCTAAATTAAAATAAAAGGTACAAGTAATTTGAATGTACTATAATGATATAATAGATGTATTGCGTGACATTTGAAACAAATATAAAGGCAAACAGTTCAGTAAGAGAAACAGCTGCAGATTTCTCCTGCTCACCCCAATGAACGGAATGAACTTCTGATAGGAATCTTCATCCCTCCTGCAAGAGGAAGCGATAGTTTAATGCAAGCGCTCGTTAACCTGTGTGTGAAATCATTCAGGGTAATGCAGCTCGAGGAGAGAGGCGCAGGCCGTACGTTCGGTGTTTGCAGGTCAGCATGGCCTCGGCGATGGGCAGCTGGTGTGTGAGAGCGGCTCCGCTGATGTACTGAGCCACACGAGCCGCAACATCCACCGCATCTGAGAGACACACACACACACACATCAACAACACACATTCATGTGTGTGCTGTGTGCAGAAACAGCAGTGTGTGTGCTGATCACATCCCAAACACAAGCTATAACAGCTGCCCATACTAACCAGCAGCTCCTGTATCTATCTGTGTGTGAGTGTTTGCGTGTGTGTCTGTAAGTGTGTGTGAGTATATATGTGAATGTGAGTGAGTGTGTGTGTGTTTATGTATGCGAGCGAAAGGGAGTAAGAGTGTGTCTGTGATTGTGTGTTAGAAAGAGTGTGTCTCTGTGTGTGTGTGTGTGTGTGAGAGAGAGAGAGAGAGAGAGAGAGAGAGTGTGTGTGTGTGCATGTGTGTGACTGTGAGAGTATGTGTATGTGTGTGTGTATGCGACTGAGTATGTGTGAGTGTGTGTGAGAAAGTGAAAGTAATTGAAAGTGTAAGAGAGAGCGTGTTTGTGTGTCTCTGTGTGTGTGTGTGTGTGTACCGGTCTGCGGCGGCTCGGCTCGGTTGAACAGGTCTCTCCACGCTCCGTCCAGGAAGGCTGCACTATAGCGGTTGTCAAGGGCACCCAGGTGCTTAGCAACAGGATGGGAGCCTGAACGGGTTCAGAAGAAAGAAAAACTGAGAGCTGAAGTTAACGTTCAGTGACACAAACACAACAGCTGTGATGTCATCAGGTGTGTGTGTGTGTGTGTTACCCAGAGGCACAACCAGGAAGCGGATGTGATTGAGCCAGTCAGACGTCTTGTTGGCCAGCTGAGTGACGAAGAACTGCAGCACTGATCCCAGATAACTCTGAGCGCCGACCACCGCCACTTTCACCGGCCGCGGCATCGACGAGTTACAGTTACAACTGCACACACACACAATCATCACACTAATCCTAACCTTTCCTGACAAAGCCCAGTTCAACCCGACAGTCAGAAACATTAAATAATGTTCTTCTTCATTTATAACTATGTTGCAGTTTTCTTCCATTCCTGCATTTCAGAAAAGTGATTGTTTTTTCAAACCGATTGCATTTTGCTAGAAATGTAGGTTTGTTTTTGAACGTAATGTGTGTGTAACGTGTTTGTTTTGTTGTTTCACGAAAGGTTTCTGCATTTGTGTGACTTACAATTTCTGAATGCGTGTGAGAAGAGCCGAGAGAACCGCCTGAATCTCTGGAGCAGAACACGTGCAGACCACAGGATGCTTCTGAACCTGCAGCTGCTCGGCCACGTACTGCACACACACACACACACGTTTATAATGTTACAAAATATTCTATTTCAAATACATGTATTTCTTTGTGAACTTTCTCTTTATTAAATACCCCAGAAAAAGTTTTCACTGTAAAATGTGGTTTATTGCTTTACATAAACACATAAAAATACATAAAATAGCTATAAGAACAATCTGATTCAGTTAATGGTTACACACACAAAGAAAAGACACACACACAAAGAGATAACACACACACACACACACACACACACACACACTCTCACACACACAGACTCAAAGAAAAAAAAAAATAGACATGGACACACTCACACACACAAACACAGACACAAACAAAGAAAAAACACGCGCACACACACACACACACACACACTTGTGTACCTGTCCTTGCCAGTCTGTGCCATTGATCAGGATGAGACTTTCAGGAAGAGCAGCATCGGATAACAGAATCTGATTCAACTGATCATAGACGGCCTTCCTGAGGACCTGTGCGCACACACACACACACACACACACACACACACACACACAGGGATGAGTCAGCCGGACATGAATAATTCACAGTGACTCTGCAGAATAAGATGAAACACTGCATTAACATTCCTCATGTGGGAGAATCCGAGGAGATCCGTGTTTCCTTCTGCAAACACACTCACACACTCTCCTCATCTCCAGTTTATTATTCTTATCTTATATGAACCATGTCGATTCTTATAGCATAAATATTGATCTTTAAGCCTGTGCCTTAAATAAATAATGAATGATGGATGAACAGAAAAACATCAGTAGCAAATGGCTAAACAATGTCACGCAACTACATTTCCCTCATCCAGCGTTCAAGGGCTTCTGCTAAACATGTGTACAGCGTTTGACGATCAACTGGAGGTGTGTGTTACCGGCGCGCTGTGTGCGAGCTCCGGCGACCTCTCGCTGTCCGAGCTGTTGGTGCGTTCGCTCAGAGGTTTGGACAGCTGTCGGTCTTTCACAGGAGTGCAGCGCTTACGGGGTGTGTGTCCTCCATCCAGCCTGCAACACACACAGACACACACACACACACACACACACACACACACACACACACTCATGTCTATGCGTATTTCTAGGCTGGCTGCGCTTCAGTCAGATGTGTTGTGTGTGTCGGTGTGTTGTGATGTGTGTTGTGATGTGTGTTGTGATGTGTGTTGTGATGTGTGTTGTGATGTGTGTTGTGATGTGATGCGTGTTGTGATGCGTGTTGTGATGCGTGTTGTGATGCGTGTTGTGATGCGTGTTGTGATGCGTGTTGTGATGCGTGTTGTGATGCGTGTTGTGATGCGTGTTGTGATGCGTGTTGTGATGCGTGTTGTGATGCGTGTTGTGATGCGTGTTGTGATGCGTGTTGTGATGCGTGTTGTGATGCGTGTTGTGATGCGTGTTGTGTTGTGTGATGTGTGTTGTGATGCGTGTTGTGTTGCGTGTTGTGTTGCGTGTTGTGATGCGTGTTGTGATGCGTGTTGTGTTGTGTGATGTGTGTTGTGATGCGTGTTGTGATGCGTGTTGTGTTGTGTGATGTGTTGTGTGATGCGTGTTGTGATGCGTGTTGTGATGCGTGTTGTGATGCGTGTTGTGATGCGTGTTGTGATGCGTGTTGTGATGCGTGTTGTGTTGTGATGTGTGTTGTGATGCGTGTTGTGATGCGTGTTGTGAGTTGTGTTGTGTGTTGTGATGTGTGTTGTGTTGTGATGTGTGTTGTGTTGTGAGTTGTGTTGTGTGTTGTGATGTGTGTTGTGATGTGTGTTGTGTTGTGTGTTGGGATGTGTGTTGTGATGTGTGTTGGGATGTGTGTTGTGATGTGTGTTGTGATGTGTGTTGTGATGTGTGTTGTGTTGTGTGTTGTGAGTTGTGTTGTGTGTTGTGATGTGTGTTGTGATGTGTGTTGTGTTGTGATGTGTGTTGTGATGTGTGTTGTGTGTTGTGATGTGTGTTGTGATGTGTGTTGTGATGTGTGTTGTGATGTGTGTTGTGATGTGTGTTGGGATGTGTGTTGTGATGTGTGTTGTGATGTGTGTTGTGTTGTGTGTTGTGATGTGTGTTGTGTTGTGTGTTGTGATGTGTGTTGTGATGTGTGTTGTGATGTGTGTTGTGTGGTGTGATGTGTGTTGTGTGATGTGTGTTGTGATGTGTGTTGTGTTGTGTGTTGTGTGTTGTGTGTTGTGATGTGTGTTGTGATGTGTGTTGTGATGTGTGTTGTGTGTTGTGTGTTGTGATGTGTGTTGTGATGCGTGTTGTGATGCGTGTTGTGATGTGATGCGTGATGTGTTCTGATGCGTGTTGTGATGCGTGTTGTGATGCGTGTTGTGATGCGTGTTGTGATGCGTGTTGTGTTGTGATGTGTGTTGTGATGCGTGTTGTGATGTGTGTTGTGAGTTGTGTTGTGTGTTGTGTTGGGATGTGTGTTGTGTGTTGTGTTGTGTGTTGTGTTGTGATGTGTGTTGTGATGTGTGTTGTGATGTGTGTTGTGTGTGTGTTGTGTTGTGTGTTGTGATGTGTGTTGTGTGTTGTGATGTGTGTTGTGATGCGTGTTGTGATGTGTGTTGTGTGTTGTGATGCGTGTTGTGAGTTGTGTTGTGTGTTGTGATGCGTGTTGTGAGTTGTGTTGAGTGTTGTGATGTGTGTTGTGATGTGTGTTGTGAGTTGTGTTGTGTGTTGTGATGTGTGTTGTGATGTGTGTTGTGTTGTGAGTTGTGATGTGTGTTGTGATGTGTGTTGTGTTGTGTGTTGTGTTGTGTGTTGTGATGTGTGTTGTGATGTGTGTTGTGATGTGTGTTGTGTGTTGTGATGTGTGTTGTGTTGTGTGTTGTGAGTTGTGTTGTGTGTTGTGATGTGTGTTGTGTTGTGATGTGTGTTGTGAGTTGTGTTGTGTGTTGTGATGTGTGTTGTGATGTGTGTTGTGATGTGTGTTGTGATGTGTGTTGTGATGTGTGTTGTGATGTGTGTTGTGATGTGTGTTGTGTTGTGTGTTGTGTGTTGTGATGTGTGTTGTGATGTGTGTTGTGTGATGTGTGTTGTGTTGTGTTGTGTGTTGTGATGTGTGTTGTGATGTGTGTTGTGATGTGTGTTGTGATGTGTGTTGTGATGCGTGTTGTGATGCGTGTTGTGATGCGTGTTGTGATGCGTGTTGTGATGCGTGTTGTGTGTTGTGATGTGTGTTGTGATGTGTGTTGTGATGTGTGTTGTGATGTGTGTTGTGTTGTGATGTGTGTTGTGATGTGTGTTGTGATGTGTGTTGTGTTGTGATGTGTGTTGTGAGTTGTGTTGTGTGTTGTGTTGTGATGTGTGTTGTGATGTGTGTTGGGATGTGTGTTGTGATGTGTGTTGTGATGTGTGTTGTGATGTGTGTTGTGTTGTGTGTTGTGTGGTGTGATGTGTGTTGTGTGATGTGTGTTGTGTGATGTGTGTTGTGTGTTGTGTTGTGATGTGTGTTGTGATGTGTGTTGTGATGTGTGTTGTGTGGTGTGATGTGTGTTGTGTGATGTGTGTTGTGTGATGTGTGTTGTGTGATGTGTTGTGATGTGTGTTGTGATGTGTGTTGTGATGTGTGTTGTGTTGTGTGTTGTGATGTGTGTTGTGTGTTGTGATGTCTGTTGTGTGTTGTGATGTGTGTTGTGATGTGTGTTGTGATGTGTGTTGTGATGTGTGTTGTGATGTGATGCGTGTTGTGATGCGTGTTGTGATGCGTGTTGTGATGCGTGTTGTGATGCGTGTTGTGATGCGTGTTGTGATGCGTGTTGTGATGCGTGTTGTGATGCGTGTTGTGATGCGTGTTGTGATGTGTGTTGTGATGTGTGTTGTGATGTGTGATGTGTGTTGTGATGTGTGTTGTGATGTGTGTTGTGATGTGTGTTGTGTTGTGATGTGTGTTGTGATGCGTGTTGTGTGTTGTGATGTGTGTTGTGATGTGTGTTGTGATGTGTATTGTGATGTGTGTTGTGATGTGTGTTGTGTTGTGATGTGTGTTGTGTTGTGTGTTGTGATGTGTATTGTGTTGTGATGTGTGTTGTGTTGTGATATGTGTTGTGTTGTGTGTTGTGATGCGTGTTGTGATGCGTGTTGTGATGCGTGTTGTGATGCGTGTTGTGTTGCGTGTTGTGTTGCGTGTTGTGATGCGTGTTGTGTTGCGTGTTGTGTTGCGTGTTGTGTGTTGTGTTGTGATGTGTGTTGTGATGTGTGTTGTGTTGTGATGTGATGTGTGTTGTGATGTGTGTTGTGATGTGTGTTGTGATGTGTGTTGTGTTGTGTGTTGTGTGTTGTGTTGTGATGTGTGTTGTCTTGTGATGTGTGTTGTGTTGTGATGTGTGTTGTGTTGTGTTGTGATGCGTGTTGTGTTGTGATGTGTGTCGGTGTGTTGTGCTCCGTGTTGTGTTGTGATGTGTGTTGTGATGTGTGTCGGTGTGTTGTGCTCCGTGTTGTGTTGTGATGTGTGTTGTGATGTGTGTTGTGTTGTGATGTGTGTTGTGATGTGTGGTGTGTTGTGATGTGTGTTGTGATGTGTGTTGTGATGTGTGTTGTGATGTGTGTTGTGATGTGTGTTGTGATGTGTGTTGTGATGTGTGTTGTGATGTGTGTTGTGATGTGTGTTGTGATGTGTGTTGTGATGTGTGTTGTGATGTGTGTTGTGATGTGTGTTGTCTTGTGATGTGTGTTGTGTTGTGATGTGTGTTGTGTTGTGATGTGTGTTGTGTTGTGTTGTGATGCGTGTTGTGTTGTGATGTGTGTTGTGATGTGTGTCGGTGTGTTGTGCTCCGTGTTGTGATGTGATGTGTGTTGTGATGTGTGTTGTGTTGTGATGTGATGTGTGTTGTGATGTGTGTCGGTGTGTTGTGCTCCGTGTTGTGTTGTGATGTGTGTTGTGATGTGTGTTGTGTTGTGATGTGTGTTGTGTTGTGATGTGTGTTGTGATGTGTGTTGTGATGTGTGTTGTGATGTGTGTTGTGATGTGTGTTGTGATGTGTGTTGTGTTGTGATGTGTGTTGTCTTGTGATGTGTGTTGTGTTGTGATGCGTGTTGTGTTGTGATGCGTGTTGTGTTGTGAAGTGTGTTGTGATGTGTGTCGGTGTGTTGTGCTCCGTGTTGTGATGTGATGTGTGTTGTGATGTGTGTTGTGTTGTGATGTGTGTTGTGTTGTGATGTGTGTTGTGTTGTGATGTGTGTTGTGTTGTGTTGTGATGTGTGTTGTGTTGTGATGTGTGTTGTGATGTGTGTTGTGTTGTGCTCCGTGTTGTGATGTGTGTTGTGATGTGTGTTGTGTTGTGATGTGTGTTGTGTTGTGATGTGTGTTGTGATGTGTGTTGTTTTGTGTTGTGTTGTGATGTGTGTTGTCTTGTGATGTGTGTTGTGTTGTGATGTGTGTTGTGTTGTGATGCGTGTTGTGAAGTGTGTTGTGATGTGTGTCGGTGTGTTGTGCTCCGTGTTGTGATGTGATGTGTGTTGTGATGTGTGTTGTGTTGTGATGTGTGTTGTGTTGTGTTGTGCTCCGTGTTGTGTTGTGATGTGTGTTGTGATGTGATGTGTGTTGTGATGTGATGTGTGTTGTGATGTGATGCGTGTTGTGTTGTGTTGTGATGTGTGTTGTGTTGTGCTCCGTGTTGTGTTGTGATGTGTGTTGTGCTGTGATGTGTGTTGTGATGTGATGTGTGTTGTGATGTGATGCGTGTTGTGTTGTGTTGTGATGTGTGTTGTGTTGTGCTCCGTGTTGTGTTGTGATGTGTGTTGTGATGTGATGTGTGTTGTGATGTGATGTGTGTTGTGATGTGATGCGTGTTGTGTTGTGATGTGTGTTGTGATGTGATGCGTGTTGTGTTGTGATGTGTGTTGGTCTGACCTGGGCGACTGCATGCACTGGATCTCATTCTTGCTGGTTTTTAAGGGTGTTCGGGGTTTTTCCGCCACAGACACGGTTATACAGGGACCGATTTCAGTGAACAGCTCCGGATCATTCAGCTCCTACACACACACACACACACACACACACACACACACACACACACACACACACACACACACACACACATATTCAACAGATTTCAGGGCAGGACAGTGAGTATAACAAACACACTGGAAATGTGTGTATTGTGTAAATGTGAATCAGCTGGTGTTTTCAGTGTAATAAACACCTTTTGTTTTGCTTCTACTTTTATATATGGAACAAAATCTATTTATTTGACAATGTAAATATGCGCATACTTTACAGTATTTGTGTGTTTTAGTCTCACCAGTGTGTCCGTCTCAGACAGAGCCTCGTCCAGCGTTCGGCTGCGGGAGTGTTTGAGTTTATCTATCGGCAGCTGCTCCCCCTGCTGGACACACACACACACACACACAAATACACAACAGCATGAGAACGTGAGTGTGAACGACGGGTCAGAGCTGCATCGTCACGAAAGTTGAAGCCTCGACAATTTAAAAATTCAAGCGCAAGAAGACGCGCAACACTCTTTCATTACAGCATCTGAAGCGGCAGAAATATAACATTCTCTTAAACGAATGAGATGTATTATGGGAGTCAACGGACGGGTTTCATTACCAACATTATTCAAAAAGATCTTCAGAAGAAAGATACTCATGCAGGTTTGGAGCAACATGAGGAAATGTTTTTTGTTTGTGGATGAACTAACCCTTTAATTACTAGATTAATGCTCCTTTAAATCACTGAGAGAACTTAATTCAGATGCTGATTCAGTAAACGCTCTGAAAGATTCATCAGATGAATCAAACAAATATAAAGAGTATAAGAGAGAGAGAAGATTCTTTAAGACTAATGCAAATTCCCTCATAAATGTTTTGATGTTCCAGCATGTTGTATTGGTTCATTTTAAGGATCAGTTTCACACACACACATTTTAAGGAAAATTTGTACATTTGTACACACACACACACACACACACACACACACGCGCGTGCGCACGTGCCGAGCTTTCAAAGCGTTGATCAGTGCAGTTTGTGCAGCAGAGCTCAGGAAATCTCTTTGACGTTTTCTGCAGGACGAGTGCAGTGTGTGTTACTCACGGGGCTGACGGGGTCTCGGCTCACACTGCCTTTACTGTTCAAGCTGCCGATCTCCGTCTGAGAACTCGACTGGGACATTCCCTCAAAGAACGGCCTGCAACACACAAGATAACACAAGATGTTAACAGCACTGGTAAAGCAGCTCTTCTCATTTCTCACTTCTACACACAGAATCATATGATCCTTTTCAGATCAAAGCACTTAAACGCCAGAAATTCACAAGACTACATCTTTAATCTTTAAAATTCATAATTGAAATATTTTAAGCTGAAAAGAAACTCAAAAACTTCATAAGATACTTTGTTTATTACTAACATTAATAGCTGTTTGCATGTAAATCATTTTTATTTGTTTGCTATTTTATTTACATTTCAATTTTCATTATTTTTATGAAGTACAAATATGAATATGAATATGAATAAATCTATGCATAAAAGCTATAAGAACATAATATTCAGTCGTAATTTACCAGCTTATTTTAGTATTATTAATATATTAGTATAGTTTTTATTAACATTTTGAATTATTTGTATATTGTCACTTTTAATTTTAGTTTAAGTTTTAATAAAAGGTTTGCGATGAGTTTAAAAATATATATTTATTTCAGTTTTAGTCATTTTAGTATGTTTACTTTCTGATTTCTACCCCCCCCCCCCCCCCCCCCACCCATGTAATATTAATAATTTAAGCTGTATTGCAATTAACAAAAGTAATTTTGAATAGTTTAAGTTGGCAATAACAACAGACATCTTGTGCTTAATGGAAGAAAGTCATGCGTGTAAATGAAGATTTATTTTATAAAAATGAGTTTTTGCTGCCGGAGGACGACACCTCACGTCACACACTCACCCTGCACACACACACACACACACACACACACACACACACACACACACACACACACACACACACCGGCTGCTTTAACACACGATGATCTGTGACTGAATCCTGACAGTCTTTCATAAACAGCAGCTTCCTAAATGCTTTTTATGAAGCTGGAGGTCACATGACAAGGACAGACGACCTGATGTGACCAGCAGAGGGAGACACAGACAGACTGTGTGTGTGTGTGTGTGTGTGTTACCTCAGCTTGGGTTTGGGAGTGCTGAGGATGCTGTCGGTCTCCTCCATCTCCGGGCCGCTGTCGCTGGGGTTGTACATCTCCAGACTGTCGTAGAGCTCGTCCAGATCCTCCTCCACCTCCTGGATCTGCTCTCGGGACACGTGCTCCAGCCCGAAGCCCACCTGCGGCACACAACTCACGCTTACACTCAGACACAGACCCAACACAGCACATCTGAGCTGAGCTGAGGGTGGAGAGGAGTGACTGAAGGAGGGGAAGAGGTTAAAGATCAGAGACTCAGAGTTTAACGGAGCGGGACGTTACCTCGTCTGACACTTTAAACCTCTTCAGCAGCGCCACAAACTTCTGCTTGATGTTGGGTTGCTGGAGGAAAAGAAGAAATATTTAATATTTATAACACAATTCAGACAAAATGTGGTTTAAAATCTGCCAGAGTAATGCTTGAAGTCATCGGTGCATGTAGAGACTGAGAGGAAACATCAGGAGAAAACAAGTGATGATTTCTCTCTGACTATTTAACAAAGATCAAATGTTACAGAAGCGCGTCTAATGTAATGTGTGTGTGTTAACTGAAGCTCAGCGTGCTCATCAGTACAGTGTGTGTGTGTGTGTGTGTGTGTCTTACTCTCGTGATGGAGGCGTTGGAAGTAAGTTTGCGCCTGGGTTTCTTCTTCCTCACCTCGTCCTCTTCATCATCTAGATACTGAAACACACACAAGCCATGAAACACTCATCGTATCTGCACATTCATCTCCTGAACTGTGCTAATAAATGCCACACACACACACACACACACATTCCAGAATGGTTTTGATGCAAATATTTATTTCATAAAACCATCTGACAATTATGTGACCGCTGATTGTTTATTTTATTATTAGTCTTCATAAATGTGTCTAAACAGAAATAATGTAATCTTATTAAGGAATAAAAAAAGCATTATTAGTAAGAAAAAAAAAAGAAATATATAACAGACACATACACATTTAATTTAAGATATATAATATAAAAAATTTATTAAATATGCATTTAGATACTTGCATATACATTCGGAAACTTGCTCCAAGTTTAATTTCGTTATACTGTACTTGTACATGTGAAATGACAATAAACTATTTATTACAATAAATGTATTGAAAATATTTATATATAAAAATAATTAATTACGATGCATTTATTAAAATGACAAAATATTTATTAAAAAACAATATATATATATATATATATAAATAAACCTTATTTAAAATTTGTTTTATATAAATATTTTTTGCATTAATTCTTCTTTCTTGAAATATTACAGATTATTTAAAATATTTATTTTAAACTCATTTGTTAAAAGTGTAAAAAAACATTTTTCTTATTATTAATGTATGGGGGAAAAATATTAAAACATTTTAAAATAAGTATTAAAAATGAATTGACTTTTTCCAAATGGATTACTGGACTTACATGATGAACGGGATCGTCGCTGCCCTCCTGCTCAGACGAGTAGCTCTCCTCCTCCTCCTCAGAGTAGTTATCGATATCTGGAGAACGATCTGAGCGCAAGAAAACAAGAGAGGTGTGTGTGAGAGAGAGAGAGAGAGAGAGAGAGAGAGAGGACACTGAACTCGCAGATTACAGTCACATGACTCAGGAATACTTGATTCTGATTGGTCAGTCAGTCTCTCACCGTTCATCTTGGCTTTGGGCCCCTCGTGGTCGATGGGTTGACTGGACAGGGAATAAACTCTGATCTCGGCCACCGGGACGGACACTTCCTTCAGCTGACTGTGCAGAGCCAGAACCTGAGCGCCCTCCGTCGGGTGCTGCATCACCTGACAACACCAGCAATCACACGTCAACCAATGAAGCGCAGAGGCGCGGGTCACATGACGCGAGCGTTACCTCAGCCATGTTGATGAGGCCGAGCGCGAGGGTCTTGTAGCCCAGGATGGTTCTGTTCTTGTACCTCTTCCTCCTCTGAAGCATGATCTGAAGCTTGTTGGCGTCTCGCTTCAGGAAGTGAGGATACTGAAAAACGACAACATGTTTGATTCAGGCAATACGGACGCGAGTCTGTCGGGAAGATCGTTCCTCACCCACCTGTAAGGAGAAGGTGAGCTGCAGGTCGGTTTCCGTCAGGCCGGTCGATGGCAACAGGATTTCATTGGAACGAAGGATTCGCTTTGAACCCTGAGAGAAACCGAGAGAAAGGGAGAAAGAGGGAACAGATGGTGAACTAACATCATTAGACGGAGGGAAGCGTTTGGTCTTTAAGCTCTACAGAAGAGAGCAGAAACCCAAAGCTTTAAAAAATAAAACCTCTGTTGACAATTATTGTTCGAAAAAATGAAATATCACTAAACAACACAGTAATACCGTGAGATACGAGCGTCCCGACATACGAGTAATCCGAGATACGAGCAAACCTTCTAGGAAATATTTTGCTTTGAGATACGAGTAAATATTTGAGATATGAGCAGCTTACAGACACTCAGAGCTCAAGCTCCTCATTTATGGGTAATTGCATATGATCTCCACTAGAGGCAGCTTGGTTTTACAGCGGGGGTTACCGGGGGCAACGAGTGATTCACCAGTATTAAGCTGGGAGCAGCACGAGTTATGAGTGTTCAATAATAATAAATATGAGCTTCTGAGTCTATCAATACACAACACGGGAAGAAACACTACACTTCTGTATTGAGTTTATTGTATATCACAGGAATCCTTATATACTATCATTTTGTCTGTCTGTGTCTCTATAGCAATTAAAAACATGTTTTTTCCATTATTATTAGCACTAATAAGGGAGTTTTTTAGAGGCCTGGAACAGATACATTTTCTTCCTGTTATTTCTTATGGTAAAAAATGATTTGAGATACAAGCAATTCAAGTTACGAGCTCAAGGTATTAATGTCCATCATAAAAAACAATAGTCTTTTCAGAAAATGTGGACTAAACTGCTTAATTCATATGAATTAGTTTTACAATCTTTTAATTAATGTTTCTAAGCAATACATTTTGTAGTTGCTGTCAATGGAGGGACAGAAATCATCTCAGATTTCATCAGAAAGAGCTTCATGCGTGTTCAGAAGATGATAAAAGCTCAGAACAGCATGGCAGAGTTATTATTTTTGGCTGAACTATCCCTTTAATGTCATTTAAACAAATCTAGTGTTGAATTTATAGGGGAATAAGGGAATAAAGCACCTGGAGTTTGACAGCGATGACCACAGACGTCAGATCTTTATCCAGCTCCTTCAGCATCACCAGCTTCTTCAGAGTCAGATTGAAGAGCCTGCGAACACACATCCTTCACGTTATTGAGTTCACATCAAAACGCAGTAATATATCACAATATTGGGTGGCAAACGTGCACGAGAGACGAGGAGAAAGTGAATCGGCATCAGTCACTGCTTTGCGTGTGTACAATACACACTGCTGTGTGTGTGTGTGTGTGTGTGTATGCACACTTGGATGAGCAGAGTCTGGGACGCCATCCTTGGCCACACGTCAATTGCACTTCACTTCAGGAATTATAACGGGGCTGATGTAGTTTTGTGAAACACAGCTTTATTGCGACAGATATGAACAAGCGCGCCGTTCTCGTGCTGCTTCGGAGGATCGGGGAAGGTTAGCGACTGAATTATTTACGGTGACTCCTGAAATAGAGGCTCTTCCGAAAAGAGCTGCTGTCATACGGATCAATAATCTCAAACAGCTATTGACCGGACAACAATCATTAAACACACACACTTCAGGTGGGTTACATCCATTTCTACACGTCAGCATTCAATGCACCATTTCTTTTAATATCAGTCATGGGATTGTGTGAATTAAAAAGGCATGCGTTTAAAATCTAAACACCCTCAGTCTGTGTGTACAGAAACACAACAACAAAATCATACAAGACAAACATTTTCCCCAAATTCTCCATTGTTGCGGCTCATCTCTTCGCAGTGTGTGAGAAACGCTCAGTTTAGTTCCTGTCTCTATGAAGCTCCTCCTTCTGAAAGCACACTGTGCTCTGATTGGTCGGCTGGACCGGAGTGCTGTGATTGGTCGAGCTCTTCGAGTGTGTCCCGCCCCCTTTCCATAACCGGGAGTTTCAACACACTACTAACAAACTCAAGCATGCTCCGCCCCTTTAATTTGCATATAGCGTGTTTACTTCACTGAAGCTTCACTTAGCATAAGAAATCTCTATCATTTAAGTGACTTAAACATGTATATATTTGTATGCAAACACGCCGTACATTATGCATGTATATGTGTGTGTGAGAGAGAGAGAGAGTGTGTGTGTATCGCGTATGTATTTAACACCAAGTCATTTAAACTTCAGGGATATCAATCTGTCCAACTAGGAAGAATAAGTGATTTTGAATCGTTGTTAAATTAGGATGGCCCACTTTAACTGAAAATAAATTTGTCTGGAGGGCATGATCTCAAACAGTTTACTGGTAAAAAAAACACAGTACAGTAATCAAATTGAAATATTGGTCACACATTAGTTTAGGATCCAAAACTTTAGCCACAAACTATAATTACGGCTTATTATCAGTTAATAAGGAGGTTGTTAGGTTTAGATATTGGATGGATTAAGGGATGCAGAATATGTGCTTTAAAAGTATTAATAAACAGCCAGTGATTTGCATGATAATAAGATATATATATATATATATATATATATATATATATATATATATATATATATATATATATATATATATATATATATATTGCATGATAATACTGGTTGATAGTGAGAATTGGAGCCTAAAGTTTTCCCGAACTGTTAACAGACAGTAATCATGTTCAGGACGGGGCTTATTGCTTCAGTTGATTTGTGTAAAGATACGTGCCCGACATAAAGAGCAGCGATGCAGCATTTGCTCACTGGAAATATCAATGTTTTGGAAACCGCTCTTGAATAAATGTTGTTAATCTCTCCCAAACTCTGACGTCAGAGACGCCGGCTCTGACATTCCTTGTGCGAAGGAAGCAAAATATCGTGGCATTAGCGCTGAACAGCAAAGCATTCGTCGTGAAAACAGCGCTCATGACGGTTGAGTCAGTCGCCAGACAGCGGTAAACTGAAGCTGTAAACGCTCGGACAGTAATGCATGTTCCTCAAGCACGAACACGAGCGGAGCAAACGCAATTCATATTAAAGACGGACATCAGCGAGGAAATGAAGACACGTCCGTTTCCGACAGCGAGCATCAACACAAACTCCTCGTTTAATGACTCTTAACATATGAAACGTGCAGCAGATGGACGTGTGTTTCAGCACAACACACTCACAGCTCAACATTCAAGCTCGTGTCTTTGATGAATAATAAACGATGTGTGTGTGTGTGGATCTACGGGACGCCACACGAGTTTATCATCCATAAATCAGGTTATTACAGTAATAAAGCTGAAGATAACAGCTGCACGGGTTCATAAAGTCTTGATGGACGGCCACTGCTAACATATGTTTATTAAAACCAAACAAACAAACACAGCTGCCCTTCTCTCCATCTCTAATTACAGCGTTTCACACTTCTAATGATTTCCATTGTTCTTAAATGAAGATACACACACAATAATTACAGCCTACCCTAATATATAGGCATTTTGAGATTTAAAGGGGTCATGAGAAATCAAATCAAATATTATTCATAAACAAAGCATGACTTTAATCAAGCTCCAGAAATGGTTAGTTTTGATATTGCGGGATCTGTGATGTCACACAGGCAGATATATTTGCATATGCCCACCTCTAGAGCAAGACACTGACCAATAGTGATACATCACACCATAGGCTCCGCCCACGGACATTCAGTCACTTAGCGGATGATTTTCTCCTACACTGGATGTGAGCGTCGCGTCAAAAGCTAACAGAAGCCATTATAATGACAGATGCGGTTCAGTTTCTGATGAACTCCACACACTAGAGTCTGTGACAGCAGGACAAATGAAAGAGTGAAGGAACGCTTGTCCAGTTTAAACAACTGGTTTTCATAATGCTTTGTCTGTAAATGATGGATTTATCTGGGTAATGTTTGTAAAACACTTCCAGAGGAGAAGTGAGTGGGGGCTAATTTAAAATATTAAATTATGAATAAATGAGTCAGTAAAACATTAATGAAAATGTCAGTAGATAAAAAATTCATTAATGATTATACAGTATTCTATCAATTCACTTTAAGGTTGGCTAATTTTTTTTTAAGTTTTGGAAAGAAGTCTCTTCTGCTCACCAAGAACGCATTTATTAGTAAAAACGGTTTAAAAAAATTACAAATACATTTTTCTATAATGCATAATATAGTAAAGTGTGATTTATTCCTGTGATTAAAGCTGAATTTATTAGATGATAAATACAGTAAAACAGTGTAATATTATATCAGTGTAAAACAGTTGTTTTCTATGTGAATATATAGTAGTGTCATTTATTCCTGTAATTAAAGCTGAATTTATTATATGATAAATACAGTAAAACAGAGTAATATTATATCAGTGTAAAACAGCTGTTTTCTGTGTGAATATATAGTAACGTGTCATTTATTCCTGTGATTAAAGCTGAATTTATTAATGACAAATACAGTAAAACAGTGTAATATTATATCAGTGTAAAACAGCTGTTTTCTGTGTGAATATATAGTAACGTGTCATTTATTCCTGTGATTAAAGCTGAATTTATTAGATGATAAATACAGTAAAACAGTGTAATATTATATCAGTGTAAAACAGCTGTTTTCTATGTGAATATATAGTAAAGTGTCATTTATTCCTGTAATTAAAGCTGAATTTATTATACGATAAACACAGTAAAACAGAGTAATATTATATCAGTGTAAAACAGCTGTTTTCTGTGTGAATATATAGTAACGTGTCATTTATTCCTGTGATTAAAGCTGAATTTATTAGATGATAAATACAGTAAAACAGTGTAATATTATATCAGTGTAAAACAGCTGTTTTCTATGTGAATATATAGTAGTGTCATTTATTCCTGTAATTAGGGGCCAAGCACCGAAGGTGCGAAGGCACCTATTGTTTCTGTTCCGGTTCTTATTATTAGGGGCCAAGCACCGAAGGTGCGGAGGCACCTATTGTTTCTGTTCCGGTTCTTATTATTAGGGGCCAAGCACCGAAGGTGCGGAGGCACCTATTGTTTCTGTTCCGGTTCTTATTATTAGGGGCCAAGCACCGAAGGTGCGAAGGCACCTATTGTTTCTGTTCCGGTTCTTATTATTATTCTTCATCTTCTTCTTCCGCCATGAAAGTCTATGGCAGCCCATAGAACCGTATGCGGGAAAATGATGAAAGTTGGCACACTCATTAAAGACAGTCCAATCATTGACCATAACAAATTTGAAGTCTCTAACTCAATATCTCTAGCGCCACCAACTGTCCAAAGTTGAACTAACGTTTATGCTAATAACTTTTGAACCCTATGACCTAGAAACAAAATTCTTATGTCCACTGATTCCTTGGCTCAAGACGATTCGATTGCACCCTATGACGTCATTTTCCGTCATGAAATTTTTCCCGCCATTTTGAATTTTATGAAAAACCTACTTTTTCGAACTCCTCCTAGGCCGTTTTTCCGATTTCAACGAAAATTGAACCACATCATCTCCAGACCATGTGGACAAAAAGTTATCCAAAAAAAGTTGATATGTCAAACAGTTTACGAATAACTCGCGAAAGAATCCGACGTAATGGTCGCAAAAATGAAATTGAGGCTTTATCTCCGCAACGCATTAGCGTTTTCTGACCAAACTAGGTGTGTGTTATGTCAATTACGATCTGAGGCTACCTGCAGAGTTTTGGCGCTGTGCCCCCTAGTGGTCAGGAGATATGAAAAAGTTAAATATTTGCTTATAACTTCTGAACGCTTTGGCCAAAAATAATAAAACTGGTCTCTTTAGATTCAGTGCATCATGCCGAGTCGTGCGATACCAAATTTTCCCATATCGGCCATTTTGAGCGTCGGCCATTTTGAATATTGTCATAAATTGCTATATTTAACAAAGATATTGCCGTATCGTTACGAAACTCAATATGTGTCTTCGGCACCTAACCTTGATACGACTCAAAAAGTATCGAGGCAGCACCCCCTTGTGGTCAAAAATTATAACCAAATTTACAAATATGCTAATAACTTTTGAGTGCGTTAACCTATGGTAAAACAAATTATCTTTATACGTTCCTTGGGTCAAACCAAGAACACAGATACCAAATTTGTCATAGTCGGCCAAACTTCTTGTCCACCATGTTGTTTTTCTTTATAAACCTACTTTTTCGAACTCCTCCCAGACCGTTTGTCCAATTTTCACCAAAATTAAACCACATCATCTCCAGACCATCATGACAAAAACTTATCCAAAGAAAGTTGATATGTCAAACCGTTTACGAATAACTCGCGAAAGAATCCGACGTAATGGTCGCACAAATTAAATTGAGGCTTTATCTCCGCAACGCATTAGTGTTTTCTGACCAAACTAGGTGTGTGTTATGTCAATCATGGTCTGAGGCTACCTACAGAGTTTTGGCGCTCTGCACCCTAGTGGTCAGGAGATATTAAAAAACTGACATTTTTGATTATAACTCCTGAACGCTTTGTCTAAAAATCATGAAACTGCTGTCTTTAGATCCAGTGGGTCATGCCGAGCCCTGTGATACCAAATTTTCCCATATCGGCCATTTTGAGCGTCTGCCATTTCGATTTTTCTTATAAGATGCTATGTTTAACAAACACATGACTTTAGTGCTCTGTCAGCAATGGTTTACCCAATTGAAAGCAAACTTTGCATGTGTCAATGTCACCACACTCTCAATGTACCACATGAATTGACACTACAATTTGGTTACAGCGCTGCCTGTTGGTTGAACGTGATAAACCATTAAATTGAATTACTAAAGACCGTGTTGTTGATTTTTCAGCCATTTAGACTTAAGTCATATTGAAATGTCTTTAGATTCCTACTGCCGTTGGTCTGATGATGCCAGCCATGTCGGCATGACATTTAATGCCCTCCTTGCGCTTGGCCCCGTGATGGCTGCTAGCAGCTATATTTATTCTTCATCTTCTTCCGCCATGGGAGTCTATGACAGCCCATAGAACCGTAAGCGGGAAAATGAAAAAAAGTTGGCACACTCATAAAGGACAGTCCAATCATTGACCATAGCAAAATTGAAGTCTCTAACTCAATATCTCTAGCGCCACCAACTGTCCAAAGTTGAACTAACGTTTATGCTAATAACTTTTGAACCGTATGACCTAGAAACAAAATTCTTATGTCCACTGATTCCTTGGCTCAAGACGATTCGATTGCACCCTATGACGTCATTTTCCGTCATGAAATTTTTCCCGCCATTTTGAATTTTATGAAAAACCTACTTTTTCGAACTCCTCCTAGGCCGTTTTTCCGATTTCAACGAAAATTGAACCACATCATCTCCAGACAATGTGGACAAAAAGTTATCCAAAGAAAGTTGATATGTCAAACCGTTTACGAATAACTCGCGAAAGAATCCAACGTAATGGTCGCAAAAATGAAATTGAGGCTTTATCTCCGCAACGCATTAGCGTTTTCTGACCAAACTAGGTGTGTGTTATGTCAATCATGATCTGAGGCTACCTGCAGAGTTTTGGCGCTGTGCCCCCTAGTGGTCAGGAGATATGAAAAAGTTAAATATTTGCTTATAACTTCTGAACGCTTTGGCCAAAAATAATAAAACTGGTCTCTTTAGATTCAGTGCATCATGCCAAGTCGTGTGATACCAAATTTTCCCATATCGGCCATTTTGAGCGTCGGCCATTTTGAATATTGTCATAAATTGCTATATTTAACAAAGATATTGGCGTATCGTTACGAAACTCAATATGTGTCTTCGGCACCTAACCTTGATACGACTCAAAAAGTTTCGAGGCAGCACCCCCTTGTGGTAAAAAATTATAACCAAATTTACAAATATGCTAATAACTTTTGAGTGCGTTAACCTATGGCAAAACAAATTATCTTTATACGTTCCTTGGGTCAAACCGAGAACATAGATACCAAATTTGTCATAGTCGGCCAAACTTCTTGTCCACCATGTTGTTTTTTTTTAAAAACCTACTTTTTCGAACTCCTCCCAGACCGTTTGTCCAATTTTCACCAAAATTAAACCACATCATCTCCAGACCATCATGACAAAAAGTTATCCAAAGAAAGTTGATATGTCAAACCGTTTACGAATAACTCGCGAAAGAATCCGACGTAATGGTCGCAAAAATGAAATTGAGGCTTTATCTCCGCAACGCATTAGCGTTTTCTGACCAAACTAGGTGTGTGTTATGTCAATCATGGTCTGAGGCTACCTGCAGAGTTTTGGCGCTCTGCCCCCTAGTGGTCAGGAGATATTAAAAAACTGACATTTTTTATTATAACTCCTGAACGCTTTGTCTAAAAATCATGAAACTGCTGTCTTTAGATCCAGTGGGTCATGCCGAGTCCTGTGATACCAAATTTTCCCATATCGGCCATTTTGAGCGTCTGCCATTTCGATTTTTCTTATAAGATGCTATGTTTAACAAACACATGACTTTAGTGCTCTGTCAGCAATGGTTTACCCAATTGAAAGCAAACTTTGCATGTGTCAATGTCACCACACTCTCAATGTACCACATGAATTGACACTACAATTTGGTTACAGCGCTGCCTGTTGGTTGAATGTGATAAACCATTAAATCAAATTACTAAAGACCGTATTGTTGATTTTTCAGCCATTTAGACTTAAGTCATATTGAAATGTCTTTAGATTCTTACTGCCGTTGGTCTGATGATGCCAGCCATGTCGGCATGACATTTAATGCCCTCCTTGCGCTTGGCCCCGTGATGGCTGCTAGCAGCTATATTTATTCTTCATCTTCTTCCGCCATGGGAGTCTATGACAGCCCATAGAACCCTAAGCGGGAAAATGAAAAAAGTTGGCACACTCATTAAAGACAGTCCAATCATTGACCATAACAAATTTGAAGTCTCTAACTCAATATCTCTAGCGCCACCAACTGTCCAAAGTTGAACTAACGTTTATGCTAATAACTTTTGAACCGTATGACCTAGAAACAAAATTCTTATGTCCACTGATTCCTTGGCTCAAGACGATTCGATTGCACCCTATGACGTCATTTTCCGTCATGAAATTTTTCCCGCCATTTTGAATTTTATGAAAAACCTACTTTTTCGAACTCCTCCTAGGCCGTTTTTCCGATTTCAACGAAAATTGAACCACATCATCTCCAGATCATGTGGACAAAAAGTTATCCAAAGAAAGTTGATATGTCAAACAGTTTACGAATAACTCGCGAAAGAATCCGACGTAATGGTCGCAAAAATGAAATTGAGGCTTTATCTCCGCAACGCATTAGCGTTTTCTGACCAAACTAGGTGTGTGTTATGTCAATCATGATCTGAGGCTACCTGCAGAGTTTTGGCGCTGTGCCCCCTAGTGGTCAGGAGATATGAAAAAGTTAAATATTTGCTTATAACTTCTGAACGCTTTGGCCAAAAATAATAAAACTGGTCTCTTTAGATTCAGTGCATCATGCCGAGTCGTGCGATACCAAATTTTCCCATATCGGCCATTTTGAGCGTCGGCCATTTTGAATATTGTCATAAATTGCTATATTTAACAAAGATATTGGCGTATCGTTACGAAACTCAATATGTGTCTTCGGCACCTAACCTTGATACGACTCAAAAAGTTTCGAGGCAGCACCCCCTTGTGGTCAAAAATTATAACCAAATTTACAAATATGCTAATAACTTTTGAGTGCGTTAACCTATGGTAAAACAAATTATCTTTATACGTTCCTTGGGTCAAACCAAGAACATAGATACCAAATTTGTCATAGTCGGCCAAACTTCTTGTCCACCATGTTGTTTTTCTTTAAAAACCTACTTTTTCGAACTCCTCCCAGACCGTTTGTCCAATTTTCACCAAAATTAAACCACATCATCTCCAGACCATCCTGACAAAAAGTTATCCAAAGAAAGTTGATATGTCAAACCGTTTACGAATAACTCGCGAAAGAATCCGACGTAATGGTCGCAAAAATGAAATTGAGGCTTTATCTCCGCAACGCATTAGTGTTTTCTGACCAAACTAGGTGTGTGTTATGTCAATCATGATCTGAGGCTACCTACCGAGTTTTGGCGCTCTGCCCCCTAGTGGTCAGGAGATATTAAAAAACTGACATTTTTGATTATAACTCCTGAACGCTTTGTCTAAAAATCATGAAACTGCTGTCTTTAGATCCAGTGGGTCATGCCGAGCCCTGTGATACCAAATTTTCCCATATCGGCCATTTTGAGCGTCTGCCATTTCGATTTTTCTTATAAGATGCTATGTTTAACAAACACATGACTTTAGTGCTCTGTCAGCAATGGTTTACCCAATTGAAAGCAAACTTTGCATGTGTCAATGTCACCACACTCTCAATGTACCACATGAATTGACACTACAATTTGGTTACAGCGCTGCCTGTTGGTTGAACGTGATAAACCATTAAATCGAATTACTAAAGACCGTGTTGTTGATTTTTCAGCCATTTAGACTTAAGTCATATTGAAATGTCTTTAGATTCTTACTGCCGTTGGTCTGATGATGCCAGCCATGTCGGCATGACATTTAATGACCTCCTTGCGCTTGGCCCCGTGATGGCTGCTAGCAGCTATATTTAAAGCTGAATTTATTCTTCCGCCATAAGTACTATGACAGAGAATATTATATCAGTGTAAAACAGCTGTTTTCTATGTGAATATATAGTAAAGTGTCATTTATTCCTGTAATTAAAGCTGAATTTATTATACGATAAACACAGTAAAACAGAGTAATATTATATCAGTGTAAAACAGCTGTTTTCTGTGTGAATATATAGTAACGTGTCATTTATTCCTGTGATTAAAGCTGAATTTATTAGATGATAAATACAGTAAAACAGTGTAATATTATATCAGTGTAAAACAGCTGTTTTCTATGTGAATATATAGTAAAGTGTCATTTATTCCTGTAATTAAAGCTGAATTTATTATACGATAAATACAGTAAAACAGTGTAATATTATATCAGTGTAAAACAGCTGTTTTCTATGTGAATATATAGTAAAGTGTCATTTATTCCTGTAATTAAAGCTGAATTTATTATACGATAAACACAGTAAAACAGAGTAATATTATATCAGTGTAAAACAGCTGTTTTCTGTGTGAATATATAGTAACGTGTCATTTATTCCTGTGATTAAAGCTGAATTTATTAGATGATAAATACAGTAAAACAGTGTAATATTATATCAGTGTAAAACAGCTGTTTTCTATGTGAATATATAGTAAAGTGTCATTTATTCCTGTAATTAAAGCTGAATTTATTATACGATAAACACAGTAAAACAGAGTAATATTATATCAGTGTAAAACAGCTGTTTTCTGTGTGAATATATAGTAACGTGTCATTTATTCCTGTGATTAAAGCTGAATTTATTAGATGATAAATACAGTAAAACAGTGTAATATTATATCAGTGTAAAACAGTTGTTTTCTATGTGAATATATAGTAGTGTCATTTATTCCTGTAATTAAAGCTGAATTTATTATACGATAAATACAGTAAAACAGAGTAATATTATATCAGTGTAAAACAGCTGTTTTCTGTGTGAATATATAGTAACGTGTCATTTATTCCTGTGATTAAAGCTGAATTTATTAGATGATAAATACAGTAAAACAGTGTAATATTATATCAGTGTAAAACAGCTGTTTTCTATGTGAATATATAGTAAAGTGTCATTTATTCCTGTAATTAAAGCTGAATTTATTATACGATAAATACAGTAAAACAGTGTAATATTATATCAGTGTAAAACAGCTGTTTTCTATGTGAATATATAGTAAAGTGTCATTTATTCCTGTAATTAAAGCTGAATTTATTATACGATAAACACAGTAAAACAGAGTAATATTATATCAGTGTAAAACAGCTGTTTTCTGTGTGAATATATAGTAAAGTGTAATTTATTCCTGTGATTAAAGCTGAATTTATTAGATGATAAATACAGTAAAACAGTGTAATATTATATCAGTGTAAAACAGCTGTTTTTTATGTGAATATATAGTAAAGTGTAATTTATTCCTGTGATTAAAGCTGAATTTATTAGATGATAAATACAGTAAAACAGTGTAATATTATATCAGTGTAAAACAGCTGTTTTCTATGTGAATATATAGTAAAGTGTAATTTATTCCTGTGATTAAAGCTGAATTTATTAGATGATAAATACAGTAAAACAGTGTAATATTATATCAATGTAAAACAGCTGTTTTTTATGTGAATATATAGTAAAGTGTCATTTATTCCTGTGATTAAAGTTGTATTTTCAGCATCATTACTCCAGTCTTCAGTGTCACATGATCCTTCATAAATCATTCTGATATAATGATTTGACACTCAACAAAAATGTATGATTATCATCACTGTTGAAAACCGTTTCTGCTTCAAATGTTTTGTGGAAATTGGACAGAAAGACCAAAATGAGAAGCATTTATTTGAAATCTGTTGTGAGATTATAAATGTCTTTACACACACGGGTCAAATCCCAAACACTGCTGGTTTATCAAAACCCGTCAGCAGAGCGAGAGAGTCCTTCAGCCGCAGACATGCATCATCCATCAAACACCTCAACTCTCGGCGCTCGCTTTGACTCGTCTGGAAACGATCTGACGTGTGGAGTGGAGATCTGACCTCAGATCTGCGAGTAAAGAGCTTGAGTTCTGCTCGCCGTCACGAGATGAAGCAGCAACATCACAGCAGAAACACACCGCAGCTCTCAGAAGAAATGTGAGATGGTTTACAGAAACACTTCAATGACAACGCAGAACGAGAGCCGCGCAGCCGTCCAAACACAACTCCAGACGGTGCATTACTGACCCCAGTTAAAAATAAAATTAGAGAGTAAAAAGTAAACAAACGCAGACGTCTATAAATGAGGCATAGATATTCTGCTCACACACTAACACACACCTGACCTTGTCAAAAAGTCAGAGGACACTCCATTACGCGCGCACACACACACACACACACACACACACACACACACACACACACACACACACACACACACACACACACACACACACACACACACACACACCTCCCCAGCGCCTCTCATTACATGACTGAATTTCCATGACCTTCAGCGCAAACACTGATCCTGGAAGGTGATTGGCTGTTTGTTGCCTCACATCTGTCCATGTTTTCATTGCCAGCGTCTCTCGAGTACCTGTCGTCCCTCAACACACACTCTCAGTCGTCCTCCTCCTCTCTTCATTTGCTGTATTGTGTTTGTATATATATATATAAAATTCAAAGAGTGTGTTAGATTGTTGTTCTGTTTGTTAACAATCTACCAGTAATAACGATTCTTCTCATGGCTGAGACTTGAAATCAGCGTAATTATACAGGCGTCCCTGACACAGACATTCAGACGGTCTAGTTAATTGGCTAAACACACAGTTGTGCTCTCCCGCGTGCGGCTCCAGAGCGGTTTAAGCACAGCCAGTGTGTGATTTCGTATTAAAGCCACATTACAGCACATTAAAGCGCATCAGAGTAATAGATGCTGGTGTATCAGCAGCCCGGCCTGACTCACTCACACACACACACTGAGGCGGTGCTGGATGAAGCCCAATCCATTAATCAGCCCAACACAGCTGTCGGGAAGATCTGGCTAATCCAAACAGCCCTTTCCCTCGCGAGCCGCCGCTTTGACGGCCGCCCAAACTCAGAGTCAGTCCGTCACTCCCGGCGGTTTGATCCATTCATCGCAAACACATCATCAACAGCTCTCCAAACGCAGCGCTTAACCCCCGCCGACCGCTCGCCCCCCCGGGGGGAAGTGACGTCTGCGCCTCCCACTCACATCCTGAACTCTGGGAAATATCTGCCATCAGCTCGCGCTTCCACGGGCCATTTGGTGTTTACTCAAACGCTTCCTGCTGCAACGGCGCCGAAAGCCTCCAAAGACGCGAGGATGAGGCTCGTTTGGAGCGCCGATATCAAACGGCACCCTGGGAAAATATAAAACGTCATCAAACACCAACACATCCCGACCCCGAGGAGCCGCCGAATCACACAACAAATAACAGTACAGGGTCATTAGCGAGTGGATGAGTGTGTGTGAACAAGCAAATAACCAAAACTAGTAACAGTACTAGCATTTGCCAGCTGTTTTCAGCGGCGCGTCTCCAGACACAAGAGAGCAGCAGCAGTTCGCATTCATCTGCACATATGCAACATCATGCCATAACCACGCGTGTCGTTTTCCTACTTTAGAAATCATGGCGTTTTATGGTAAATAAATGTCAGATTAATAATACTTAACAATATTATTATTATTAGTGTTTCTTGTTATTACAATTATAAAGTCAATCATTTTATAAATTAAATTCTACTGCTCATCATTTTTAATATTATATAAATGATGGTGCTTTGTTGTGTATGCGATGGATAAATAATAATTCATCTTTAAAAATGGGAAAAAAATCTTTAAATCAAATATTTTATATTTAATAAACAAATATTTAATGCATGCATACATTCATCCATAAATTCATCCATCCATTTATACATTCATCCATCCATAAATTCATAAATCCATCCATTCATTTATACATTCATCCATAAATTCATCCATCCATTTATACATTCATCCATCCATAAATTCATAAATCCATCCATTCATTTATACATTCATCCATAAATTCATCCATCCATTTATACATTCATCCATCCATAAATTCATAAATCCATCCATTCATTTATACATTCATCCATAAATTCATAAATCCATCCATCCATACATGCATCCATCCATCCATCCATACATGCATAGATGCATAAATACAGTCCAAATAATGAAAATCACATCAGAAATGTTTCTGAGATTCAGCTTGGAAAGCCAGCGCTTTCGACCCCTTCGTGACGTTGGGAAATGATTACAGGCAGGAAATGGAGCTGTCAAAAACCAGAACAGGCCAAAGATGACAGCGCTGACTGACTCTCTTTCCCTCTGTGCTTCTCTTTTCTCCTCTTTTTGATAGTCTTTCACTTCTTGTTCCGAGTCCTTCTCCTCACACACACACACAGAACAGCAAACGACAGCATGTTATCCATCAGTCAGACTGACGCACGTTCTTCTGCTGAGGGAATCTCAGAAACACATTCACACTTCATCACAAGTTTAATAAAATAAGAAAGTTATAAATAAGTCGGCTTTAGGACCACAAAAGTAGTCATGAAACGGATGTAAAGTAGTCCCTATTTTGTAACCGCTTCACAAACAAGAACAGATGTATGGCGGAGCTTGTTTCGTCCACTGGGAACTGGTTTGGTTGATTCGGATGGTTGAGGTTTGCTATTGGTGGATCTCATGTGAGTGACAGGTTATTGCCCCGCCCACATTATCAGAGAAGATGCTTGAAGAGGGAGGGGAAGTTATTTTGATTAAATTATTACGTGGCATGCGAATTTAACAAAAATAATGATGTACACAGATAAATCATTTATTATGAGCACTGCAATATTCCATAAAAATAAAATAAAGTCATGGGGACTTTAAATGTTATATAGATAAACGGTCCCTGCAAGAATAAATCTCTGTATTCACCACAACGATGACCGTTCAAACAGCCAATCAACTTGCTCAGACACACCACAGACAACCAACCACAGTGTGTGTGAGACATGGTATGAAGATTCGCCCCGAGCCGCAAATCATCTCTATTTGTCTTTCAAACAATAAGAGTTAATCTTCACAAACAGGCGAAGCCTCATGAATCAAGTGTGAACTGGCAGAATTACTATACGTGTGCATTATAAATGCATGCAGATATAATATAAATGCATGGCTGAATAAATCGTTGCAAAGCTTTATACACACCAGCCATAGAAATGAGAAAGTGTGTGTGTGTTTGAGAAACAGAGAGTGTGTGATTAGTATGCAGGTCACATTCTTGCACAGACACAGAGAAACTGCAGGACCATGACACACCGCCAATGCTAAACACACACACACACACACTCACACACTGGGACTTCTCACTTTTATACTGAGGTGATGACAGTTTCTATCCTCTAATCCTACACCTAAATCCAACAGTCAGACAAACCTTTATCAAATCATATCAGCTTTCAAGTCATCTAAGTCACTTGGCTGGTCTACACAACCCGACACACACACACACACACACACACACACACACATAAATGAAAGCAGATTTGATTAGCTGCTCCAGACTAGTGTCTGTTGTGTCCTAAACAATAAAAAAATAAAGTAATGTTTCAATGCACCACAACACAGCTCGTCTCAGAAAACCTGCCTGGAAGTTTCTAATATGTCTATTAAGACCTCGATTAGCTGTTCATTAGTGTGTAATTGGGGCTGGCGCTAAACTCCATCTGTCCTGTGAAGTTTTAGCTCAAAATACCCCACAGATCATTTTTATAGCATGTTAAAACTGCCTCTTTTTGGGCGTGAGCAAAAGCTTGCCGTCCCTTTAAATGCAAATGAGCTGCAGGCCAATCAAGAAGAGGGCGGAGCTTCATAAGGGAAACAACAAAACAGGACCATCTCCCGCACTGAAAACGAAACTGACAGTAGTGATGTTCAGCCTTATATGTCTGAACATTGAAGAGGAAGTAACATTGAACATGGAGCAGGGCATTTCTGAAGGGTTAATCGATGAATTTATGCAGTTCATATGGAGTGAATTATCATTAGCACGATTAGCATGTCCCCACATGATCATCTATAACTCAGTGTACAGGTACTCGTGTGAGAACTGTTGTGAAATGCAGGAGAATAATAAGTTGCATGCACACAGAACAGGTGGAGTTTAGTTTAATTACGGTTTACTTTTTCACATGCAATTGCATTTATGTCACTGTATTGCAAAAATGGTGAAAAGACGGATGTGACAGCTTGAGACTCCCATCCTGGACCGGAGCCGGTTGGTTTAAACGTGTATTCCCTTCAGAACGCATGTAACATTTATCGAGCCGTCTATGGTCCTTTGTGGCTGCGTGGAACAGCTCAGTAAGTGTTGCTGAATGCGGTGTTGAATACTGAATCGAGCGTGGCGGGAGTGTATGGAGACCCTGTGCACTGAGGGCGGGGTCTGTGCTGATAGGCCAGATCGTTACGGCTGTGGGCGGGGCTTGACGTCATTGTGGCGGAAATCTTGTGTGAAGAGATTGCTTCTGATTTACGGGATTGGAGTGGATTTTAGTCTCAACATGAAAGTCAATGGGGTCTAAAGATGTTTGGAACATCATAAAGCTGAGTAAATGATGACAACATTTTCATTTTTAAGGGATTTAGGATCAATACTAAGAGCGGGTGTCAAGATTTGGTTATTGAGCCAAGCCTATTGTGTTTGTGCGTGAGATCCAGTTTCTTTTTTAATACAGACCGAATTGATCCACCTCTCTCTCATTACCACTTTACCTCCTGGGCTGATGTTCTTCACACACACACACACACACACTATAAACCGCAGTAAACGACTGATAAGCGTCACTGAATCCATCATTCTAGAACGAGGAGACAAATGAAGTCACACGAGTGATTTCCACATCAGAAACTATCAGACAGTCAATCTTGCGCCTGAAACTCACACCTGTCACCCATGACTCATTCCTCAGGTAGATTTATAGGAAGTCCTTCCACATTCCTGCTTTCACTCAGCATGATTCACAAAAGCATGTTCTTCTGAATGAACATTCAGTCATGAGGATTGTCATAACAGTACATGCCGTATGTAATCGGCACATGACTAACAATCAGGAGTAAAAATCCTGCTTCTGGAAAGTTCAGCACTTGATATCGTACAGGCATTCAATCAAATGAATCATGTCTTTAAAATAAAGCCAACAGTAATATTTCAACACCAGATAACTCATCAGACAGTGAACAGGATGTGATGTCACGGGAGATTAAGTATCTAATGAATCTGTCATTCATTTTGACACTTCCTCTTCCTGTCGGCCATCTTTCTGTGTCACATCACGTTCTAAAAGGCTGAAAATCCCATGGTAAACATCTGCACAAACACGGTAAAGACAGGCGAGGCGATTTATTTCAGGAACATTTTTTGTTATGCTGGTTGACAGTCTCTTCACATCCTGATAGCAATCACTAACCTCAGCAGCTAAATGTATTTTATATAATACCTCGAGATACGAGCATCCCGACATACGAGTATTCCAAGATACGAGCAAGCCTTTGGGCAGATTTTTGCTTCTAGATACGAGTAAATTTTCGAGATACAAGCACTCGTACTGACGCTGATGCCGACACACTTTCACTTCACGTGTTCGCTGACTTCTGTACGCATCGGCTGTGAGTAGCTGATTTTCTCTCTATTTTTTGCATTATTCTTCATAATAGCGATGAGCTCTAAGAAAGTGAGTGGTAAGGATGGTAGAGAGAAGAAGAAACGCATGATGAGCATGGAAATGAAGCATGAAATAGTGGATAAATATGAGCTGGTGCCGCGTGAGTGATCGAGCAGCAGGAGCATCAGGAGGAACTGTGGACTGAGGAGTTGATCGAGCTGCAGACGATGAACATACGCAGGCGTTGCGAGAGATCAGCAGTGGCGAGGAGGAGGAGCGGGAACCGGAGGATACAAATTCTACAAGTGAAATTAAGGAAGTGATGGTTGTGTGGCAGAAGGTTTCTGATTTCATTGACTAGAAACATTGATAAATCGTCTACTGGTCGTGCTTCGGCGCTTTTTGACGACACGTGCCTTATTTTTAAAGGGCGACAGAAACAAATCTCCCTCGATAGGCATTTTGTTAAAAGGTCTGCGCTGAGTGAAAGTGAGGGTAGTCAGGCGAATAAAGGTAAGAAAACAAATCGAAAAAGCAAAACAATAATATAAAACAGAAAAGTAAAAAAACAACAACATCTATTTCATGTTATGCAGAATTAGACAGACGTCAGTCAGCGAGCAGCACAAACGAAACAACAGACGCCTTTCCACTTCCTCCTGAACCAAAACAACCAGATCATGCTGCGTTCACACCATAACTACTGTCGTCTGTGACGTTACAGTCAGAGCGGTTTGCACGTTTGTAACACCATTAACGGTGAAATGACTCTTCAGCACTGCAGATCAGCGTTAATGGTCATTATTATGGTCATGTTATGAGCTTCGAGACATGAGGAAGTTAACGCCGTCTCTCATGAAGCTTTTGTTTGCTGCACGTGTTTTGAAGGAGTCGTGGCATTGGAGACGCTCTGAGTGGGGGGGGGGGGTTCTCATGCTTTCAAAGCTAACTCGCTAATGCTAGCCGCTCTGAAATGACAAACCCTACCTTTACCATCCAGTTCACTCACACTCAACTCCCTCCTGCGGTGTCTGACTGAATGGCTGAAGTCTCGACTCCCATCATCACGTGACGCACTGAGCATCTCTGAGATCAGCGGCTCAATCATGTCTAAATGACGCGACTGAAGTGTGTGTGATGAGGTCGGGTGAAGGTGACCTCCAGAGCTTGGCTGATTGGACAAGAATCACTTTAGTGTGTGTGTGTGTGTGTGTGTGTGTGTGAGCCCCACAGGAGCAATCAAATTATTCTGCAATTTAGTCTTCATGCTGTGAAGACAATAGGACTTCGGCCGACCCCTGTGGAGAAGTGTGTGAGAGAGATTGGCTTGGTTTGTTTACGTTTAATTTATTTGCGTGTGTGTGTGCGTTTGTGTATAAAGGCAAGTAAATCTGGGCACAGAACTCCTCTCTCTTCATTTCAGCTGCGCTATTACTTTCCAAAGCCATTAGAATTACAATTTCCAAAGAAATTGACATTGAAGGAAAGTTTCCGGGGTTGAGGGTGTATCACTCCGGCCAGAGATCATCCACCCAAATGGGACGGTTTAATATTGCAGATAACACACACGTCACCTTCAATACACACAACAACCAAAAACACAAAGAAAGATAATTTTCACATTTCCTGCATTATTTTCCAGACAGAGTCTCTCGCTCTCCGTCTCACAGCGAGTCTGTCCCACCTAATAAAGCTCTCACACACACACACACACACACACACACTCTCTCTCATGTCACGACACTTTTCTGAAGGGCTGTATCTCCTACTCCTTTCCTGACATGCCGTGTTGAGTGTGTGCATGTGTGTGCGCTCATAAGAAAGTGCTGTGTGTGTGTGTGTGTGTGTGTGTGTGTGTGTGTGTGTGTGTGTGTGTGTGTGTGTGTGTGAGACGTGCACTCCCCCCTGTCTCTGCTCTCGCAAGTTTCACAACTGCATACTTTCTCTCGCCACAGAAAAACATGCGCGCACACGCGCACACACACACACACACACACACACACACACACACACACACACACACACACACACACAGCAGCTCTCAGGTTTCTTCCAGTCTCCTGCAGTAACTGCGCAGGCCTACGATCACGATCACGAGCTTCGGGTCAGTAACGCCCCGACCCCAATCACGTTTGACCCCACCTGACCTGCAGAAATGAACTTTCTTAGATTAGACCCGAGTCAGTCAGGACAAACCCCAGTGTCCCGCTCAATGACTATTACTGCTTTACAGTCCAGTCCTCACTGTGAACCCGTTCCTTATTAGCATGCGCTTTACTAGATATTACAAGAACATGAAAGAGCCGAAACTATAGGATACCTGCATAAAGACAAGAAGACTTTTATACTAATAAAACACATAACAGCAGTGAAACTATAAAAACAGATCTAAAAAGAGTATGAACAGTCGCAAGTGTTAACTTGAGAATACTTGCCCTCAAAAGTTGTCGACATAACTCCAAATTTAAAGCGCTTCTAGAGCGTGTGAGGGGTCAGAGGTCACTCTTGGGGTCAGAGGTCACTCTTCCGCCAGAGCTAGTCTGTACTGAAAGCCAGTTTAAATTACAAAGCTATGAATAAGGGTATTTTGCTAGCAGAAACGCATCGTTTCGCTTCAGAGGGAGGATGGAGGAGCTTTTTTGGGCTTCAAAATCTCAGTCTCCATTCACTCCCATTATAAAGCTGGAAGAGCCGGGATATTTTTTATATAACTGAGTGTGATTGGCTGGAAGAAGAAAGGCATGTATAGCTAGGATGGCTTGAGGGCAGTAAATTATGGGATCGTTTTTTAATGTATGGGTGATTAAGGTTAATCTGAAGATTATAAACATGGATTTAAAAAAAAACTATTTTGTCATTAAACAAGTTTTTATTAGTCACTGTTAAATGTTTGTAGAAATATAATTATGTTTAATCAGGGATATAAAAACTGCCTTATTTAAAATTCAAATGCTTATAAACAGCTCAGTTTTTAAAGTATTGATTATTCACTACATGAAATTATTTTTTTTTTATTATTGTCTTGCGTTACATCACTGGAATTAATATTATTAACAGAATAATGCAAATCCAAAGATTTTGTTAATCTAAGCAGGTTGACGGAAGAGAAGAGCGTCTCCATGACGACACGGCTCCTGTTTCCCAGTGCAGATCCCGAGATAACACACACTATCAGAGATCGGGAGGAAGGAGTTCCCATCACCTCCCGCCGGATCAGCATCACAGCAGCTCTCCTGTCTGAGTGCGGCGCTTGCAACACCAAGGTCATGGGTTCGATTCCCAGGGAAAGCAAGAACTGATTAGATATGCATATTACTAGGATAATGGTCGTCAGTCAAGGAAGACAGAAAAAAAATTCACATAAAGCATATTTTTCAATAAATAAGTGCAACCAATTCAACATCTACAATCTGATCATATCTACACTGTAAACATCACTTTACAGTAAAATGCTGTCAAATGCATGTTTTGTGCAAGTGAAGACTATGAATAACCATATCATTTATGGTGAAAAAAAAAAAAAAAAAAGTCACATTATTTATGCTTGCATTGTTTATAAATTATTTGGTTTCATCATATTGTTATTAGTAATGTACATTCATGTTATTTTTCTGTTCTTTAGTTAACGTTTATTGCATTAATTTAACATCACGTGTTACCCTGACAGTGTTTTATCTTTATATGACCCCGTGCATCGTCTACACACACACACACACACACACAAACACTCTCTCTCTGTCTATCTCTCTCTCTCTCTCACACACACACACACACACACACACTCTCTCTCTCTCTCTCTCTCTCTCTCTCTCACACACACACACACTCTCTCACACACACACACACAAACTGGAGTATTCACAGTGTTTAATGAGCAAGACACTCACAATGAGCTCTGATTCATCATGTGGTTTTGGTTGTTGTAATAACTGTAATAATGTGCTGATTATTGGTTTATTCTGAAGTTAAAAGGCAGATTAACATCATATCACTTAATGAAATATACAGAATAATTTATAAAATATACATATATAATATATATATATATATATATATATATTTTTTTTTTAAATCACAACCCATTTAAAAAATTAAAATATTTAATTATAATATTTATTTTAACCACATTTTAAAATTTTCTTTTCATAGTTTCTTCTTGCTATTAATGGGGTTTTCATTAATGGTGTTGCTGAAACTGAAACACACACACACACACACACAACTACATTCATTTTCAAAATGCGCTGGACCAAACCTCCTCATTCCATCTCTTCTCTCGCTCCAGTGGTTTAAATCTCAACTGGTCCTCACAAAGATAGCCGTAGAAGCGCGCGCACACACACGTGCCGAACGTGATAAAGGTTGTTTGTTCAGTGGCATGTACAAAAATATGCAGTCATACATGCATAAACAAGCCAACGTAAAGAGCCAGAGGAATGGGGACACACACACACACACACACACACACACACACAGTATAACGGGCTAAAATTAAACAGAAAGTAGGTGGGCGAACACAAACACACACGAGTGCCGCTGACGCTGGGCTGGTTGTGTGGTTAATGGACGCTGTACAATAGACCCGCCGCAACATCCATCCTGACAAAGCTTCCACTCCTCCGTCCTCATCCCTCCTTCCGTCTTCAGGCGCTCGCGGGAAGGACGAGTCTGTTCCTTCACGTCCTCGGTGGCGATCCGCTCTCGAGCTCATCTCCCCAGACAAGCCAGCGACCCCCGGGCGACGCTCACACACACACACACACACACACACACACCAAACGGGGTGAGTCGCGTCTTTGGCCCCATTAGCCGCTCCGGCATTCATAACCTGATTTTATGAACTGTGACATTACTTGATAATGAAGCATGTACGCATCATTCATAAAACACTCAACTCAGCAAATATAATCATCAGAAGTTGCATTCACTGAAATGATTACAACAAATTATGTGCAATGTTTACATACTGAACCTTTCCCACTGTAGTTTTAATAGTGTGATGCAAATATATATATTCAGTGTGTGTTAACATGTAATGTGTGTGTGTGTGTGTGTGTGTGTGTTTGAGGTCCGATGGGAAACTTCAAGAAGAAAACGAAAGCACCCGTTCAGCCTAAACTAGTGACTCTGTGACCTTTCTGTTCTGCACAGATAAGAAACATGTACGTCATGAACTCCCACACACAGCGGGACGTCCCGCACACTCACACACAACCTGTGACACTCAACACACACACTCAGCTTTCATTCTCACTCCTCAAGACTTGAAATCCGAAACACAAGCGCGTGTTATTGCTAAATACAACGATTGTAAATGTTTTATAAAAAATCTTTTTTTTTTTTACACATACACATATATATATATATATGTGTGTGTGTGTGTGTATATGTATAATATATATAATTATATATATATATATAATTAATTTTGAATAATAATAATTATTATTATTAAATATATTAATTAATAAAACAATATAAAATAATTTTTTTTACATTATTTTAGAAATTATTTATATAATATTAATATAATATTTATAATTATGATTTATTTTGAATAATAATATTATATATATATATATATATATATAATATAATGTTTTTCTATTACAGTGGAGTTATCTCGACTCACGGTTAACTCGTCAATACTATTAAGTCGACGTTTTTGAAGCGGATTTTTATAGCATGCCGATCGCTTCATCAAAACCAACAGCCAATATGGCGATTTGTATCTCGATGCTTTTTTGCAACCCGAGGCATAACCGGATTCCACTGTATTATATTTTATATTATTTTATTAATAATAATAATAATAGTATAAACAAATTTATTAAAAAAATTAAAATGTTTTATGGCATCATACGAGCCGGGAATGAAATCAGTGAATGTCAGCTGTGTGCAGGTGAAGGGGATCCAGCACCGGATCGGAGTTCGTCACATAAGAGGAACTGTGAGTCGCTGAACAGACGCCAGAAACAGAAACTCGTGGTTTCATCCGTCTCTGGTCACTTCAGGACGGACGTCCAGCGGCTCAAACACCTGCCGTAACTCCCTTTAACGAGCACCTCACAGCTCTGGTGGGACGTCCCACGGTTCTGGGCAAGAAGTGGATTTCCTTCTCTGTTTATGCACTGAATCACGTGTGTGTGACTCATTAAACACACTGTTAACCGTCACAGGAAACGCATCATCACGCTGTATTGATGCTTTAAATGTAATGCAGTCCATGTGTCGGTCAGAGAGTGCCGGTCCAGCTGGAGCGGGTCCGAGCCGCACGCATCAGTTCCTGCGCAGCACAGAGACGCCCGTTTCACTTTTGCATTGACAGCGTCGCTGAGAGTGTGTAGGGATTCATACACACAAACACAACAATGATGACAAACACACACAACAATGACAGCAGCAAAGCTGACGCAGGTACAGTCAGAGACTCCAGCCGGAAACACAACGCATCGTGTGTGTGTGTGTGTGTGTGTGTGAGTGAGTGTGTGTCTGTTTGAGAGTGAGATTGTGTGTGTGTGTGAGAGAGAGAGAGTGAGTGTGTGTGAGTGTGTTTGACTGAGTGTGTGTGTGTGTGATTGTGTGTGTGTGTCTGTTTGAGAGTGAGATTGTGTGTGTGAGTGAGTGTGTGTCTGTTTGAGAGTGAGATTGTGTGTGTGTGTGTGAGTGTGTGTCTGTTTGAGAGTGAGATTGTGTGTGTGTGAGTGAGTGTGTGTCTGTTTGAGAGTGAGATTGTGTGTGTGTGAGTGAGTGTGTGTCTGTTTGAGAGTGAGATTGTGTGTGTGTGTGTGTGTGTGAGAAAGAGAGAGAGAGAGAGAGAGAGAGTGAGTGTGTGTGAGTGTGTGTGTTTGACTGAGTGTGTGTGTGATTGTGTGTGTGTGTGTGTCTGTTTGAGAGTGAGATTGTGTGTGTGTGTGAGAGAGAGAGAGTGAGTGTGTGTGACTGAGTGTGTGTGTGTGTGATTGTGTGTGTGTGTGTCTGTTTGAGAGTGAGATTGTGTGTGTGTGTGTGTGAGAGAGAGAGAGAGAGATTGTGTGTGTGTGTGTGTGTGTGTGTGTGTGTGTGTGAGTGAGTGTGTGTCTGTTTGAGAGTGAGATTGTGTGTGTGTGTGTGTGTGAGTGAGTGTGTGTCTGTTTGAGAGTGAGATTGTGTGTGAGTGAGTGTGTGTCTGTTTGAGAGTGAGATTGTGTGTGTGTGAGAGTGAGTGAGTGAGATTGTGTGTGTGTGTGTGTGTGTGTGTGAGATTATGTGTGTGTGTGTGTGTGTGTGTGTGTGTGTGTGTGTGTGTGTGTGTGTGTGTGTGTGTGAGATTGTGTGTGTGTGTCTGTCTGTTTGAGAGTGAGATGGTGTGTGTGTGTGTGTGTGTGTGAGTGAGATTGTGTGTGTGTGTGTGTGTGTGAGATTATGTGTGTGTGTGTGTGTGTGTGTGTGTGTGTGAGATTGTGTGTGTGTGTGTGTGTGAGTGAGTGAGTGAGTGTGTGTCTGTTTGAGAGTGAGATTGTGTGTGTGTGTGTGAGTGAGTGTGTGTCTGTTTGAGAGTGAGATTGTGTGTGTGTGAGAGAGAGAGAGAGAGAGAGAGTGAGTGTGTGTGAGTGTGTTTGACTGAGTGTGTGTGTGATTGTGTGTGTGTCTGTTTGAGAGTGAGATTGTGTGTGTGTGTGTGAGAGAGAGAGTGAGTGTGAGTGAGTGTGTTTGACTGAGTGTGTGTGTGATTGTGTGTGTGTGTGTGAGTGTCTGTTTGAGAGTGAGATTGTGTGTGTGTGTGTGTGTGAGTGAGTGTGTGTCTGTTTGAGAGTGAGATTGTGTGTGTGTGAGAGTGAGTGAGTGAGTGAGTGTGTCTGTTTGAGAGTGAGATGGTGTGTGTTTGTGTGTGAGTGAGATTGTGTGTGTGTGTGTGTGAGTGAGATTGTGTGTGTGTGTGAGTGAGATTGTGTGTGTGTGTGTGAGTGAGATTGTGTGTGTGTGTGTGAGTGTGTGTGTGTGTGTGTGTGTGTGTGTGAGATTGTGTGTGTGTGTGTGTGTGTGTGTGAGAGAGAGAGAGACTGAGTGTGTGTGAGTGTGTATGACTGAGTGTGTGTGTTATTGTGTGTGTGTGTGTGTGTGTGTGTGTGTGTGTCTGTATGTGAGAGTGAATGCAAGTGTGTGTGTGTGTGAGTGTTAACTTTCCAGTCACATGTGAGTCATTCAGGAAATACGAATATATTTCAGCATTAAATCATTCTTGGATCATTTGATGGTGAAAACAATATATTTACAACTATCGAATTAAAGGATTTAGGATATTTAGGAGAATCTCAGGCAGCAGAAAATACCCATAATGCACCTGCCCAAAATTCCCCAACACGTCCAGGAAAGGGAAGGCAGATCTTAGCGAGAGCCAGTCGTGAGTGTAATGACATTTAACACACGTTCACACACGCCTCACTGAACCTGCAACGAGCCTCAGCGCTCGCGTCTTCATTCTGGAGTTCAGCCAAATAAAGATCAGATATCAGATGAAAAACAGAACCTTAAAAATTATTATTATTTTTTTATCAAAAAATTTAATAAAAAAACTGCCTTGGAAACAAACTGAAATAAGCTTCAATTGAACTGAAATAAAGATTAATTAAACTATAAATATATAAAAACAAATGCTAATAAAAATGACAAGCACGAAATTAAACGTTACAATAAATAAATAAATCTTTTAATAAAAAGCCTATAAAAATAAAACAATTTAAAAAATAATAAATTATTATTACTATTTAAAACAATTAAGGGGTTTTGTATGGCTTAATGCAAAGCACAATAATAAATAATGTGAATACAATTAATAAACAAATAAATAAATCCCTGTTATAAAAATAATAATAATGAATTTATTGCATTTGGCAAATTGTAATCTATTCAGTTCTTGCTTCCCCTGGGAATCGAACCCATGACCTTGCCGTTGCAAGCGCAATCTACTGTTAAAGACACAGGACAGTTAAAATAATAATAATCAAATACAGTAGAGTTCACTTATCTCGACTCACGGTTAACTCGCCAATACTATTATGTCGACATTTTTTGGAGTGGAACCGCCGAACTCCCTATTTGTCTTGGTATTTTCAATTCTTTAATGTCGATTCCTTAATGTCGCCGAACACTAATATCTCGAGCAAATATCTCGGACAAAGTCGTCACTTCACATGGTTATCTCGTGAGTGACGCTACTTTTATGCTTGAAAACGTGTTTGATATCTGGGTTGATTCAGACTCAAAGCAATGATTCCAGAGCCAGTTTCCTCCATTCCTCTGCTCGTCCTCCACATTTCGTCCTGCGTTCAGTTTCAGGCGCTCGTATTGATCGGCGGGTGACAGTTTCGTTTTTCTCTCAGAATCTTGCGGCAGAGCAACTACCTTTCCCCCTCATCCCCCCCTCTCTCTCTCGCTCCCTAATTCACATCTTCAGTGTGAAATCTCTGCGTCTCCCTCCACCCGCGTCTCTCAGACTGTCAGCTTCATTTATTCCCTTTCTTTGCTCGGCAATCAAATCAGGTGAACAAAGCGTGACTCCAGGAATCGGCGGCAGAGCAAACAAAAGGATGTGACATCGTCAGCCCTCAGACTGCAGAGGGAAACAGATGCACACGAACAGGAAATAACCAGAGTCTCGTGTTAATGCTAAAAATACACCTCAGAAGAGCACAATTAAACGAGTTAACTAAAAAAAAATAACGTTCTCTTTTAAAGGGGTTTATTTGAGCTTTCTTTAGCATGTAATGTTGCTGCTTGAGCAGGACAAAGGTCTCAATTGTAGTCAGGAATTAAATATTCCTCATGTAAATATGATGGGAAGGGGCGTGGCCCCACTTGAAGAGCTCGACCAATCAGAGCACACCGATCCAGCCGACCAATCAGAGCACAGTGTGCTTTCAGAAGGAGGAGCTTCATAGAGACAGGAACTAAACTGAGCGTTTCTCACACACTGGGAAGAGACTAATATGGGGAAAATAATGTGTTTTTGAACGTTTCAAGCATGAAAACCTGTTCTAGTGAAGCCCAAAAACAAAACCAAGACTGAAAAAGGTCATAACACGGCCTCTTTAAAGCTAAGAATCTATCCATCTAGTGTTTATATCTGTCAATCTGCAATAAACAACCATAAAAATGGTCCATGTGCACTATTTCCACAGCTAGTGAAGTCATCCGATAGCTGAGAGAGAGGAAGAAAAGTGAGTTTAAGCTCCAGCTCACCAAAGCCTCGCTCAGAATGACGCGTCACGTTCAGATCTGAGACTCGATGGCAGTCGGTGTCAGTGACGTCAGAGCTTGTGCTCGAACCACGTGCGTTTCAAAGCATTGCTGAACATTTGTTTGCATCTTTGTATTGAAGGTTTGATGGGGAAGTGAACGGCAGAAGTGTGAATATATGGCATGTGAGTCTCACTGTGACGTGTGTGTGTGTGTGTGTGTGTGTGTGTGTTGAGTGAGGTGTCAATCTGTTTTCCTGCTGGCCTTTGGCACGGATCAATGATTCAGCTGCCAAAAGACACTCGGGGGGTTTTGCAAGGAGGGATTTTATCTTAACAAATATCAGACAAATGACAGACCTGCGACAACAAAGCGGCTGAGGCGCAGATACACACACACACACACACACACACCTCTCAGCGAATCGAGATTTTTAGGCCCGTTTACAACAAGGACGAACACTAGAACCATCATTCTTCCATTACTCTTGAACCCGGTTCACTCCTGCTGTTCAGATGTGTGTTGGTGGATCACAGGTGTGTTGGTGTGTGTGTGTGTGTGTGTGTGTGACTGTAAATACAGGAGTAAACGAGTGTAACACACTTTGAGCTTCAACACTTGGATTGATTTGATAGAGCAAACACTCGTGTGTTGAAATGCAGTGGAACAGCCACAGAAGATACTGATCTATCCCTAAACATTATGGGATGTTCATGAGCCAGACGGGATTTAAACTGGAGACGCAAGTTTAGTTTGAAGAGGAAAACATACAATCTCAATGTTCTCGTCATTCCTGATTTCTAACACACTCTCAGAGTTCAGCGAGATCTTGCAGTGTGTGTTTAAACCCAAATTACTCAAGATTATTTTCTCCAATAGATCAAAAGATCTGAAAAAAGACACATTTCCCCGCCTATAGACCCTCCCCTCGAAGAAATCAGGACAGAAGTGGTTGAAAGAGGACAAAAGAGACGGATTAAATCACCAGGTGTAAACAACATTGCGTCTCTTTCCTGTGTGTCAAACAGTAGAGCGCAGCGCTTGCAACATCAAGGTCATGGGTTCGATTCCCAGTGAAAGCAAGAACCGATTAGAATGTCAATGTGTTTCTTGAATGCGACGCAAGTCGCTTTGGATAAAAGCATCTGATAAATGCAGGAATGTAAATGTTAAATGTCTCCCTCGTCCAGCAGGTGTAAACAAGGCCTTGGATTACTGGTTGGAATCCATCTTTCCAAAAATAGAGCCCATAAATGCCAGCGGTTGCCATGATCCACTCAGTCTTACGATGCTTTTGGGAAGCGCAGCCCAGAGCGGCTCCTGACATTCACTGAACTGAGAGTCATTAGTGTCATATCCGCTTTAAACCAGGAACGGGTACAGTTAGTTACATTTCCTTCATCATTTACTCATCCTCGTGAGTTTCTTTCTTCAGCTCAACACAAAAGAAGATATTTTGAAGAATGTTGGTGACTATAAAGGTTGACTTCCATTGTAATCAACTGTTTGCCAACATTCGACATTCCTCAAATAGCTATTCCGTCATTTCCTCACCGTCAACTTTCACTTTTCATTTTTGGCTCAACTACCCCTTTAAAGTTTGCCGATTCCCATTCCAACACCCAGGTTTCACACAAACACACTCTTACTCAAGCTTACACACTCACACACACACACACACACAAAGCCACACCACAGCCGGAAATCAGACCCGCTTCACACGCGCCCTGTGCCGCCCACTGTGCCATCTTTAGCTCTAATTAAGTATCTGGGGTGAGTTACAGGGCTATTGTCCACCTGAATTAGACATAAAACAAGATCAGGTTAATATTTAATAGCCGTCCCGAGCAAGATGATAGTGTTGGAAAGCAGAGCGCTAAGCTCTTTTTCTAATGGATTGCATTTTGAATACAGTCAAACACAAAACATCAACAAGTCGATCAATATTTCCGTCTATTTTTAGAGTTTCTATCAATCCCAGCAGCATGACGCCATGCAGAACAAGCTGAGTAACCCAGATCTATCCCAATCGCTCCATCAATATGCATTTAATACAAATAAACCAATTATCTTCAACGGGCAGCCATTTCACGTGTGTGTGTGTGTGTGTGTGTGTGTGTGTGTGTGTTGTCCGTCTCCAGAGCCGGAATGAACTCCAGCCACAAACAACGGGGAGTATCAGCTTTCAGGAGGACAGTTGACACATACATGTTCACCTGATCACATACGGGCACGCCGTGCCACTCCGGTGCCAGCCTGGAACACAACGCTTGAGGCTCTAGTTACCATGGCAGCATCCCAAACCGGTTCCATACCATTCCCTATTTAGAACCTCCACGCATTCTACGGATTACCACACGACTGCAACGTATCCCAGAACACCACCTGGAATTCAAAGCATGAAGCTCTTCCGTTGCCATGGCAGCATCCCAAGCCAACATACACTCCTATTCCCATATGAATCCATGCATCCGTGTATTGAACAAGGATTTCTAAGAATATGGGATCTACCGCGTCAATGTATTCCCAACAATACAGCAATATTTCAGACTATTCCCAGGCTGGAATGCAATAGGATAAAATAGCTTTAAGTGGGGAGAGACATTTTTCCCAATATTCCCAGTTAACATAATGGGTTATTAGTTGTTTAGTTGAGGATCTACCAACAAAGCAGCTTAAATTGCGAGGGAATAATAGTAACGCTTAACCGATTAATCTGCATCGATAACTAGTTGTTGGGTAATCAATCAGGGGACAAATCCATACGGATAGTTTTCCCGGGTTGAGAGTACAGGATACATTTCTGCTATTTTCATCTAGTGTTATTTACATTAAAAATACCACTGATAACATGTAATATCCCAGTGTTTTCCATCGCAGAATCCCAAACCAATCCCATTCCCATTCACAATACAAATGCATGATTCTCCCAAACAGAATCCTAGCATTTCTAGGATCTCTTACATTCATAAACATTCCTAACACGTATTTTAGAGGATCACAGGATGGCAGGAATAGGATAAACTAGGATTAAACGGGAAGATGTTTGTCAATAAAGGGTCTACAGATAAATGCCATAATTTGAGGGTAATAATAATAATAAGGTAATCAATAATCACGACAAAAATACAGATGCACTGAGCAATACTAATATCTGTATCAATAGAAAGGGTGATATCAACGTATTCCTCCCATATTTTGGGATTGAAGGCTCTGCGCGTGAGATCGTTCAGCTCCGGCTCTTTGTTTAGCAGAAGTTGCTTTTCTTTTCTTTCCCGCACTGTCGCGTTCAGACAGAGCTCGCGACACACTGAAAGCGCTCTACTCTCATGCTGTTACTCGTCGCATCTGGTCGCACGCGCTGTCGTATCGCGCGCATGTTTGTGAAGAAGTGCCGGAGCGCGAGCGTGATCCGGCGGCGCGTCGCTGCGTCGCTCCCCGGTGCGCGGGCGCCTTACCTCGGCACGCAGCTCGGGGACGATCGGTCCACTTCCCAGGTGGCGTACAGGTTCATGTGCACCGGCCGATTGGAGGTGATCGCCATCGGTTTGGAGGGCTGCGGAGACGGTACGCCTCCGGTCCTCGGGAGCCCTCCCCGATCCGACATGCTGGAGGAACCTTATGTTGCAAAACAATGAAAGAAAGCCCAAATGCGCGCCGATCCTCTACTGCAGCACAAACATCCGTCCGCGACGAGCGAGGCTCGAGGATCGCGACTGCCGTCAAACTCGCTGCCGAATGCGGCTCAACTTGCGTTAGTTGTTTATCGGTGCAGGAAGCGGAAATTTCTGTTCTGCCTTGCAGAGAAGCGCCACTGCCGGAGAGCAACGCCTCTTGTGAAAGACGAGCCCTCACAACCAACCAGTGAGAGAGAGAGAGAGAGAGAGAGAGAGAGAAAGACAGAGAGAGAAGGGAGAGAGATAGGAAATAGACAGAGAGAGAAAAAAAGGGAGGATAGAGAGAGAGAAGGAAGAGAGAACGGGAATAGAGAGAGAGAGAGAAAGAGAGGTAATAGGGAGAGATAGGGGAGAGAGAAAGGGAATAGAGAGAGAGAGAATAGAGTTATAGAGGGGGGATATATATATATATATATATATATATATATATAGAGAGAGAGAGAGAGAGAGAGAGAGGAATAAAGAGAAAGATAGAGGGGGGATGAAGAGAAAGAGATAGAGAAAGGGAGGGGGAGAGAGAGAGAGAGTGGATGACGAAGGGACACGTTTCAGAATGAGAAGAATAAAGATATATTTTAAGATGTTAGTGGTTGTGGTTGTTGTTTTTATATTGAGCTCAGATTCTCATGAAATGCTGTGGTTTGAACAGGTGAAATCTGACCCACATCTGAATTTTTGGCCTTTCAATTTTGACCTTTTGCTTTATTTATGTGCTTGTTTGTTTGTTTGTTTGTTTGTTTATTGTGTTCATTACACCCAACAATATTTCCCTGTTAAGTTGAGTTCCTCAGGTGAACTGATCCCTACACTACAATAAATACAACTGAACGCGACACATTCAATGAAACACGACTGCTTTTGAAATCTGCTCCAATAATTTTTGTGTTTGTGTGATTTTGTGCAGTGAGGCCTATTCTAGTGCCGTTCTCTCTTTACAGAAACCACAACAACCGTTTGCGTAAGACTCGCGGTTCCTCAGGAAATGGGTTTGCGTAAGCGGAGCGGCTGCTTGTGTTGTGATGGATGAGTAAGTCTGACTGTTGCTGCAAAAGATTTACTTCATTAAACGTGACCTTAATTGTTGCTGCAAGTTCACTATTCATAAATAACATTACTGAAGAGTGAGTGAGATGGTAGAAAATACCAAAATAAAATTCCACTAACACTTTTCTCTGGATCATAAAGCTTTTGGGAGCAGATAAAACACTGATCGCACACGTACATCTCAGAGACGTCTGTTTTACATCTGGAAGACGTATTTATTAGAGCGTTTGCTCGTCTGCAATACCTCTCTAGGACTTTCCTGTCAGTCGTTAAATAGACGTTGAGAAGATGTTATGAATGGATGTAAAACTGGCATCTTAAAGACGTTTCTCAGATGTTTGTTCACAGCAGATGCTTTCCAGATGTTTAACAGACGTCTAGCAGATGTATGTTTGTATCTGGGATTAAAAAAAATACTATAATGTATGAAAATGTCTTTAAGATGTTTATGATTTAGGATGAATGTAAAACTGGCGTTTTAAAGATGTTTCTCAGATGTTTGTTCACAGCAGATGCTTTCCAGATGTTTAACAGATGTCTAGCAGATGAATGTTTGTATCTGGGATGTGGTACGTTTACACAATAACGATGTACTAAAAGTGACAACAGTGTTGTTAAAACAATCCCCGCTCATACTGATCGGCGAAAACTATTAAAAACAGCGTAGTATTCATGCCAGGCCAGTAGATGGCGATGTCACTTTGTACAGAAACACAATTTCTTGTACACAGAGATGATAACGGTGTCGTTTTTTCAAAAATGTTCAATTTCAGACCCTCAAAACTCATTGTCATGTCAATGAACAGTGAAAACTAAGATTTCCTGTGTCTCAAACAGTAGAGAGCGGTGCTTGCAACATCAAGGTCATGGGTTCGATCCCCTGGGAAAGCAAGAACCGATTAGAATGTCAATGTGTTTCTTGAATGCAATGCAAGTCGCTCTGGATAAAAGCGTCTGATAAATGAAAACGCATACAAAGTTTTGTGTAAACGGCCCCTCAAACCCACCGAACCGAAATCAAGGATCCATCAATTATTGACGGTTTTCCATGTGGGTCAGATTTGAGTTTTAATCCCAGCGTTTAGAGCTTCTCTTCACGACTGCTTTTGTTTGACGTGTTTTAGTTCCTGATAGATTTGTAGATCTTATACACACTAATATGAAATATTTCCTTGTCTGTCTTAAACACACACATTTTATATATAACATCAATTTGTAATATATGACACTTTGCATCTTAAAGAAATATTAAATGATTGCATGCATTATTAAATTAATTAATGAAGTTAAATCATGCACATGTCTGTCGGTCAGTTCTGATTTTAAATGGTTATGAACAGCATTAAAGACCTGAACTAATCTCTGCTATAATTAATTATAATTAATTAATCACCAATATCAGAGTTTGAATGCATGTGATTGAACACACAACCCATCACGTCTAGCATTTGAGGATACACGTGTTATCTGAGGTCACGGCTAACTTCATTGCACTTTGCTGGTCATGTGATCATGTGTCAGCGACAATATAATGAGCCTGGATTATGGATCCGACACTGATCCTCTTCTGTCCTAATACACACATCCACACCGTCAGGACAGGGAGGAATGGGACGAGAAGGTCAATTAGAAACGGCCCCTGTGTCTCACAAGCCACCGCTGAGATTATAAAAGCGCTTGTGCTTGACAATAAAGGCTCTAAAAGGCTTTTCTTCTCTCACAGCAATGACATATAGAAGAACCATTCTTGGTTCCCCATATAATCTTTCATGTGTCAGTTCTTTAAAATAATTTTTTTTTTGGTTCCCCATATAATCTTTCATATGGCAGTTCTTAAAAGAACCATTTTTTCTCTTAGTGTGAAGAACATTCTAATATTTTTTTTTGCTGATTTATTAAAAAAGAAAAACTGAAATATCACATGGTTCTAAGTATTCAGAGCCTTTGCTGTGACACATATATTTAACACAGGTGCTGTCCATTTCTTCTGATCACTCTTGAGATGCTTCTACATCTTCATTTGAGTCCAGCTGTGTTTGATTACACTGATTGGACTTGATTAGGAAAGCCACACACCTGTCTACATAAGACCTTACAGCTCACAGTGCATGTCAGAGCAAATGAGAATCATGAGGTCAAAGGAACTGCCTGAAGAGCTCAGAGACAGAATTGTGGCAAGGCACAGATCTGCTCAAGGTTACAAAAAACATTCTGCTGCACTTAAGGTTCCTAAGAGCACAGTGGCCTCCATAATCCTTAAATGGAAGATGTTTGTCACGACCAGAACCCTTCCTAGAGCTGACCGTCTGGCCAAACTGAGCTATCGGGAAAGAAGAGCCTGGGTGAGAGAGGTAAAGAAGAACCCAAAGATCCCTGTGGCTGAGCAAATGGCTGCAATATAACAAAGAGTGAAACATTTAAGAGGGTCTGAATACTTTCCATACACTGTATTCCAGGCAAACATTCCCCTGGTTATATAATACACATAATCATGGGTGAAAGTTGGCAAAACTGAAAATACTGAAACTTAAAGCTGGGGGCCTGGGGGCCGCCAGGGCCCCCGGTAGGTCCAGGGCAACGCAAATTATTGTGTAGAAACGACCTCTCCTGGCAACTTGCAGCTACTATAAAAAGGGTGTGAAATAAGTATTTCAAGTTAGCAGTTGAGAAAATATTCACCAATTTTGGGAGTTCTAAATTATTACTAGAATCCTTCAGAAGTATTGTATTCTATAACTCTGTCATTGGTTTTGCTTCTGCATCTGTTGTTCTATAACTAACATTTATATTTAATTTTGGTTTGTTACTTAATTCACTTTCTCTAATCACCACAATCCATTACATCATCATCAAAAAAGACACAAATACAGGTGTTTGTTAACAGTGCATTTTAGTATTGTATTTTCATTGGTAGCACATGAGTTTTACATGTGAAGTGTAATATGAATTGAAATATTGAATATGCACTATGAACACAAAATTGCACACCAAGCCAACAGTCCCGACAACATGCAATTACAGAAACAAGTATACCCATAAAATAAACAAGCACAACTGTAATACTGTGATTTGAAAACAAAAGGTCTTCATACTTTCTCGGAGTGCTACTCATGTCAGTGAAAACCTAGTAAACTAACACTGCGAGTGTAAATTGAAAAATACGATTGGACGCCGGAGTCTCACTGACCAATCAGAATCGCCGACACAACTGCACTCCGCGCGGTTCGTCTGTCGCCCACCCGGAACTTCTCGGGTAATTCTCTACGTAATCACATTATCTCCGAAGATCGCCGAGTAGGTACGATTGGTCTGTTGGTCTGTCGCCATGGACATTGGTCTGTTGGTCTGTCGCCCTGTACCCCCCCCCCCCCCCCCCCCCCCCCCCCCCCCCCCCCCCCCCCCCCCCCGAACTGAAATCTCAACGGATTTACGCGATTTGGAAAAACGGTTCCTGGCGAGGTTCAAAATACGGAATTCCGTCATAATACGGAAAACTTTCACCCATGCATAATCATGCATGGGGAGACGCTGCAGGACATGAATGTATAGAGTAATGATGATAAACAGAACTAAAGATTGTGTGGGTGGATCTGCACTTTGTCACAAAGGCCGACACTGAGAAGTTTAACGTTTATTAAAATGAGCAGCAAGGAACGGCTTGAGGGAAGAGCGTCAGTGCAGGGAATCTTCAGGATCCACTCAATCCTCTTTGTGCTTCTTGTGTCAAAAGTGAGATGAAAAAGGGAGAACTCGTGTTATATACAGTTGTAGTTTATTATACAGTTCTGGCATTAGTATGATTCCCCATTTAGCCTGGTATGATTTGTTTTTCTCCCTCATATACTTCCCTCTCCCTTTACCATCAATGCAAAAAATCAGCTGATCTGAAACATAATATCTACAGATAATCGTCAACAGATTCATAATATCCAAAAACTACACCCATTTTGCTTACTCATGTATACATTTAAAAATTAGGATTTTTAAAAATGTCAATAAAGGAATAAAAGGATATTCTCATTTGACCACCTCCACTATCACACGCTCAATGTTTACAGATGGATTGAACTGCATTAATAGAAGGGGTTTTATAATTAATAGGCTGTTCGTGGTTTGCTGTGTTATTAACTTCATCCAATAATATTTCTTAGCCTAATTTATTATCTGATAACATCCCCTAAATCTACTAATTTAGAGAACAATAATCAACTAGCATCCACAAGCGAATTTGATTAAGATCCTGTATATTAATAATATAGGTTTTTTTTTGTATAAATGCCTTACCTTTTAAAAGTGCATCACAAACGGTCCACTCTGCTGTAACTCATGTATGCTGCTGAACTATTGAGATAGTGAGCCAATCAGAGGGGAGGAAAGAGAGAGAGCCAATCAGCAGTGAGGGGCGTGTTCATTCATGATGGGGGAGGAGAGAGAGCCAATCAGCAGTGAGGGGCGTGTCTACTCGTGATGGGGGAGGAGAGAGAGCCAATCAGCAGTGAGGGGCGTGTCTACTCGTGATGGGGGAGGAGAGAGAGCCAATCAGCAGTGAGGGGCGTGTCTACTCGTGATGGGGGAGGAGAGAGAGCCAATCAGCAGTGAGGGGCATGTTCACTCGTGATGGGGAGGAGAGAGAGCCAATCAGCAGTGAGGGGCGTGTCTACTCGTGATGGGGAGGAGAGAGAGAGCGAATCAGCAGTGAGGGGCGTGTTCACTCGTGATGGGGGAGGAGAGAGAGCCAATCAGCAGTGAGGGGCGTGTCTACTCGTGATGGGGGAGGAGAGAGAGCCAATCAGCAGTGTGGGGCGTGTCTACTCGTGATGGGGGAGGAGAGAGAGCCAATCAGCAGTGAGGGGCGTGTTCACTCGTGATGGGGGAGGAGAGAGAGCCAATCAGCAGTGAGGGGCGTGTTCATTCGTGATGGGGAGGAGAGAGAGAGCGAATCAGCAGTGAGGGGCGTGTTCACTCGTGATGGGGAGGAGAGAGAGAGCGAATCAGCAGTGAGGGGCGTGTTCACTCGTGATAGGGAGGAGAGAGAGAGCGAATCAGCAGTGAGGGGCGTGTTCATTCGTGATGGGGGAGGAGAGAGAGCCAATCAGCAGTGAAGGGCGTGTTCACTCGTGATGGGGAGGAGAGAGAGAGCGAATCAGCAGTGAGGGGCGTGTTCACTCGTGATGGGGGAGGAGAGAGAGCCAATCAGCAGTGAGGGGCGTGTTCACTCGTGATGGGGAGGAGAGAGAGAGCGAATCAGCAGTGAGGGGCGTGTTCACTCGTGATGGGGGAGGAGAGCCAATCAGCAGTGAGGGGCGTGTTCATTCGTGATGGGGAGGAGAGAGAGACAATCAGCAGTGAGGGGCGTGTCTACTCGTGATGGGGGAGGAGAGAGAGCCAATCAGCAGTGAGGGGCGTGTCTACTCGTGATGGGGGAGGAGAGAGAGCAAATCAGCAGTGAGGGGCGTGTTCACTCGTGATGGGGAGGAGAGAGAGAAAATCAGCAGTGAGGGGCGTGTCTACTCGTGATGGGGAGGAGAGAGAGCCAATCAGCAGTGCGGGGCGTGTCTACTCGTGATGGGGAGGAGAGAGAGAGCGAATCAGCAGTGAGGGGCGTGTCTACTCGTGATGGGGAGGAGAGAGAGCCAATCAGCAGTGAGGGGCGTGTCTACTCATGATGGGGGAGGAGAGAGAGCCAATCAGCAGTGAGGGGCGTGTTCACTCGTGATGGGGAGGAGAGAGATCGAATCAGCAGTGAGGGGCGTGTTCACTCGTGATGGGGAGGAGAGAGAGCCAATCAGCAGTGAGGGGCGTGTCTACTCGTGATGGGGAGGAGAGAGAGCCAATCAGCAGTGAGGGGCGTGTCTACTCGTGATGGGGAGGAGAGAGAGCCAATCAGCAGTGCGGGGCGTGTCTACTCGTGATGGGGAGGAGAGAGAGAGCGAATCAGCAGTGAGGGGCGTGTCTACTCGTGATGGGGGAGGAGAGAGAGCCAATCAGCAGTGAGGGGCGTGTCTACTCGTGATGGGGGAGGAGAGAGAGCCAATCAGCAGTGAGGAGCGTGTTCACTCGTGATGGGGGAGGAGAGAGAGCCAATCAGCAGTGAGGGGCGTGTTCATTCGTGATGGGGAGGAGAGAGAGAGCGAATCAGCAGTGAGGGGCGTGTTCACTCGTGATGGGGAGGAGAGAGAGCGAATCAGCAGTGAGGGGCGTGTTCACTCGTGATGGGGAGGAGAGAGAGAGCGAATCAGCAGTGAGGGGCATGTTCATTCGTGATGGGGGAGGAGAGAGAGCCAATCAGCAGTGAAGGGCGTGTTCACTCGTGATGGGGAGGAGAGAGAGAGCGAATCAGCAGTGAGGGGCGTGTTCACTCGTGATGGGGGAGGAGAGAGAGCCAATCAGCAGTGAGGGGCGTGTCTACTCGTGATGGGGGAGGAGAGAGAGCCAATCAGCAGTGAGGGGCGTGTCTACTCGTGATGGGGGAGGAGAGAGAGAGCGAATCAGCAGTGAGGGGCGTGTTCACTCATGATGGGGGAGGAGAGAGAGCCAATCAGCAGTGAGGGGCGTGTCTACTCGTGATGGGGGAGGAGAGAGAGCCAATCAGCAGTGAGGGGCGTGTTCACTCATGATGGGGAGGAGAGTGAGAAGACTGTAGAAAGAGAGACGGCTGAGGCTGAAATTAAAATTACAAAAAAAGGAACATCACTGGGAACAGAAGGGCTATGATCAGCCAAGAGCTTTAAGACCTGTGCTGATTTTAGAAAAGCTTTCTGACACTGAGGAGACAGAAGTGGGAAGGCCTGAAAGCGGATGCAGAGGTTGTGATGTTTCTGCTCCATACGGGAGTAACAGTGGTTTTGCCGTGATAAAGAGATCCTTCTCTTATGATGAAGAGACTGTGTGTGTGGAGCAATGAAGGGAACACCTGTTTGTTTGGGTTGATTTCAAACATCAACAGTGTCTCTGAAATCGCTCACTGCACACAATACCTGTCCTCACGCTTGAAATGGCTGTTTAGTCACAGAGTTTCAGGCAAGCGGCTGTTATTCGTTAGGCAGAGGGAAACCCACGCGGAGGCTGCAGATGAAAGCACATCTATATTTATCAGCTCATTAACCCTGTGGGTGTGATGGAGGAACGACCCGGCTGATGCTGACCAATGCATGACACAGCTGTGTGTGTGTGTGCCTCTGGCTTATGTCTTCATGTTTTAACGAGCGCAGCCTGAAGGAAGCTGACGACGCTGTACGGATCTGAGACGGAAGGTGAGCCTCGCCTGTGGATATTCAAATCACACCGCTAATTGCGTGAGTCATTACAAGCTGCATTTGCATCAGATTCAGCTGTGGAAGCATGCAGTGATGCTCTTTAAAGCTCACAACGTGAAGAAGTGTATGAAAACCCAATTCTGCCACAGAAGGAAATCATGCTTTGGAAAATGTATTGTAAAGTAAAAGATGAAAGGATTTATAATTGTTTAAATTGTAGACGCCAATATCTCAACACTTGCACTTGAGTCATTTACACACAAAAAAAACCCTGTTGAGCCAATACGATAAAAGTCAATCATGACATGATTGTCAAAATAGAGATACCAAGTTATAATTACGATAAAAAGCTGATAATGACATTAATGGAAAAATGAAAGTAAATAACTGAGATCAAGTTAATCTGGTGTGTGGAACCAGCATCCACAAGAAGAAGAGCTGTGAAATGAAGTCACTGCTGGGAAGACTCGCTCTGACGGCGTGTTCGGGGAAATGAGTGTGTTGTTGTGTGTGTGTGTGTGTTTGCTGTGGCAGAGGTCAAGTGTGCACTGAAAGTTTTATGTAGGTCAAACCCAGCGGAAGACATGAGGTGCTCTCTCCCCCTGCTGGCCGGAGCGCGTCACTGCACACACACCTATATGAGATCACTTACAGAACACACACTTACAGCTGCTCAAGGTGAATGACTAAAGATAAAAACAGTTTACACAAATTAATTTCTAGAAAAATACATTGTGATTTTAAACTGATATTTCCAGATTTAGTTCAGGAATGCGGCACATTTCAGATTTTACCAGTAGTTTGAAACCAAACAAACTAGCCTTCACAAGTTAAACCAGCGTGTAATTGAGTGCTTGCAACATCAAGGTCATGGGTTCAAATCCCAGGGGAAGCAAGAACTGGATGAAAAGGATAAATGCATAAACGAGGAGGATGAATGTTGAATGAAACGCAGAAACAACAGCTGGTCACCGACTGCCATTTTATTTACAAAAACATTGAGCATAAATGAAAGACGTCACTCACGGTAACGTTACGTACAAACACGAGTGCTTCCGCACGATATCAGGGATAAAAGCAGAACGACGGAGGCTAGAACTTGAACTCCTTGTACTTCTTGGCTCCGGAGCGCGTGTCCTGCGGCTGAGCCTTGCGCTTCTTTTGCTGCAGGGAGAGAGAACAATGAAAGGGCAAACATTCACAAACAAGACTGAGCATGCGTTACTAACGAGGAAGATCAGCGGGATTATAGAGGAGAATGACCCAAACGACTCTTGAACTCCGCTTGTACGGGACGCCTCACCTTCTGTTTGGCGGCGTGCTCGGCCACCATGTCGCTGAAGTCCTCCTTCTCCACCTGCGCCTGCTGCTCGCGCACGTGCTCCTCGTACTTCTGCGTCATGGCCATGGGGTCCAGCTCCAGCTCCTCCGGGGCCAGAGCCACCTCCACCGCCTGAGAGTCCCCGCCCAGCGCCGTGACCCCGGCCTTCCGGCTCGTCACCGTCTGCGTGCAGAGAGAGACACGGCGATCACACAGCAGTCATGCTCTCTCCATGAGCGCTCATGATCACGCATGACAAATGAACACGCACAAACGACAGAACCAACAACGATGTGGTAATCAATGCATGCTTTTTGTTTTTCTACACTAGTAGTTTGCCTTTTTTGACAGAAATCTGACCTCAACCAAGTTTAGTTGATCTTTAAAACATCTGGACGGTTTAACAGCACATGTGGGATGATTTAAAGCAATCCTGAACGGCCTTTTAAACTCCAACTGATCGAACCAAAGGCGGCAGACTCGTTGATTTCACATTGGCTAACACACATTTCCACCGTCGCTTCCGCGACTCTCGCTGTGGTTTATATTCTCGCTGTCATGATCAATGCAGATGAGCGCAGATGGATGGAGCGTCTGGCATGTGATGGATGAGATCAGCGCTCTTATCAAAGGTTATCCGCCTCCTCCACATCCACTTCCAGCGGAGGAGCAGAGAATGGTTTGGCTGCGTGAAGCACGGACTCCTCAAGCATCTGGAACGTGTTTCACATCGATGGGAAGACCATGCAGAATGAGTTCGGGGGATTTTAGGCTTACATGCATTTGTGCTCATCTTTGGTCCTGAAACTTTATCTGCATTTTTCCTGCTGCGTTTTAATTTATGGTGGTTTAGGAAAAATTAGGTTGATGCATGTATAAATGATCTGTACATTACCAACACTTTGTTTGGTATTTTCCGCTTTTTTCAATCCCAAAAACAATGATCAGTGAAAATGACAAGTCGTTTTTCATGCAACTTATTTTATAGACGTGTTCGATTTTACAGATCATGTATAGTATAATTATATATCATTAATATTGCTGTGAAAGAGCCTCACTTGTGCTGATACGCTTACACTTGTGTTGGAAAACATCTTTTCATGAATGTTTTAAGAGGAAAATAAAGTCAAGAGCAGTGGATTTCATACTTGACTCAGTATATGGTTTACATTGAGGATATGAGACTCAAACATATTGCATTATTCATTTTAAAACTACAGAGATTTGATCAAAACGAAGCATTTTAAAATATCTTAGTAGATTATTGTGAAAGAAAGTGACATTTAATGCATTTTAAGAGTGTTTTATGGTTTGTGATGGTATTTTATAAAATAATATTTTCTCTTTCCTGCTTATGATTATATTTCGTTTCTTGACATTGATTATTGTGTGACATTAATTGTATTTTTATTCTGTAGAACTAGTAAGTCTGAAGAAATACGTTTGAGGTATAGAAAGGGTAAAGTGTTCCTGATAAGGAATGGAAAATTACAAGTCTTTAGCCTTGACTAGAGGTAAAGTGTCGAAGCTGCCCTCACTTCTGTGTCTCTCTGCGGGGCATCTTCGGATGTCTGTATGACCTTTTCTTGCAAGAAAATAAACATTTTTAAATTACAATTGTGATATTGTATATTGCAACCGCTGGTTAGTGCAGTGATCCATTCACATCCACTGTAGAGGCAACAGCAAACCTTCAAGGGATTTATTCCGTGAACGTGTTTCCAGCGATCACTTCTTATCCGATAAGACGACACACACAAACTACAGACTCAACTGAGTGAAGCTTTGCACATCTTGGTGTATTTGATGATGATGTGTGATCGTACCGCAGTCATGTCGTAGATGTGTGTGGACGCCATCATGGCCGCGCCGACCGGCCCCGTCCTCCTCTCCGGCAGCACCGTGAACAGCTGCGGCGTCTCGTTCCTGAACACACACACACACACATCAGCAGCGAATCAATGCACGTTTAATAAGGAGCTTCTGCAGGACGAGTGCAGCGGCAGATTAAACGGCAGTCCAGTAAACGCTGCCGTACTTCTGACTTCCTCCAGTCTCTGCCTGATAAACTGGGATAATGAGCTTTTAGACGACTCCGGTAAAGCCTGATGCGGGAAGTAACGTAGCCTCTCCTTCCTCAACATGACTAAAACTGCTGAGAAACCATCACACACAATGTACTGCAAGCCTAAAGACAGATTTTATCAAGCAAAGGCCTTTCAGTCCAACTGTCCTGCTCCACTGTGAAACCTCACTGACGTTCATCAGGTACACTCACACATAACGGTTATACTGCTATTAAGAGCTCAAGACGAACGCTTTCTGCACTCAAGCAGCTTCGGTTTAGTCATTATACAGACGATTACTTAGAAAATCACGCTGAAATATGAGTCTCAAATGATGATCAGACCTTGAGCAAGTTTTATTTGATCACTTCTCAATTATCATTGTATTGCATCATGTTTTAAAACTTCAGAGCTTTGATAAAACTAATCATTTATATATATTACTTATATATTAATAAGACATTATTGGCAGATATTGATATTTATACAGGTATTTTAGGTTATGAGGATCTCACTGAATGAATTTCATCTTCTTACTCATAAACGTTAGCATCTGCACTAAATCACATGTTTTGCTCAGTTTGGACCTCTGAATAAACATCTGCACGAGTATGAGCTCCATATTCTCACTATATGAGCCATAAAAGCCCAATGCATCAAATATGATACAATAAGATGGTGTAAAATAATCAATTAGATTTTTCTGGATATTTTCAGTCAGGCTTTACAGAGGTAAATAAGTGAAAGCACTTGATTTTAATGCATGTAGTTTGTCATTTTAATCTCACACACACACACACTCACCCGTCCATGATCTCCTCGATCTTCTTCTTCCTGAGTTCGATGAGCTCTGGGGTTTCCATGCCGGCAGGAACGGAGGAGAATCCGCCCGGAGTGATCAAGCCGCTGTCACGAGAGAGAGAGAGAGCAGTCAGGACACACACACACACACACACACACGCGTGTGAAACCGAGACGCAGTGAGATGAAGCCGCACCTGTCTGCAGGTGTGAAGAAACCGGTCTCATCCGGCTTATCCTCGTCGCTCTCCTCCTCTTCCTCCTCCTCCGAGGACTCTTCATCCGACGGCTCCAGCTCTCCCCACGGGGTGCGGTCCACCTCCTCCTCCTCCGCTTTAGCCTGGCGACACAATCGGCTCATTCACACACTCCAGACGTCTCAAAGCAGCAGCACATCAGGACCATAACAGTGTCACACTCATTTAAGCTGGAAAACTTGTGCTCAAATCAGTCAAAACGGATCATTTCTGACCTAAAATATGTACTTGAAGTCACACTGAGATTTGAAGTTAATATTTCGATCATTTAACACACATTTTCATGATTCTCAGATGTTGTTTGATGGTCACATGACATGCAAATTCATCTTTGTAGTGTTTTTGAGGTTGCGTTGAACCGAGTGTGTTCCTCATGCGAGAGCATCTGCTCACCTGGAAGTCTATGGAGTTGGTCCCGAACACGTCTCCGTACAGCGGTTTCCCCGTCTCGTCCACAGGAGGTTTTCCCCAGCCGCCGGCGTGATACCCGAACGAACAGCTCTGAACACACACACGTTCAGATTGCAGAACGCTTTCATGTCTTGTTTAACTCAGATCCTCTAATAGAAATCTATGTATTATCTGTTAGATCAGAGTTACTTTTTATCTAGTTACGGTCTAAATGAAAAGGAAATGTATTCGTTCCTCACAGAGCTTCCTGTAATCAGCACGACTCTGCACAACTTTACAGGAATGTAAAATGACAGTTGCACGTTGCAGGCGAGCTCCAGCCGTCCCAAACGCTGAATTAATGAACTTGATACTTAAATATTTATCACAGCTCACACTAACAACTGTATTTTTCTGGCCAAAGCAGAGCTTTCATACGGAGCACAACTTAATCCACTGGGAATTACGCATTTGCCACACAACATGGTTTGTTTACATCTTTTGAATTTTTAAATTGTTTTATATAAAAGCACTTTTTATTGAGAGAGAGTGAGTGTGTGTGAGTGAAAAAGCGAGATAATGTGTATGTGTGTGTATGAGAGAGAGAGAGAGAGAGAGACAGACAGAGAGTGTGTGAGTGAAATAGCGAGATAATGTGTATGTGTGTGTATGAGAGAGAGAGAGAGAGAGAGACAGACAGAGAGTGTGTGAGTGAAATAGCGAGATAATGTGTATGTTTGTGTATGAGACAGAGAGTGCGTGTGTGTGTGTGTGTGAGGGTGTAAGAGTGAAAAAGCGTGTATGAGACAGTGCGTGTGTATATACACAAGAGAGAGTGCGTGAGTGAGATTGAGAGAGTGAGCGAGTTTTTTCCCCCCACATTTTTGAAAGCATAAAATTATACATGCGTTTGATTTTTCATTATTTTTCCACATCGCTTATAAATTGCCTATTTTAAAAAGCTCATCCTCCACAGGGATGAACTGGAAACGCAGCGTGCACACACACACACACACACACACACACACTGAACTCGCAGTGAGTTCAGTTACTCTTAATGAAAACAATCAGCGAAACAATCACAAACTCGCTTAAACAAGCACTTTCACATCTTTCTTAGTAACCAAATGCTTTTCCAGCAGCATCTGTCAGTGAGAAGAGAGTGTGTGTGTGTGTGTGTGTGTCACCTCAGGGATGGGGGCGTTGAGGCCGGGGATCTTCAGGTTGGGGTAGGAGGGAGGAGGTCCGTATCTCTGCATGGCGATCAGCCACGGCGGAGGAACTTTATGAGAGTTCTGCGACACACAAGTGAAAGAAACGCATCAGACGAGAAGAAACGAGCGTAAAGAGCTCTCTAAACTCCAGCAGCACTCACGGGTCCGGTGGGCATCCCGAGAGCCACCCTCAGCTCGTCCGACAGATCGCCCGGCTTCTTCTCCTTCAGCCGCGTCTCAAACTCTTTCCCCTAACACACGACACCAGGTCATTGACTGAGCAGTGCCGTCACGAATGAAGAGCGGGCGATCAGAAGTACCTCGTAATACAGATCCCCGTGGATCGTCAGCTTCGGCTTGATCTGCCACTTGAAGAAGGCGTCGTGCAGCTTCTGGTAGTCGATGTCAATCTTCCCCATCTTGGGCCGAACTTTCTCCCTCATTTTGGTCTTCATGGTTTTGGCATCTTCCTACAGAGAGAGAGAGAGAGAGAGAGAGAGAGAGAGAGAGACAGGTCAAGCTCACAGGAGAGAGAATTGCAACCAGAGAGCTAAAGTTTAAACTAACCGGGTTCACAATATTATATGGGAACATCAGGAGAACGTGCCAGATGAGGCAAACGCATGATCTCATCATCTGAGCTCATCTCACACGTCTCAGAGCAGGAATGAAACACTGATGTAATCAATGCTGTTCAAGTGCAGAGCTCACGCTTGACAAAAGCAGATCAATGAACACTAAAGGTCCTGCACACTGATGATGCTTTCAAACGTTATAATCTTGGATTTTATGACCTTGTTCAAAAATTATCAATATTATGCATCAGCATTATTATTACCACACTAAAAATAAAAAGTGCTGCACAATAACGGCCAAGAGGAACATGTTCCAAGACACATTTATACAGCTATATCCTTTAAACCACTTAATATCAGGTAAAGTTTTTTAACATTATAAGTGTCTTTACGCTCATAAATTTAACAGTCTTCGCTGAATAAAGACATGCTTTTTTTAATTTTTCCATATGCATATCGAGCTGCTCGCATCTCAAATCAATTCTCAATTTTTCCATATAAGAAATAACAGGAAAAAAAAGAGCCATTCCGGGTCTCTAAAAAACCTCCCTTATTAGTGCTAATAACTATGGAAAAAGCCATTGAGTTCAAAGGAGGGGGGGATGATGTAGATAACGCAAACACAATACAGAAGTGTAGTGTTTGTCCCCGTGTTGTGTATTGATAGACTCAGAAGCTCATATGTATTATTATTGAACACTCATAACTCGTGCTGCTCCCAGCTTAATACTGGTGAATCACTCGTTGCCCCCGGTAACCCCCGCTGTAAAACCAAGCTGCCTCTAGTGGAGATCATATGCAATTACCCATAAATGAGGAGCTTGAGCTCTGAGTGTCTGTAAGCTGCTCGTATCTCAAATATTTACTCGCATCTCAAAGCATAAATGCTCGAATGCTTGCTCGTATGTCAGGACACTCGTATCTCAAGGCACTACTAAGATAGACAGGAAATGAGCGCTGTGATAGAGTTGTTGTATGAAGGCGAGCAGCACCTTCTCCTGCAGGGCTTCTCTCATCTCCTGGATGCCGGTTCTCCTGATGAACTCGGGAAGCTCAAACGGAGGCTTCTCGATGCCTCTCTTCCCCTGCAGGTACTTCCTCTTGAAGCACCAGTGGCGCGGCACGGGCACCGTGTTCCTGGTGGCCTTCAGGTGAACCAGCAGCTTGGGCTCCTGCGCCGTCACGTCATGCATCTCCACCACGTCAGGACGGGCCACCAGCTGGAGGAGAGGGAGATTTACATCTAACCCTTAAACTCTAACATGTTACTGATGAATGAACTCGTGTTACCTGTTTGAGCTCCGCCACCGTCAGCCGGTTCATTCTCCTGAGCTTCTTTTTGGACAGCTTGGGCAAGTCTTTCTTGGTGTCCTGTCAAACAGGAAGTGGAGGGATTATGAATATCATCAGGAGACCATAAGAGCTGGACAACCGTACCGTGTCCTTCAACTCACCTCATCGCTGTCATCACTGTCTTTCTTCTCCAGCTCGAATCCCTTCTTCTTAAAGGAAAGGATTTCGGGCTTTTCGGGCTTCTCCGGCTCCTTTTCCTTCTCCTTTTTCACATCATCCGTCAACTGTGATGGAAAACCAATGACAACATATTCAGTGTTTAAAACATCAGTGTAGGTGCTGGATGTCAATCAACCTCAAATAAGCTTCATTCTTCATATCAAAGAATATTTTGCAGTGATTTAAACTATTTGTGGAGTTGGGAGGACATGAAGAGCTTTGAAAGCCTGACCTTGAAAGCCTCAAAGATCCTCTTGAAGAAGATGAAGTTGGGATCGTAGATGGCGGGCTCCTCCGTCACATACTCGATCTCCACCTCGGCCTCCTTCTCCCGGCCCTCCTCTTTCTTCCTCTCCTCCTCCTGCTCCTTCTCCTGCTCCCGCTTCTTCTTCTTGTTCTTCTTCTTACGGTTCCTGCGCTTGCGGTTTTTCTGCAAGCAAACGAGAAACAATTAAGCAAGTGTTCGGGAGAAACAACGAGCGAATGCGGATGAAACAGACGAGAAGACCTACATCTTTTTTAGAAAGACCGCTTTCGTCGTCATCATCCGAGAGTCCACGGGAAGAGTGGTTCAGGTCCATCTCCGACTCGTCGTCATCTTCCTCCTCTAAACACAGAGAGCCACAGAAATTAGTTAACAACTATCTCTAAATTGTTTAAAATCTCAGTTATTCACTAACATTATAAAGCTGGGAAGAGCCAGAACATCATTTAATATAACTGATTGTGATTGGCAGAAAGAAGAAAGCCATATACAGGTAGGATGGGAGTAAATTATGGGATAATGCTCATTTTTAGGTGAACCATCCCTTTATCTTCCATAACGATTACTTTCTTTACTTCATTGGCCCTTAGTTTACAAACTGAAGTCTCAAAAGTGAATTCAGTGTTTATCCCAGTGGTAATTAGGCTTGAAGTGCTCAAGTGGCCTCTTTCATGAACCCGATCATTAGCGACATTAAGGCGGCGTTTGAGCATTAAATCAGCAGTTCCTCATCACGACCTGTAGGAGCGACGCTGAGCTGCTCCTGCCTCATTTCCTTCAGCTGCAGGATCTTCTCCAGGGCCTGAGGGATCTTCGGCCCGATGCCAACGTCTTCCCCCTGCCACGCCTGCACACACACACAATCAATCAAACACACGCCTCGAGAGATGGGGTCAGAGGTCAAGCAGATGTTGGTCATGCACCTCTCTGGCGTCCTCTCCTGGAGGGGGCGGGACCTTCGGACGCTGATTGGCAGACTGGGAAAGCAGGGAGATTCCTGGAGGGACCGGACCACCTTGACCACCAACTGCAGGAGGACATCGGTTACAAAAAAAAATCATAAATTTGCATAGTTCTTTTTTTTTTTACTGTTGTACATAGAGGAAGATATGTTGAAGATGTTGAATTGCGAGCTGTTAAAGAAAGCATCAGGGTGAGTGTGTGTTTGTCCAGTGCGAACTCTGACCTCTGAGGGGGGGGATGGGGGGCAGGAGGTTGGGTCGGGGTCCCAGCTCGGGTCCTCTGGGACCTGGTGTCGGCCCCTGCTGAACTTTAGCCATCTCCTGCTGCCTCTCGTGCTCCAGAAGCACCGCAGCCTGAGAGAGAAACACTCACAATGAGACCGTAAACACGTTTCAAACCAATTCACACTAATAAAAGAAACACCAAACCAGTGAAATATCATGGGCTTCTGTAAACAAACTTAACAGGGACACAATCTACATCAAAATACATACAACTACTGTTCAAATGTTTACAGTCAGTATGATTTTCTTATGATTTGAGTCTCTTCTGCTCACCAATATTGCATTTACTTATATAAATATATAGTAAAGTTTATTCCTGTGATTAAAGCTGAATTTCAGCATCATTACTCCAGTCTTTATGATCCTTCACAAATCATTCTGATATGATAATCAAGAAACATTACTGATAATGATATACAGTGATACCTCGGTTTACGAGTGACTTTGTATACGAGCAAATCGGTGTACGAGCATTGAATAAAAATATTCCCTCTCCCACACGTATCTTTGTGTGGAAAAGTCCTAACGCTCAGCATCGCACCACACACTTTTACTGGAAATATCCTAACGACAGCCTCTCACAAAGCCCATCACCCCTTCACTCGTTCATTCTCTCAGCGTCGCTCGGTTTGGTTCATCATTCACCACAGTGATACTTTTATAAGTGATTTACAGCGGTTTTACCTCCTGTTGTTAACATTAATTGTGATCGCTATTGTTCACGTAGTGAAATATATACGTACAGTACAGCATATAGACAACGACCTCAAGATGAGCAAGAAAGAAGGGATGAAATTCTCCCTGTAAGCAGTAAAACCCTCCTCTCGTCTCCTTCACGCCAGCAGCGACGCGACTCAAAGCTGAAGTGCATTACAGTAAATTATCAAGTATTTTTAGAGTTTAATTGTCAATTATTAATTAGTATTTATGAGATCTTCATTATAATTTTAACTGATTAATAGGGTAAAACCAAAAGAATATTTAAAATGGGCATTTATGGTCGCGTGGAACGAATCAAGTGATTTTTAGTGCATTCTTATGGGGAAAATAGTTTTGGTGTACAAGCTCTTGGAATGAATTAAACTCATAAATCGAGGTATTACTGTACCTGATGTGTTCTTGCAGAAGATGAATTTCCTTAATACAGTGGAGTTCACTTATCTTGAGTCATGGTTAACTCGCCAATACAATCATGTCGACGATTTTGAAGTGGAACGGCCAAACTCCCTATTTGTCTCAGTATTTTCTTGTTGGTTATGTCGATTCCTTAATGTCGCCGAAATCTAGTATCTCGAGCATAAATGAGAGACAAATTATCCACTTCACATGGCTATTTTGTGACTCATGAGTGTACCTCGTTCTCTGAGTTTGCGTTGCAGGTGTAGCGCGCGCTCACTTCAATGACAGTTCACTCACGTTGATCTGAGGGATAACACACTGCAGGTATTCTGTGTTTTTTTCTTCTTCTAAAAATGTCTGGAGTTGTTAAGAGAAAACTGGACAATCAATCTCAAAGATGTGGACGATGCAGTGTTTCAGTGGTTCACAAATACACGAGCAACAAACCTTCCCGTCAATGGTCCCTTGCTGATGGAGAAGGCGGACATTCTTGCTGCTTTGACTTTACTTTAAAGCAAATCCGGGGTGGCTGAATCATTTCAAAAAGAGGCACAACATGTCTTCATTTGTGGAGAGAGCGCTGCGGTTAAACAGGATCAAGTGGATTCATGGCTTAAGACTCAAATGCGCACAGTTCTGGATGAGACTCGGAACATTTCAGACGATCGCTTCATCAAACAAAAAGCGGCAACACTGTTGTGTAAAAAAACACCAAAAACACGAGCATCCTCTTTCTCATTTAATCTCATTTTTCTAATGTACATCAATAAATTTTCATTTTTCTTTCTTGAGGGTTGTTATCTTTGGGCTCTGAAAGCTGCTGCTTCCACGATCACTCTGACAGCTGCGCTGATAGGCTGTCTGACCTGTCAATCATGCAAGAAAACGTGATTGGCTGTGCTGCATGAGGGCGGGCTCTTCTCTTAAAGGGACGAGCGCAGCGCAGAGAGGAGAGAGGGAGAGACTACTTTGAAGAGAAAGAGAGACTGCTTTTCTTTTTGTTCTGATTCTGACTTGTATTTGTTTTCTTATTGCGTAAATTGCAGATTATCTGCATCTGAGGGTTATATGTGGGGAAATCGGTAATATAGTATATGGATTGTATGTTAATATATGGGTTCTCGCGAAACAGTTATCTCGATGCTTTTTCCCGACCCCCGACGCAGTCGACATAACCGAACTCCACTGTATAAAATGTATAAAAATGATCCCACTTGTTTGAACAGCAGTGCATATCAAATCATTCATACAGCTGTTAGTGTGCGTGTTATTCGACAGACTCTATGAATACAGGCAATAAGTGACATTCACCCGTTTCTGCTGCTCTAGAAGCTCCTGTTCCTTCATCTGCTCGTCCATCACCCGAGAATCACCCTAAACACACACCCGTTATAAACAACAGCCTGTAAACTGCAGTCACAAAACCCGACAAACGTCTGTAATCTGCCGCACAACATTCACACAGTTCAGTCTCTCACCGGAGCGGCTCTGTCATCGTGTTGCAGGATCCCGGGCGGCTCCATGCCCATGTGGATGGGTGGAGGACCACCCATCAGATTCATGGCCTGCATCATGTTCATGCCCGGCGGAAGGGGCATCGAGGGCATTGGAGGCATGGGTGGCAGACCTGGCATCTGAGACACACACACACACGAACACCTTTAGTCTCCCAGCTTGAATTACATCACAAACACAGGAATGAAAGAGTGAGAGACGCATGTCAGTACCGCAGTCATGCTCTTGTCATCTCCTCCGCTCGGCTTGGTCAAGATCATCCCAGACTGCAGACCAAACACACACACATCACACTCAGATAAAGACCAAAATGATCATCAGATTACAGAAGAAAAAACAAACAAACAGCTTTACCTGTGCAAACGACTTCAGCCTGTCTATGAGCTCCTCTCTGGGACCTGAAGGACACAAAACCACAGATGAAGAGGGAAAACCACACTAGGCGGAAATAAGCACGCAAACACAGCTTCCCCTGAACCGTGTGAACATGTAAACAGGCGCGAGGCTTCTCAAGGCCTGCAGGCTAACCAGCTAACGCTAGCTAACGGACGAAACCTGCGCGAAACTCGCTCTTACTCAAGCGTTTTCATCTCACCCATGTTAGGATCACCAAACTCGGCCAGTTTGGCCTGCAGCTCGCCATAACTCCATGTGTTAAAGTCTATATTTGATTCCGCGCCCGGCGACCCGTCGCTAGCCATCGTGAAGCTCAACGGCACAATCGCGTTCAGCCGCGAGGGATTATGGGAACTCACGGCGCACTGCATTCTGGGGATTGTTGTTCTTTGGATGCGTTAGTTTTTCCTAATACTTCGTTGTATTTTAACATAACGCTTTTATTATATAGTTTTTGCTATAGTTTATTTAATTTGTAAGTATTATATAATTACTAGAATTTAAATGATTGAGAAGAACGTTACTGTCAGGTTATTTCTGGGCAAATGTTTATTTAAATATATATTTTTAGGAGTCATGTTTTGCCTCTAGGTGGTGGTGTTTCTAACATCTGACAAATAAAGGTAAATTAAATAAAAAGCTCGTGTTTGAAAAAAGTGTTCAAAACAAACTTCCCTGTTATTTAAAACTATTTCGCAAAAGCATATGTCGAAATGTAAAAATGTATTCAAACAATTCTACCTTAAACAAGCGGTCAGGACTGTGATATGTATGTACTTTTGTTGAATAAATAATTTTTAAAAATCGTATATTTTGGTTGTTTTAAACCATCTTTTTTGTCGTGTTTATATCAGAGCGCTTCCGTTTCCTCGCGTCGCGTTTTATCACGCTTGAACGCACTCTTTGATTGGTCGACGCTGCCCTACGTCACCTTCGCGTCGCGTTAGACGCATTGCGCAGACGCGCCCCACTGGGCGTTTTTGTTGCAAAATCAGTGGCAAGACGTAAAACTACACGAACTCCAGATGTTTTTGGAGGTTCGAACAATAAGCAAAAGTTCTGGATTGTATAATAATTGCTCACAGTCGGAACTGAACCGCAGATCCGGTCGTGAACGCATCGTTTCTTCGCATCAGTGCAAGTGAGACTTTGACACTTTGTTGCACTTTTCTTGTTTTAGTCCTGTGCTGTTAATTTTAGCTGGTATTTTGCTTTGGGTAAAGGTTGTGCTGTAAAATAATAGTTTAAAGCCAACAATCGTAACATCTTTTAGACTTTAAAACGTGTAAAGGTGTGTGAGTTTCATTTCCTTGTTTTGTAGTTTCTTATGATCCATTTTAATGACCATTATACACTCACAATATGTTGTTTGCATGCATGCTTTGACTTTATAATGTTTAAAGGTTGGGAATTGTGTCACATCCTGAGAGTTTTAGTTCACATTCAGATGTAATTGTGGGCAATGTTTGGGTCTTCTCTGTAATAACATCAGCATAGTTTGAGACTGAATGGCTATTAAAAGCCTTTGAGGGACACACACATGGTCAGCTGTTGTGCTCAGGAGGGGTTTCTTGGAGAAACTTGAGGTGTTGCACTTCACTAAGACCGGTTTCAGTCCCAGTTATGATCGTCTGTGTGTGAGGGAGCCATCCTAAGATTTCATCTCTAAAGGCTCTGCCACACAACATTCACACAGTTCAGTCTCTCACCGGAGACATACGATGAAAATCGTATCTTACATTTTGTGGGGGTCTTAAGAAAATGTTGTCCGATACGATAACCGATAATTCTTCATCTGATGTATTGTGCATCTCCTCTTGATCCACACAGAAGTGCTGTCAGTATTGTGATACAGTTCTGCCTCTATTGACACGAGATCATATCAGTAGCGGAGAGAAGTTGGAATCAGCGCCACTGTTTACATTAGGAGCAGTGCAGATGTGTTTATGGCATGTGCCGATCAAGCAGTCGTGAAGTGCGGTCGGTGTTTAGGGCGTCGTCTGTGTGAATTCTCTGAGTGACACATCAGCCCTTCCCAAACCTGCTTCCCAAAATCTGACCTGTAGGCTATTGACCTCATGAAAACAGCGGCTGCTTTCTCTCATTACACAAGAACACAGAGAGACAGAAGTAGCAAAGTCAATATGTTATCAGTAGAAAATAATATATATTATATACTCTCACCTAAAGGATTATTAGGAACAGCTGTTCAATTTCTCATTAATGCAATTATCTAATCAACCAATCACATGGCAGTTGCTTCAATGCATTTAGGGGTTGTTCCTGGTCAAGACAATCTCCTGAACTCCAAACTGAATGTCAGAATGGGAAAGAAAGTTGATTTAAGCAGTTTTGAGCGTGGCATGGTTGTTGCTGCCAGACGGGCCGGTCTGAGTGTTTCACAATCTGCTCAGTTACTGGGATTTTCACGCATAACCATTTCTAGGATTTACAAAGAACGCTGTGAAAAGGGAAAAGCATCCAGTACGCGGCAGTCCTGTGGGAGAAAATGCCTTGTTGATGCTAGAGGTCAGAGGTCATGGGCCGACTGATTCAAGCTGATAGAAGAGCAACATTGACTGAAATAACCACTCGTTACAACCGAGGTTTGCAGCAAAGCATTTGTGAAGCCACAACACGCACAAACTTGAGGCGGATGGGCTACAACAGCAGAAGACCCACCGGGTGCCACTCATCTCCACTAAAAATAGGAACAAGAGGCACAATTTGCACGAGCTCACCAAAATTGGACAGTTGAAGACTGGAAAAATGTTGCCTGGTCTGATGAGTCTCGATTTCTGTTGAGATATTCAGATGGTAGAGGCAGAATTTGGCGTAAAATTCAAGAATCTGCCTTGTGACCACTGTGCAGGCTGGTGGTGGTGGTGTAATGGTGTGGGGGATGTTTTCTTGGCACATTTTAGGCTCCTATTGATTGATTGATGTTTGGGAGCATGAAGAATCAATTTTCACACAGATATTGGAAATAACATCACATTTATTTCCATCAATGCATCAGTTTCTGCTCAAGATCTTGCAAGAGTCCAGCTCTGTGTAAAGTCTTATCCAGCACTTCCCAAACACATTCAGTGGATTTAAGCTCTGGTGATTCAGGAGTGAAAGTGATTCGTCATGCTCCTCCCAACCGTCCTTTCACAGTTTGAGCTGATGAATCTTGATATTGTGTCTTCCTACTTGATACTCCTTCCCTTTTTCATCAGTCATCTGCTGAGCACTTGATATGTGAGCTTGTTAGGAAATATCTAAATGTTTTGTTTCACCTGTCATCAGTTTTTGGCTCATCTGAATTAAATTACGCACAGCATATGATATAGTCTACCATTTTGGTGTCTGTTTTAGGTGTTGTGGAACACGTTTTACCTCAAACGTTGATGCACATCTTCAGTCTCTCTCTGATTGGTCGACAGCATCTGTTCAAAAACTGAGGTTTCATGATGTGTCTTTACTTGTTCTTCTGTCATCAACCCGTCCTTTTCTACAGATTAGAGGTTCCCGCTCCCACGAGAGACCAATTCACTATTTATTTTAGCATTTCTGTGAGCTTCTGCTCAACCAGGCCTGAGATCTCCATCCCTGAATGGAGCATGAGGGGTTTAATGACAGACGGCTGGAGATTTTCCAAGAACGTCTGACATGAGATGAGCAGGAGACAAAGAACTGCTCTTCACAAATCAAAGAAAGAAAGGAGTGAAGAAGTAACTCGCTTTAGAGAAAAGCAGAAGACCTGAGGCTAAATTTAAAAAGGTCTCTTGTCTTTTAGCTCGAGCTCACTGTTCTGAACGATGCATCTGTACTTCTGGCAAACACACACGCACACACACACACACATGGCAGCAGTTTCACACACTCGTCCATGGATCACCACACCCTTCAACTGCTCCACTTTCTCTCATTTGTTTGAATGCGTTCATTGAGTTCAGTGAGGAGTTGGAGACTGTGTTCATGTTCACAACCTCAGTCCCTGTTAAACTACAATCATACAAACAACAAATCACATGCATTTAAAGAAAAACATTCAATGGAGGTTCAGCCCTAAACCTGAATGCAGGACAAAGACCAGACTAATTTCTATTTATGGTTTACCAAACAAGAATAAATAGAGGAGGGTAAATTAAGACAGGTTTGACTCAGAAAAGTTCATAGGAGGGAATGAGACGGTGTTCGTTTACTCCATCGCATGCTTGCATTAGACAGATTGAACCTCAAGATGGTCTTTGAAGCATCTCAACAGCAGTGCATGAGTGCATGTGGTTTACACACACACACACATACACACGTACGTTTGCTGTAGCATTAACAGTTGTTTCTGTGCTCATGAAAGCTGAACTGCCAAGTGTTTACGCCAGTGAGTCACTGTCCTGAACCTGAAAGCTGAACATGTAGGCGTCCGTATGAATGCAAGCTTCATTACCCTCTTTATTTGATATTTAGCTGACTTCTTAAAATGTAAAATGACTTAGATTAATGTTCGGGACAGTCCCTTTGAATTCAGGCTCATGGGAGGTTGTAGCAGCAGATCTCAGGCTTTGTGTGAAATGAATGCTAGTTTGTTCTGCGATCAGAGGCGTGTCAGAACGATCGTGTTTCAGCGCCATACAGTCAAAGATTCCTGTGGGAAACTTGCGTACAGTCGTTGTGACCGGGACTAAATTGACCCGAGGAATTGGATTCAGGTCACCAAATAATTGGTATGTGGATAAAAAATAAAGAACTGAATCCTATTATTATTCTTTTAATATACAAACAAACACAAAATCAGGTAAAAACAGTTTATGTTAATACTTCTCACGTCACAAAAAACGTATTTTAATACTGTATAGTAACCGATAATTGATTTTCCCCAACTGTATGTTAAGTTTTCTTACTTTATTTTACTTACTTACTTTTGTGGAAAAGCCCGTCTTTTGTGTGCTTTCCCGCTCACACATCATGTGTTTGATTCCCAGTGAATTGAACTTGGATGATCTGTTACAAATGCACTTCAATCCAGTGTGAGTTTTAAACATAAATGCATTTACCAAATGCATGAATGTAAGTGTAAATACTCTCTGACAGTAGTTGAGAAACTGATATAAAGCACATCAATAAATGCTTTATTTTGGATCTGTGCAGTTGCCTTTTACCATGAAATGTAAGTGTAAATGAAATAAGCGGGTCAGTTTGACCCGCAAACGTCATAGTCGCGATAAAACAGTTTGTGCTCCTATTCCACGACACAGCAGGCATGTGCATGAAGCTAAAGCCATCATGAGTTATATCTGACACCTTTGAAATGAATGGATATTGGCTATGATATAATTATGAAGGTTTTTGTGCATTTTCTGTCCTGTTGATTAAGAATATAGATGAAACTGGTTATAAATATGACTCATTTAACTGGTTTATTGGAAAACATGAGTCATTACATTTCCCATCATCGTCTGAGAGTTCACAAGAAATAATATGCATGAAAAAAATAAAAGTAATATACATAAAGAGCAATTATTTTTAGCTAAAGCACAACCTTTTCACTTTATTTTGTTGCATTAGTGGTAATGTTCCTGTCTTCCATTGTCTTTTATTCTTCACACGACAAGCGTCTTTTATTATGTTTTCCAGGACTTCTGAACCAGATCTGGGAGTTCATTGTGCGCTCTGATGTCCTCCATCATCTTCTGCCCCATTCATTCAGAGTTAATACATTCGTTCCGCTCGTTGTGTCCTGGGCTGTGATTGGCTCGTCTCTTCCCCTTCCTCCATTCTCATTGGCTCTCTGGAGAAACATCATCTGTTAGCTCTAGTCAAAGTGAAGAGTGCCAAACATGGAGCCCATTTACGCCACCGGAATGGCTGCGAAGCTGCGGAGTCAGTGGGACCGGGATGCCGGGTTGGGTCAGAACCACAACGCCCTGAAGTTTCTGGGACAGGACTACGAATCGCTGAGGGCCCAGTGCCAGCACAGCAGGACCCTGTTTGAAGACCCGCTGTTCCCAGCCAGCAGCTCTTCTCTGGGCTTCAACGAGCTGGGCCCTCGATCCTCCAAGACGCAGGGATTACGGTGGAAGAGGCCGACGGTGAGCCGCTCTTAAGGGTCAAATGGGTTACTCTTGCATTTGTTTAGCCACATTACTTCCTTTTTCACTGCTTCCTCTTCCTTTCGTTCTCTTCCAACTGCACTTCAAATATCAGTAATTCACATTTTATGTTTAAAACATTATTATGATGCATTTGTAACTGCATTCATGCAGCTCTGAGCTGTGTTTAACCATGTGTCGATGCATCTCAAAGCCTTTTTTCTTCTGCAAGGCAAAGATTATTTTTGTTGGTAGTGATTTGATTGGTATCCGCCATATTCTGTCTAATTATTCTAATTGCATTTATAGATTAAATGGAAGAATTTTCATCACTAAAGATGATGCACATTTATTTAGGTTTAAAAAATGGCTTTATAAGGGTAAAAATACTCAGAAAGAGCACCAAATATATATAAAAAAAGAAGGTAGAAATCAATGTAAACGTATTGGAGAAGGTTATTTCTGTGACTGGTGTGAATCTCAACGGCAGTCCTAAACCGGCACAATAACACTCAGCAAAGTAGTGTCGAATTATTGATTTATCCAAGTCTTTTTTTGTCAATATCGCACAGCTCTATTTTAAACACACTTCCCCTCTCATGTGTTCATGCTCTCCCTCATCTATCCTCTCTCGCTCTCCGAACTCGTCTTTAAACGCTTCTGCATGTGACGGGTCGACGTCCCTCAGGATTTCCCTGCTTCTGCTCATTACGGTAATGCATGGCTTTACGTAACCTCTTCTCTCCCGCTTGTGTTTATGTGCGGCTCAAGGATTCGTTTCTCCTTCCTGCCTTTATGAACCAAACATGAATTTGAATGTCAATGACAGGCTCAGTGTTAACACTCGCTGCTTACAGTGTGTGTGTGTGTGTGTGTGTGTGTGTGTGAGTGAGAGAGAGGCTGCATGCTGTGCTTCATTTCCTCGTTGGAAATGCAAATCTAATTTCCGTGTGTGTGTGTGTGTCTCCAGGAGATTTGCACGCGTCCGCAGTTCATCATGGACGGAGCGACTCGTACGGACATCTGTCAGGGAGCTCTGGGTGAGTGTGTGTTAGAGACCTGGACTTTACCGCAAGCATCCCTGACCCTCGACCAGCTGCTTACACATCACATTTACTACACCTGTTTCTGATAAGAGTGTGTATCTCAGGGGCGTTTCCTCTGAAGAGGTGCGTTAAAGTTACCAGTGTCTCCTTAAAAAAACTCCAGGAGAAAATAGATATTCAAAAAAATAAAACAAACCAAATAATATAAAATGTGACATTAAAAACTGTGAGAAGTCATTGTTTTTACACCCATTGCAGCGGGAGCACATTGACTTTTAACACCCCCCCCCCCCCCCCAAATAAAAAGCATGCAATGGTAATGTTAATGTGAGCAATGGAGAATGAATGGATATGATGGGTTTGAGCAAAAATCCCAGCTCTTATTTTCATGCGTTGAAGGCCGAATGAAGATAATGATGGAGTGAATGAAAGACTAATTAAACAACTCAAGCATTTACATCTCAGCATGTTATGTCACGTCAAAGTCAAACCTGAAATGACTGGATTGTCGGGGATTTTAGTGAGAAATCAGCTTAGGGAAATTAAAGGTTCATCTTTGTGTCTACAAATAATAGCTTGATGAAATTTTATTTGATTAATTTTTTTTAAATAAATAGAACATTGTTTAAATTTAGAATTCTATTTTTTTTAAATAAATAGAACATTGTTTAAATTTAGAATTCTATTTGGTTTTGCTTTTTATGTATAGTAATATAATATATATACACACACACACACACACACATATATATATATATATATATATATATATGTATATGTATATATATATGTATGTATATTTAAGTGCACAAATTTAGACTGAACTAGGATGATAAACAGTAAATGTTCACATGCAGGTAAATGTAAAGAGATGTAGTGAAGCACTGCAGTGTTACTCCAGACACAGATCTCGTTCATAATTAAAGCTCTGACCCCTGCGGACAGTAAATAAAGAGCTGCTGTCGAGCACAGCATGCATTACGGACACATCATACACGGATACCTTGTTTAAACACACAAAACCGTGAGGGAGAGCTGGGATTGGTCGGGATGTTTGGGGCTTTTAAAAGCTTTAATTAACAGAAACGACTCCGCATCTTTTGTATCAGGTTTCCTGGTTTATGTTTAGTTATTTACACAATCTCATGTTGCTCATATTCCAACATTACGCCTGTTGTTTGGGGCAATAATCATGTTTGAAGGATCTCAGAGATAAATAAATACAGAGAGGAACACTTAGACTCTGTTCACTCCTGCTGTTCAGATGTGTGTGTGTGTGTGTGTGTGTGTGTGTGTGTGTGTGTGTGTGTGTGTGACTGTAAATACAGGAGTAAACGAGTGTAAAACACTTTGAGCTTCAGCACTTGGATTGATTTGATAGAGCAAACACTCATGTGTTGAAATGCAGTGGAACAGCCACAGAAGATACTGATCTATCCCTAAACATTATGGGATGTTCATGAGCCAGACGGGATTTAAACTGGAGACGCAAGTTTAGTTTGAAGAGGAAAAACATACAATCTCAATGTTCTCTCCATTCCTGATTTCTAACACACTCTCAGAGTTCAGCGAGATCTTGCGTCTGTCAGATCAGAAACTAAAGCTGATGCTCTGCGTGTGTTTCTGTCGTCTCAGTGTGTGTTCATATGTAAATTACTCTACTGGACTGTAACTCTACTGGTTAATAAGTAAGGACTACAAACAAACCGAAATAAGAAACAAACCTGACGCTGAAGAAACCCTAAACGTTAACGGAAAAGACCTGCGAACCTGAGTGACTGAGGGAGAGAAAGAAAGAGAGAGAGAGAGAGAGCTGTTCTCTTCTCAGTGTTCTGTGTGTGAGTGAGCAGAGCGGGACACATCAAATCTGCATGTGTAGGGGAGGGGCGCTGTGACTAGCCTATCACAGAACAATGACACAGTCAGCTATCCAATGAGGATTTTTATTCAATCCGAGCACAAATAATGACTCTTATTACTCGTACTCGGCAAAAGTGCATTATCCGTATCGGATACTCGTTTCAGCCGAGTATTCGGCTCAACTCTATAAATTACTAAATTACTAATTATTAAAGCTTATTTAGTCCATTAGATTGACAGATCTGAAAAAGCCCATACATTTGGTTGAAAGAGGACACTTAAAAAAACCTGATTTTCTCCACAGGAGTCCATGTGTTGTACCTTGTTCTGCAGTGTTCAGGTCTTGTGTGTTGTCTTCAGGTGACTGCTGGCTGCTGGCGGCCATCGCGTCTCTGACGCTGAACGATAACCTCCTGCACCGCGTGGTGCCGCACGGACAGAACTTCGACAGCACTTACGCGGGGATCTTCCACTTCCAGGTACACACTTCTCCTAAAAATATTGATTTTGTTATATATAAAGGTTCCAGCGAGAACCTTCATCATCCAGAGAGTCTTTCCGATGCACAAAAGCTTCTTTATAGAGGAAAAACATACTGTTGTTTATTCAAATGATCCTCAGGCTAAGAGATAAAACATTGTCTTTTATGGCATTGCTGTGAGAACCCACTTTGGAAATGAAACAAATGTAGCCATTAAGCATTCGTGAACTTTGCTTTGTAAACAGACGAGAGAGAAGCACATGAGTCTTATAACGTAGAGCGATAGAAACGGTGTGTGTGTGAGGAATCTTTATTACTAGTGCATTCACTATAGCAAGAGGTGCGATCGCATTTCAGTGTGTGTCTGTGTCACGAAAGGGAGTTATTGTGTGGATGTGTGTGTTTCTGTCTCGGGGAGATGAGGGGGTGGGGGGGCAGTTGAAGGGCATTGTGGGTAATGAGGAGACACAGCAAGCCAAGAATCCTTTCACAATTTGTACAGACTGTATAATGCAATGCAGCAAATCCACAGTTGAGAAATGCCATGCAAGGATTAATGTTTGTTTGCATGTTGCTGACGTGGAACGTGTGTGAAAAAAGTATTTTTCAGAAACGCAGTGCAGTCAGACTCAATGCGCAGCAGGACGTGCAAAAGTTCAATTAGATCCTGAAGTGCTAAATATATCATCTCACACACACACACACACAGTTGCACATGTGCATCATGCATGAATGAGCGTGAGAACAAAAACACAGGGCTATTTTAGGATCCAAATGTGTTCACTAATGCATCTCAGACACACACACACACACACACACACACACTTTGTCTCATCTGGGACTCATTTGGATTAAATTGGAAGCAGAAATGCACCGTTGTGTCGAGGCTAATTATGAGAGAGTAAATCATGAGAGGATTCACACACACAGAAACACAACAGTGCTTTTAAACAATTCATGAGTGAATCTTGCCTGTCCGGCTCTTATTCAATAAACATGAACATTGTTTAGGACCATTTGATTCTTTTCTTTTAATGACAATTAAGCACATCTTTATATAAACCCATTATCAAAATTATACTAAAATATAGAGTACAATGCATAATACATTCTTTATGTAAGATTTATATATATATTTAATATTCTTTATATTTTTACCATTGCATACTGAACAGGCTGAGTTTTAATCTTGCCTCTGCTTTATGCAAATTAAACATCCTGAAAAGAAATTCCTCAGAGATGTGCAACACAATTGATTGATGATTTCATTCGTCTCTCAAATCCTTCCTAAGCTTCATCTGAATGGCTGTTTACAGGAGCGCACATACAGTGTGTGTGTGTGTGTGTGTGTGTGTGTGTGTGTGTGTGTGTGTGTCTGGTGGATAATGTGGATGGACACGGATAACAGCCGTTTCCTGCTGTACCATAAATACATATTCATAAATAATGAATGAAGGATCAGTGAAATGCTGCGGTCACACAGTTTTCTCTCAGAGTTTGCTGTTAAATTTCACACAAAAGTCAAATGTAAGGTCACTCTGCACCTTGAGTTAGTGATTCAGTGATTCGCTCGTTATATACGTTACCTGTGTATTTGATGCTTTATCTCTTTGTGCCACATCTCAGTGATCGGTTGCTATTTCTAAAACAATCGTTAGTGTCTTTGTTAGTAAAGTATGTTTAATGTAACCGGTTGGTGTTAAACTATCAGATATTGTAGAAAACTTTCTCTGTGAATGGATAGTTATCATAATCTACTAACTTGATTTATGAAGTGATTACACAGCAGAGAGAGCGCTGTACTTATGCAGTTTCAGCTGTGTGTCTGTGTGTGTTATCTGTCTGTGTGTGTTTTTGTCTGTGTGTGTGTGTGTGTGTGTGTGTGTCTATATGTGTGTATGTCTCTCTGTGTCTATATGTGTGTATGTCTCTCTGTGTGTGTGTGTGTGTCTGTGTGTGTGTGTGTATGTCTCTCTGTGTCTGTGTGTGTGTGTCTATGTCTCTCTCTGTGTGTGTGTGTGTGTGTGTGTGTGTGTGTGTATGTCTCTCTGTGTCTATATGTGTGTATGTCTCTCTGTGTCTGTGTGTGTGTGTGTGTGTGTGTGTGTATGTCTCTCTGTGTCTGTGTGTGTGTGTCTATGTCTCTCTCTGTGTGTGTGTGTGTGTGTGTGTATGTCTCTCTGTGTCTATATGTGTGTATGTCTCTCTGTGTCTGTGTGTGTGTGTGTGTATGTCTCTCTGTGTCTGTGTGTGTGTGTGTCTCTCTGTGTCTGTGTGTGTGTGTGTCTATATGTGTGTATGTCTCTCTGTGTCTGTGTGTGTGTGTCTATGTCTCTGTGTGTGTGTGTGTGTGTGTGTGTGTGTCTGTGTGTCTATATGTGTGTATGTCTCTCTGTGTCTGTGTGTGTGTGTGTCTATATGTGTGTATGTCTCTCTGTGTCTGTGTGTGTGTGTGTATGTCTCTCTGTGTCTGTGTGTGTGTGTGTGTGTGTGTGTGTATGTCTCTCTGTGTCTGTGTGTGTGTGTCTATGTCTCTCTCTGTGTGTGTGTGTGTGTGTGTGTGTGTGTGTGTGTGTGTGTCTGTGTGTCTATATGTGTGTATGTCTCTCTGTGTCTGTGTGTGTGTGTGTCTATATGTGTGTATGTCTCTCTGTGTGTGTGTGTGTGTGTGTGTGTGTGTGTGTGTGTGTGTGTGTGTGTGTGTGTGTGTGTGTCTGTGTGTCTATATGTGTGTATGTCTCTCTGTGTCTGTGTGTGTGTGTGTCTGTGTGTCTATATGTGTGTATGTCTCTCTGTGTCTGTGTGTGTGTGTCTATGTCTCTGTGTGTGTGTGTGTGTGTGTGTGTGTGTGTGTGTGTGTGTGTGTGTGTCTGTGTGTCTATATGTGTGTATGTCTCTCTGTGTCTGTGTGTGTGTGTGTCTATATGTGTGTATGTCTCTCTGTGTCTGTGTGTGTGTGTCTATGTCTCTCTGTGTGTGTGTGTGTGTGTGTGTGTCTGTGTGTCTATATGTGTGTATGTCTCTCTGTGTCTGTGTGTGTGTGTGTCTATATTTGTGTATGTCTCTCTGTGTGTGTGTGTGTGTGTGTGTGTGTGTGTGTGTGTGTGTCTGTGTGTGTGTGTCTATATGTGTATGTATGTGTGTGTGTGTGTGTGTGTCTATATGTGTGTATGTCTCTGTGTGCGTGTGTGTGTGTGTGTGTCTATATGTGTGTATGTCTCTATGTGTCTGTGTGTGTGTTTTTGTATGTGTGTGTGTGTATCTATGTGTCTGTGTGTGTGTCTCTCTGTGTCTATATGTGTATGTGTGTGTTTTTGTGTGTGTATATATGTGTGTGTGTGTGTGTGTGTCTATATGTGTATGTGTGTGTTTTTGTGTGTGTCTATCTGTGTGTGTTTGTGTGTCTGTGTGTGTGTGTGTTTTTGAATGTGTGTGTTTTTGAATGTGTGTGTGTATGTGTCTCTGTGTGTGTGTGTGTTTTTGTGTCTCTGTGTGTGTTTTTGTGTCTGTCTGTGTGTGTTTATGTGTGTGTGTGTGTGTGAGTGTGTGTTTGTCTGTGTGTCTTTGCTCCACCTGCTGGACGATCACTCTTATAAAAAGTGGAAGTATAGTACAGAATATATTCATAATACATCATGAGAATATTTAAACTCAAGATCAATATTTTGTATCTAATTAATTATGAAATAAAACATCACAATTACCAATTAAGAATGCATATAAAGCTGAATCTCCCTCTCTCTCTCTCTCCGTCTGTAGTTCTGGCAGTTTGGCGAGTGGGTGGATGTGGTGATTGACGACCGGCTGCCGGTGAAGGATGGGAAGCTGTTGTTCGTGCACTCGGCGGAGGGTGGAGAGTTCTGGAGTGCTCTGCTGGAGAAAGCCTACGCCAAGTACGACGATCCCCACACACGCTTGAGCACGGCTGACCTGCACACACTCACTGCGCTCCTGTCTGTCTGTCAGGCTGAACGGCTGTTACGAGGCTCTGTCGGGCGGCAGCACGTCCGAGGGGTTCGAGGACTTCACAGGAGGCGTCACAGAGATGTACGAGCTGAACAAAGCGCCCGCTGACCTCTTCAGCATCATCGGCCGCGCCGTGGAGAGAGGCTCGCTGCTCGGCTGCTCCATAGACGTGAGCGCCGATTCCCTGCACTCTTAATGTCTCAAAGCGGCTTTAACCTTCAGTTATTAAGTGCATTTTGCAAAAGTGAAGTGCGTTCAACACTAGAATGTAATTGCAAGTTCTTCAGACCATCAGAAACGCCCTCATTAAATATTCATGAGCTTTGAACAGTCGCAGAAACTTTAATGCTTCAGATTCTGTGGGCAAAACTTCATAATGACCCATTTACAGGAACAAGCCAGTTTTTGTTTTCTAAGTTTAAGTTTTTTTATCTAATACTTTATTTTAGCTTTATTTACATTCCTGAAAATGATTTGAATAGTCATGTTTGTATTGTTGAGGCTGGTCTGATTGCATTATGCTTGTTTTTGTCCTGAAGATCACCAGTAAGTTTGACATGGAGGCGGTGACCTTTAAGAAGCTGGTCAAAGGTCACGCGTACTCAGTGACGGGAGTGGAAGAGGTGAGTAAACTCTAAGACGCACTAAAACACCTACGAAACGCATCAATCCAACATGTTTAGATGCAGAATGCCACACTTTGAGGATCATGCTTTCAACTACAGTTCTCAGGGAGTGCATGAACTCACAGAAACATGTATATTTTGACGTCGCTTTGGATAAAAGCATCTGCTGAATGCATGAATGTGAACATAATTCAGACATCGCACCTCAGCTAGAAGCTCTGGGAGTCTCCCGCTTATTGAAAGCGGCTCCCTGACATATTAAATGCAATATTGAGTTGATTGATCAGTGGATGTAGTTCCAAAGAGAAATGTCTTTGTAATGCGAGTGTGAGATGTGTGTTGTTGATCAGGTGGTGTACAGGGGAAACATGACTAAACTGGTGCGCATCAGGAACCCGTGGGGGAAGTGGAGTGGACAGGAGCCTGGAGTGACAAGTGAGGAACACTTAAACACACTGAGAGATACTTCAGTCTCTTGTACTGTGATCATGTTGTTCTGACATGTGTGTGTGTGTGTGTGTGTGTGTGTTCAGCTCTCGGGAATGGGACAGTGTGGACCGCTCTGTTCGTGGGCGATTACAGAACCGCAGTGAGGATGGAGAGTTCTGGTGAGTGTCCCTAGATTTCCTTTGCAACAACATAGCAACACCCTAGAAACCCACACACAAAACACGCTAGTGGTTCTGAGCCTGGGGCCTCAACAAACATGCTTCAAGATTACTTAAAAAAAAAAAAAACAAGCATTAAGTCAAAATTCTGGTCATGAAGTGAAAAGGGTTGAGATCCACTTGCAAGATCCACTTATACTGCTCAGAACACCTTAGCAACAAAATAGCAACACCATAGAAACCACCTGGTAACAACCTGTCAATGTCCTTTAAAGCATTCAGAACACCTTAGCAACACCCTAGCAACCATCAACCACACAAAACACCATAGCAATGACCTATCAATGCTTTATAAACCATTCAGAACACCATAGCAACACCCTAGCAACCATCAACCACACAAAACACCATAGCAATGACCTATCAATGCTTTATAAACCATTCAGAACACCTTAGCAACACCCTAGCAACCATCAACCACACAGAACACCATAGCACCGACCTATCGATGCGTTATAAACCATTCAGAACACCTTAGCAACACCCTAGCAACCATCAACCACACAGAACACCATAGCACCGACCTCTCAATGCTCTATAAACCATTCGGAACACCTTAGCAACACCCTAGCAACCATCAACCACACAGAACACCATAGCACCGACCTATCGATGCTCTATAAACCATTCGGAACACCTTAGCAACACCCTAGCAACCATCAATCACACAGAACACCATAGCACCGACCTCTCAATGCTCTATAAACCATTCGGAACACCTTAGCAACACCCTAGCAACCATCAACCACACAGAACACCATAGCACCGACCTCTCAATGCTCTATAAACCATTCGGAACACCTTAGCAACACCCTAGTAACCATCAACCCCACAGAACACCATAGCACCGACCTATCGATGCTATATAAACCATTCGGAACACCTTAGCAACACCCTAGCAACCATCAACCACACAGAACACCATAGCACCGACCTATCAATGCTCTATAAACCATTCGGAACACCCTAGCAACCATCAACCACACAGAACACCATAGCACCGACCTCTCGATGCTCTATAAACCATTCGGAACACCTTAGCAACACCCTAGCAACCATCAACCACACAGAACACCATAGCACCGACCTATCAATGCGTTATAAACCATTCGGAACACCTTAGCAACACCCAAGCAACCATCAACCACACAGAACACCATAGCACCGACCTATCAATGCGTTATAAACCATTCGGAACACCTTAGCAACACCCTAGCAACCATCAACCACACAGAACACCATAGCACCGACCTATCAATGCTCCTATAAACCATTCAGAACACCTTAGCAACACCCTAGCAACCATCAACCACACAGAACACCATAGCACCGACCTATCAATGCTCTATAAACCATTCGGAAATCCTTAGAAACCACTTAATGTTCAACAGTATTAATGATTGGACTGCACTGACACTATTGGATGAGAGCTGAACTGAGCTGGATGATGACATCATTGTTTTCTGCAGAACTCCTTTATAGATGAACTGAACTATTTAATTGACGATTTGTACAGTGGAACTGAGTCAACACTGAACTGACTTCAGCTGAACACTTACACTTTTCCTATTATCACTGTAAAGCTGCTTTGAAACAATCTGTATTGTATAAACTGATATAGAAATAAAGGTTAGTTGACTACAAAACCACTGTAAACTGTTCAAAACAGCATATTGGCGATCATGTTGCAACACCATAGAAACCACCAGTTCTGCTCTGGTAAAAACTTCTCACATTTTAAATGTACTAACTTTGTGCATATGCACACATTCTTTCATTTCTGACTCAGCGCTGAGAATATAAGTGCGTCTGGATCGTTTAGAGAGGAAGAATGAAGAGATTAATTTAGTTTGGTCACCGGCTCTCGTTTGCATCTCTCTCTCTCTCAGGATGTCGTTCAGTGATTTCCTGCGTGAGTTCAGTCGTTTGGAGATCTGTAACCTGACGCCGGATGCTCTCCAGGCGAGTCAGGTGAAGAAGTGGAGCACGTCGCTCTATCAGGGCGAGTGGAGGAGAGGAAGCACAGCCGGCGGCTGCAGGAACTTCCCAGGTAACGTCCCTCACTGACTCAATTCGGTTTAGTTGTTTAGATGGATGGCGATGCACTGATGCCGATGATCTCAAACGAGACCCAGCCCTAGTCAGTGTCTGCACAAAGGAGAAATCCTCATCCTCCTCTTTTGTTCCCACAAACCACAGCGACGTTCTGGATCAACCCTCAGTTCAAAGTGGCCTTAAAGCACCCGGATTCTCCCGGCCAATCAGACTGCAGCTTCCTGGTGGCGCTGATGCAGAAGGACCGCAGGAAGAAGCGGAGAGAAGGACAGGACATGGAGACCATCGGATTCGCCATCTATGAGGTCAGACGGCAGATCCCTCTTCCTGACTGATGTTTGTTTGTGACTCGCTCTGTTTCATCGGTCGCTTCTTCACCTTTATGTTCGCAGGTGCCACATGAGGTATGATGAACGCCGGGGCTTTTGAATGACTGAGCTTTAGATTGTAAGATGATTGAGAGTTTTGAAATGCTGTCGAACAGGAGAGGTAAATCATGTTGAGGTGAAGGAGATCAGTTTTGTGCGTCCGCTGACCGAGTGTGTGTGCTCAGTTCACGGGCAGGTCGGCGGTGCACCTGAAGCGGGACTTCTTCCTCAGCCACGCGTCCAGCGCTCGCTCCGAGCTCTTCATCAACCTGCGGGAGGTGAGCTCGCGCTTCCGGCTGCCGGCCGGGGAATACATCATCGTTCCCTCGACCTTCGAGCCCAACAAAGAGGGAGACTTCGTGCTCAGAGTGTTCTCCGAGAAACCGGCCAACTCCGTGTAAGTGCTGCGGGACGAGCGAGTCACGAAAATACTCCTTCCAGCAGTTTGGCAGAATTAAAGAGACGGGTTGATAATGGGGGGGATGAACTGTTATTCTGCACATGCTAATGCTGAGGAAATTGAAGATGTAATGAATGTTTTTCACTGACCATGCTCATCTAATTTGCTCAATCTTCTTAAAAAATATGCATGTAATCATAGGGAAATGACTGTTTCAGCAAACAACACACTCACTCAATCCATCATATATTAGCCATATTGTTGATTTAGTGGAGTTAAAAATAACGAAACCGTCTGGCTTTCTAACTAAACTTTTCATTGCCTTTGCTGTAAAGGTTTTCTGGAAGATGCCCAACAACATTTCATTAACAGACCATTTGTGACTCTCTGATTGCAGATTATTGCTCTTATGTCAGAAATTAAACCATTATTTTGCATTCTCCTAGTTATTTGCCAGCTGATCTTTGCTTCAGCCGTTTTATTGGTTTGCTAAAACAAGCTTTATTTTTTATTAGTGCTGTCCAATCATTTAATCGCATCTAAATACATCCAAACTTTAATGTTGTGTGCGATGAAGTGATGCTGTCGCTCGCTAATGTTGGATCTTGTTGATTAAATCATGCCATTATTGAGTGCTAACGCTGAAACACTGACCACTAACATGTTGAATTGAGTGAAGGAAAAGTTGATTCATTCACAGGCTGTATTTTGTCTTTCCTTCAGAGAAATGGATGATAAAGTCACGGCTGATATTCCTGAAGAGGTGAGATGATCAGATCCAGACGCTTTTCTATATTAAAGCAATCGGATAAGTATGATTGAACAGAATTATCAATATATAGTAATACCTTGAAATACGAGCGTCCCGAGATACGAGCAAGCATTCGAGCATTTTTGCTTTGAGATGCGAGTAAATATTTGAGATACGAGCAGTTTACAGACGCTAGAGGTGTTCAGCACTCGGAGCTCAAGCTCCTCATTTATGGGTAATTGCATATGATCTCCACTAGAGGCAGCTTGGTTTTACAGCGGGGGTTACCGGGGGCAACGAGTGATTCACCAGTATTAAGCTGGGAGCAGCACGAGTTATGAGTGTTCAATAATAATACATATGAGCTTCTGAGTCTATCAATACACAACACGGGAACAAACACTACACTTCCGTATTGTGTTTGCATTATCTACATTATCGCTCCTCCTCCTCCTCACATGCAATTAAAACATGTTTTTTTGCGAGCTCGTCCTGGAACGGATTATGCTCGTATCTCAAGGCATTACTGTAGTCTTAGGCTGTAGTGAGGCATGAGGAACTTTCTCCTTTAGCTGCTATAGAACATACAAACCGTATTAAAGACAGATGTATTCATGATTATTTTAAGTAAGTGCATTAAATAGAAGATGTGAACTAAAGCTAATGTATTTAATTGTTAGTGTTGCTGAGAGTTGCTGAACAAGCTGTTAATTCTCTCTCTTTCTCTCTAGAAACATCTGGATGAGAGTCAGATTGATGCCGGCTTTAAGAGTCTTTTCAGACAGCTGGCAGGAGCGGTGAGAGACACATCCATAACTGCTGGATACACATGTTAAATATCACAATGCATCGCTTATGATGCGTTTGCTGTGTGTGTGTGTGTGTGTGTGTGTGTGTGTGTGTGTGTGTGTGTGTGTGTGTGTGTGTTTTCTAGGACATGGAAATCAGTGTGACGGAGCTGCAGACCATCCTGAACAGAATCATCGCCAAACGTGAGATCTTCATAAACACAGTCGCTTTGATGGGAAACTCAAGTGTTTCTGAACTGGGACGCATGTGAACCAAAACAAATGCCTTTAAAATGGCAAAAGAGCGGCACTTTTAATAACCATCAGATCACAGAGCAAGAAAAGCACGTGATGCGAACACTGTGTTTGTGTCTTTATTCCACAGATAAAGATTTAAAGACGGACGGCTTCGGGAAGGAGTCCTGTCGGAGCATGATCAACCTCATGGACGTATCCTTTCCTGCTCCTGCTGTAATCGGATCATGCTCTTACTTTACTGCAAAATATGAGTTCTCTTCTTCTGCTTTGGCCCAAATACATGGAGTTTCGTGTCAAGTCTCGTTCGCTCAGACATTCACTGTCTGCAGCAGTTCTTGCTGTATTCCCTGCCGTTCTTGTCCTTAACCGGCTGCAGACGGACGGCAGTGGGAAGCTCGGACTCACGGAGTTTCACGTGTTGTGGGAGAAGATTAAACGCTACCTGGTGAGATGACGCTCTTATGAAGAGCTACTCAACACATTTACACACCCGCAGCTGCTCAGCGTTCAGAAGCTGGACTGCCACTTCATTACTTGAATCACATGCTCAGAGGTCAGAGGTCACTGCTATAGAGAGCAGCAGTAAAAGCATGTGTAATTCAGAGAGTCAGAGCTGGGGAAAAAGCTCATGAACGAGTTATACAGTACAGTAGTGTCTGTTATTACTCTTGATTTAATAAAAAAGACGATGATAATAATTAGCCGATCACAGGTTGATTCAGAGCAGCTTCAGATGAATAATGTGAAGAGGTTCATGCATTCAGAGAATAACTGCAGTTATTTCTGCTTCATTCACAAAGTCCTCCAGCTTTCTTTCTGCTCGTATGTTTCCAGCAAATCTTCCGGGATCATGACCTGGATAAATCCGGCACCATGAGCTCGTATGAGATGAGGAGAGCGCTGGAAACTGCAGGTGCACACCGTCGGCTGTCCTGTCGTCCTCGCATCTCTCTCTCTCTCTCTCTCTCTCGTTCACTCTGTTCATCTCTCTCTCTCTCGTTCACTCTGTTCATCTCTCTCTCTCCAGGCTTTAAGCTGAACAATCACTTGTTCCAGCTGATCATCCTGCGCTACACTGAGGAGGATCTCTCTGTGGATTTCGATAACTTCGTCACGTGTTTAGTGCGACTGGAGACCATGTTCAGTGAGTCGTGCCGGGAACTCTGCCTCTCTTATCTTCAATCTTAAAATTGTACTGTTTTTGTTCAAGAATACGCAAAAATAATATAGATTATATGTAGAAAATATTTACCGTTCAACTGTTCAAACGTCTGAGTTTTATTCTTAAAGATATTTATAGTTCTATTCAGCAAGAATTCATTTATCCAGACGTCCTGTAATGAAGTGTTTGGCTGTTTGCGTTACATGAGCATATTTAATCAGATCATTAATCAGAGTTCAGAGTATCAGAGTAATCAGAGTAAATCAGAGTAATTCTGCCATGAGAGTCTGACTGACGTCTGTGTTTTGCAGAGACCTTCAACACGATGGACACGGACGCAGATGGAGTCGTGTCGCTCTCATTCTTTCAGGTTTCTCTTCACTTCACCTTCACTTCTCTCACGTCTCGTCAACATGTTTAGATGAATTACTCATGTTCAGGAAAGAATCCCAATGCGTTAATGACACAGACGTGAGAATGAAATCCTGTTTGCTCTAATACAGTCTCATCTCTCTCTCTCTCTCTCTCTCTCGCGCAGTGGATCTCACTGACCATGTTTGCCTGAAGTGGACACAGATCTCCACCCTCTGCACTGAGACTGTCTTCTCCGGAGTGCCTTCAGTTCTACTCAGCTTTAATGCATTTCTAACGGACGCACAGCTTTAGTCATGAAGCCCTGTTTACATAGTCTTCAATCAGAACATGCAAAATATCTGTGTGCCAATTGAGTGTTTCTCAGGCCAAGAGAAAACTCTGTCAAAGCATTTCTGGACTGAGCTGCATGTTTTCCCCTGGATCGCCAAAACTAGTTTACATATTATATGCCAAGTCAATCATTGCCAATTTCAGTCATTCTCAGCCATTTTAATCAGTTTTTATGCATATTTTTCAGTGCATGTTACATATGAATGAAAGGCATGTGCTGCAGTTTGAGCCCAGCTTTACTTACAGAAAGTGTTTGTTTGGACTGAATTTCAGATGTTTTATGGGACAAACCAAAGGATCTTTTAACAAGCCGAAAGGGATACAGTTTCTTTTTCTTTTTTTCTTTCATATGCATTATTTTAGCTCTGTTTATATGAGTAATTCAAAACTTCTGTTTACTGGGAACGGATCTAATCTGATATACAGAACCACGAGTCGGAGCTCAACCTTTTGTTTTTTACTAAACAAAGATGCATATGAAAAGGTAGAGGAAACCGTTCTTTTATTCTTCTTTTTCAATGCCAACCAGCAGGTTTTAAAGGTTTTTTCACCCCCACTGTTGATCATTTTTGTGGGTTTTTAATAAACGTTCTTTTCAAATAAAACCTGTTCTGTTTGTTTCTGTTTTTCAGTTAATTTAAACTCAGTTATTGTAGGGGAATGTTTTAGATTTTGAGGCTTAATATGAAATATCTGTATACATCAACGCCATTGCATATGTGAACGTGAATTATCATACATGCAGCTTTATAAACTCATATTAAGAGATTAAATTGAACATAGCATTGATTTGTCTGGAATGAAAACTATTTAACTGTAAAAGGCTGTAAGCTGGAAATAATAGAATCAGTCAGCAACTAAAAAAACTAGAGATTTACTACTACAGAAACTGGTAGCTTGATATTATTAAATAATTGCATGTAGATAGTTTAATTTTCTTTATTTAAAAGCCCAAACTATTACATAAATCACATAGGTCGAGAGTAAAAGTGCTTAAACCATTTGAGGGACATTAGTAATGTATAATTAGTAATAAACAACGGTCACTGAGCAAGTACCGGAAAAGGGACTTTTATTTTGTAAATAAATGTAACAAACTCAAGGTTCCCTGCGTGCTTTCCAGCCTTTCTCTTTAGTTCCTCGTATTTAAAGAGAGGAAGATGAACTCTCTCGCGGGGGAGATCCGGGGATTCTCCACGGCGCGTCTCAGGACGCAGAGCACGAGAGTCACGAGCGTCACGGGCGCAAGGATCCTGGAGACGCGCCGCGGCGACGAGTTCCACGTGACGCGCGAGAGTGACGTGGCGTGCGGGTTCGTGCAGGACTCGAACCTGGACCTGCAAGTGGGCGCCATAAGACCCTTCCTCTTACTCTGTGCGTCTGTAATATGTGTTTGTGACACAACCGCCTGTGTAATGCCATTAAATCATGATTATTATTAATATATTAATGGACATCCAGGTGAACAATATTAAAATAGTGTATACTTTTTATAAAATTATATTTAATAGAATTCTATCATTCAGCCCGCAGCTTTTCTTTACATTGCACAATTAAATATATTCAAATTTAAAAATATTTGTTGACATTTTTATGATGCATTGAGTATTAACCTGTAATTGTGCAATGTTTATTTTTATTGTTAGCCTCCCAGGACGCAGCGCAGGACATAGAGACATTAAAGAAGTTAAAGGTAACATAATGCAGCTTTTATTGTTATTTTATATATTTTTATATTATTTATTTGATGTATTTTACATGAAGACAGGGCAGCTGTCAGTCAATAAATGGAAAACAAAGACATATACTTACACATATACATCTGCTAGACGTCTGTTAAAGATCTGGAAAGCATCTGCTGTGAACAAACATCTGAGAAACATCTTTAAGACGTCAGTTATACATCCATTCAACATCTTAAAGACATCTTCTCGCGGTCTGTTTAACATTTGAACGGAAATGTCTTAGAAACGTATTGTAGACGAGCATCATACGTCTTCCAGATGTTAAATAGACGTCTCTGAGATGGATGTGAGATATCAGGGATAATGTTAAAGTGATACGGTTGTTGTGTTTTAGGTGACTCATGTGCTGAATGTGTCGTATGGGGTTCAGAACGCGTTTCCTAATCTCTTCACGTATAAGACTGTTACCGTGTTGGATATCCCAGAGACGGACATCACCTCATACTTCCCCGAATGCTTTGAGTTCATAAAGGACGCTAGTCAACAGGTGTGTGTGTGGGAGACAGACCGATGTTGAGCGTTGTGTGTGTCTGTGTGTAACCTCTGTTCTGCATGTTGTTCAGGATGGGGTGGTGCTGGTCCACTGTAATGCTGGAGTGTCTCGCTCTGCTTCTGTCGTCATCGGTTTCCTCATGTCCCACGAGAAGATGTCGTTTGATGAAGCCTTCAGCGCTGTCAAAACTGCCCGGCCTTCTATACAGCCAAACCCAGGCTTTATGAATCAGCTGAAGAAATATAATCCATGATGCCACTCAAACATTCCCCGATTGCATACATTAATCTGCTAGACGTCTGTTAAAGATCTGGAAAGCATCTGCTGTGAACAAACATCTGAGGAATGGTTTTAAGATGTCAGTTTTACATTCATCCTAAATCATAAACATCTTAAAGACGTTTCCATATATTATAGTATTTTCATCCCTGATTGCACACATTCATCTGCTAGACGTCTGTTAAAGATCTGGAAAGCATCTGCTGTGAACAAACATGAGTAACGTCTTTAATATGCCAGTTTTACATCCATTCATAGACATCTTAAAAACATTGTCTAAAGGTCTATTTAATGTCTGACAGGAAAGTCCTAGAGATGTATTACAGATGAGCAAACGCTCTAATAAATACGTTTTCCAGATGTTAAATAGACGTCTCTGAGAGCTGTGTGTGCATTTAAGTATTGTGACTAATCTACTTGTTCTGTAAATATTAAAATATTTTTATTAATGTTTATGTTTACTCCTGTTGCATATATTAAGACTTTTAAAACGTTGCTGCTGATTTATTGATGGTCTTTAAATTTTTCATGCGGGACTTTTATTTTAAAATGCAAACCACTGAATCCCCGTTCGCGTCACTTCAGGGAAACTGAAGGGACTATAGCCAAACAAATGAATCGGTGATTTAATCGCCTGTTTTATTAAATAAGTTAGTGATATCTCAAAGGTACAGAACTATGTCGTGTGAACTCTCAGTACAGAAACAGCTGCTCATAATAATGGACGCTTTAGTCGCATCTATAGTGAATGAAATTGGCCAACTTGATATTTTTCAGTCAAAACGTCAAAATGGAAATACAGAAACTGATGTTAAATTGGTAAGTCAGTTCAAATGTATCGTCATTGCTGTCTTAACAGTCTTAAAATGGAAAGGTATTATCAATTTCACTGACAATTACCGTGGTAACCATAGTTACGGCCAAACATACCACATTTAACAGTTATTTTCACAGCTGTAAAATTATAAATTATTCATACGGATTCTCCTTGTGTTAATGTTTGAACTACCAGAAACATTTTGTTTCTAATAATTAACCTAAAAAAAGAAGTGTGCTGTTGAAATATTATTATAATATAAGTAATATTACATATCTGTTATGTGTTAAAGTTTTTTTTCATTACTTAATTTGGTTTTAAAGAATTACAACTACAGTTCAGTTTCATAAAAAACAGTAACAAATCTAAAAATTAAAGAAATATATGAAAATGTTTACAAATAGAAACACATTTTACAGCTTTCTTGTTTTTAAAACCACTGTATTAAAATAAAGGTTTGTTTCCTCCAAACATACATTTATGATTGCTAAATTTAGCTAAAAGAACTGGCAGATTAATTAATATATGTAATATTTCTTATGATAAGATTTAACATTGAAGGAAAACCAATTAAATTAAAAACCAATTAAATTAACATAATTAAAGTTCAGTTGCATGGTATGAGTCTTAATAAAAGAACAGAAAACGGACCAAAAACAAACTGAACGAACTGAACTCCAAAACAAACGATAATATGTTTCAACATGTAACAAACGATAATATGTTTCAACATGTAAACCAGAAAATGTACAAAATAACTTTGTTTTAAGTTACAGTTAACTTTGAAAGTGGTAAAGTCTAAGAAGTTCAGGCCTCCATTTTCAGTTGAGTCCATTATGTGTTAAAGTACGGTAAATGTATGTTTGTTGTTTACTTTAGAAGAATCTGACAGCTGCTATAAGGAAAATAACAAACTCGGCGGCCAAACACATCTGCAGAATCATTCATAAAGCATCAAGAAAAGATCTTACACAAGCAGTAAAAGAGTCTTGTGGGAGGAGACCGCTTAACACTCAGTCCCCCAATGTCAAAGACGAGGAACGTGTCGAAGGTGGTTTTATCGTAATTAAACCATGTATTAAATAACGTTTTAAATTATTCAATAATGAAAATGCCTTTTTGTAGGAGGAGATAAGCAAGTTGTTGTGTCAGGAATCCAGGATTGTTTGAATTGCACCACATCTGGCGAAGATGTTCGTCAGACTGTTGAAGTAACCCACATCTTGCTGTAATTGTTTGTAGTTTTAAAAACCATACAAACTCTTTAATTTGCTATACATCAAACTAACATAGTCCTGTCTTGATCTAGGAAGAGCCTGAGCTTAGATTTGAAGAGGCATTTGACCATGAAGAGGAACAAGTAGAGTGTCAATCTCCTGCTGTAGATGGTACACATGTTTGTATCATGGACATCAATGGGGTATTATGTTAATGTTGGGCTTAAATAGCCAATATTATATCTATAAACATGCCATGTTTATGTTACAGAATCAGTAGAGCCCAGTACAGAAGAGTCTGAATCAAATCAACCAAACTCCAAAGATGAATCCAATGACATTTCAGTTCAGTTAAACATAGACTCACTGGATGTACCCAACATTATCGAGACAGGATTGGATGTAACCACAGGTACTGAAGAAGTGCAACTGGATGCAAAAGATGAGCGGAAGATATGCCGAAACTGTGGAAAGACCTTCACCTACCTCAATAACCTCAGAAGACACCAGCAGAAGTTCCACAGTGGAGCAGTATCTCACCCTTGCCAAGAGTGCCGAGAGTGTTTCAGCAGCAGACGCCTCCTCCAGATCCACCGGAGAGTCCACAAGGTGGACAAGCCTCACAAGTGCACGCTCTGCGAGAAGACGTTTCGCTTGCCAAACCACTTGAGGAACCACATGACGAGTCACGGTAACGAGAGGCCGTTCATCTGTTCCACGTGCGGCAAGAGCTTCACGTTGATGAGCATCCTCAAATCTCACGAGCGGACACATGGCGGCGAGAAGAACTTTGTGTGCCTGCAGTGCGGTTCCCGGTTCCTCACCAAGTCTTACCTGGACTATCATCAGCGAGTTCACACGGGTGAAAAGCCCTACCCGTGCAAACACTGCGGGAAGAGCTTCGCTCAAAAGGGAAACCTCAAGGCGCACGAAAGGCTGCACACGGGCGAGCAACCCTTCAGATGCGAGGACTGCGGCAAAAGCTTCGTACACGCCAACACCTTCAAATCCCACAAGCAGCTCCACACGGGAGTAAACGCATTCTGCTGTGAGCTCTGCGGGAAGGGCTTTCGACGAGGAACGCATCTCAAGACTCATCTACTGACGCATTCCGGAGACAAACCGTTTAGTTGTGACGTATGCGAGAAGACTTTCACCCTCAAGGGCTCTTTGAAGACGCACAGGCTCACTCACACAGGACTGAAGAGTTACGCTTGTAACATCTGCAATAAGCAGTTTGCTCAGGCCAGCTCGCTAGCTAAACACAGACGGGTTCACACGGGAGAGAAGCCGCATCGCTGCGGAAACTGTGGCAGGTCTTTCTCTCAAAGCTGCCATCTTAACTACCACTCGAAGGTTTGCCACTCTGGGATAAAGAGTTTGGCTAACTCTAATGTGGAAGAGAACTAACCAGTCGGTAGAACTGTGCCTTTCTTGATTAAACCCAACTGTGCCCAAGTACTTGTGAGAATGTCCTTAGATGGACTTCAGGATTTCCTGTTTGAGTTCTGTACAGGATTAGGGTAGGGGTGCAGAGTTCAGATCCAACCCTGAACAAACACACCTGCCTGTAATCATCAAGTGCTCCTGAACATTGTGGGCTGTGTTCACACTTGACTTGTCTGGTTGTAATAAAATCAATTGATCTGTTAGTGCAAGTATGAACGCTGGCGTCTCTACCCTGGTGCCTCCAAACTAGTGGAGCGAGTCCCTGAAAATGGGTCTCGTTCTGCTTTCAAATAAACTCTTGTGCGGTTCAAATGATGTTTGAACGCAACAGGGACTAAAGACATGTAAACGAACCAAAAACAGGACATGTCACAAGATGTGACCCTGAAAAGCACTGAGTGTTCAAGCATGCCTGTTTTATCTCATCAGAATCATGATGTTGCCCCTCACAGTTCAGTTTACACGCAGAACCGTGTTTCCCACAGCAGATCTTGGTCTGTGTGTGTGTTGGAGGTATTTGTGACCCTGTTTTGACTCTTTTACACATTTTATAAGCTCTTCATGAGTTCTCAGCTGGTCAAAACGCCATCATATGATGCTACACACAAACAACAAGTGCAAATCCTGTGCCTTTTTATGTTTGGTGTTAAAATGCCAATGAAAACGATAAGCTGATGTTTTTGTGTTTTCTTCTGGTCAGGACTACAAGTGTGAGCATGCCCTTAATTAGCTGGTCATTAACATTGTGTTTGATTAAGTTGGAGCTGAACTTTGCAGGAACTGTATTGGGCAAGTCTAAAAAACATCTAGGTCATATTTCACTCTGAAATAATGCGGTTACTTCCCCAGTAAAGGATTACAAATACAACTTGAAATGTAAAATAGTACATTTTCATACAAACGTCTCAACATAGTCAAAATAATGAGCCTTCATTTTCTGCAAAATATAATTTATTTTGTTCTTTTAATTTTGGGGTGAAATATTTAAAGCCCCCAAGGGAACGCAGCAATGGAACATTTTTTTCAATGCTTTTACAAAACCTTTGCATAACTTCTTGAAACTTTGTTCACTCACAAAGACATCGTCTTCCCACCTCATATTAGTTCCACTTTATATGCTTGAGCAAACATTTAATAAGAAACAAAAACATTGTGAACTATTGTTTTTCTTTCAGGTCAAATTTTTACCATCAGCATGACGACTTGAGCACCTCAAACTTTGACTGTTCACCCTTGAATGTGTAATATTAAATACACAATACCCAGGTTTCTAACATAAATGAGAGGGAAACACTAATAATAAATAGCCAATTCTGCTAATATATGTTAAAAAATATACAAGATAGACATTTACTGTACATCTACTGACAAAAACTTCAAAGCAATCAAAGTATTACAGAGATTTGTACATTTACACAGTAACAAATGGTAAAGTTTTAACTTAGATACAAGAAACATTACGTCATCGTTCAGAGGAATGTAAAAAATTATTTGTAGTTTTTTTGTAAAGCGAGAGAGAGAGAGCGAGAAAATGAACTAAAATCAAGCACTGTCAAGCTTATTAGGTTTATAAACACAAGCGCAAAATATCAGGCAGACCAAAAATGAACGAAGGCTTTACAAAATGTAATAAAAAAAAGAAAAGAAAAGATAAATAAGTGTGGAATAGACCTTGTCCCATGGTTTTTGAAACCATATCCATTGTGTTCGTTCACAGATGAATCGGTGTTTGGACTGTGACTGATGTTGGATCTGATCCGAGAACGGTCTTATGCGTAATTGTTGTTGTGCTCTATCCGCGTGACCATGATGGACACCAGCCTCTCCAGCTGCTCCGCTCTCTGTTTGCCCGTCTGCAGAACCTCCTCGTGATTAGCCTTTTCCTCGCTGTCGTAGTCCATAACCGCTTGATTGGTTATCAAAGACAGAGCGAAGACACGCATGCCACAATGACGCGCCACGATCACCTCGTGAACAGTGCTCATGCCTGAAGACGACAAGTCTGGTTATTAACTGGTTTAGTAAATTAATATTCATTTCTGTAAATGACAGAATTGGGTGAAGTAACGCCTTAACCCCCTACAGCTCTTACCGACGGCATCAGCTCCCAGCTTGTGCAGCATGCGACACTCCGCTATCGTCTCGAAAGAAGGTCCTCCCAGTACACAGTACACTCCCTCCCGCAGGAAATCACTGTAGCCGAGCTCCGAACCCACGTCGAGCGCCAGCTGCTGGAGCTCTCGGTCATATGCGTCAGACATGCAGGGGAAACGTAAACCAAACCTAAAAAAAAGCATTGTAGGTTCAGGCTTGTATAATGAACAGTGTTTACAGGAGTAAGTGTGAAATCTCTGCATGTCGAAACGGACCCATGGCGTGACAGAGCTGATTATAAGGCAGTGCTGGAACACATAAACACACCTCTCGTCGTTGGCTCCCGCCAGAGGATTGTTTCCAGCAAATCCAGGCATATTGAGATGATCTTTGATGATCATGATGTCGCCTACTTTATAGTCCTGGTTCAGACCGCCAGCGGCGTTGGTGAGGATCACAGTCTCCACACCCAGAAGCTTGAAGATCCTCATAGGCATCGTAATCTGCAGCAGAACAATATTAGTTTCCATGAACCAGTAATTGAAACAAAAAATGGCACGAATGGATGCAAGAATTGCAACTTCCTGATTTTAGCGTCAAGGCAAGTTTGAAAGGAAAGGCAAATCCAACAAATGTTCTGGTCTTTGCATTCCAGAGGAGCAAAGGGTTTATGCTTCAATCACACAGCAAACGCAAGCAGTTACAACTAATTCGGTTTTCAAATTTGTCATTTGGGAATTAGATTGATCAAGTGGTGTACAGCAAATATGGCTGAAGTTGGTCCTGGTCAAGAGGAGTCTTTAGTTCATGGTTCTTATACTGCAATTTTAGTGATATTTAAATGCATGGAAACATTTAGCCCATGATCAATAACTAGTTTGGATCTCTAATTTTTACATTTCTGCATTTGTCATATGCTTTTATCTAAAGCAACTTGCATTGCATTCAAGAAACACATTGATATTAATCAGTTCTTGCTTTCCCTGGGAATCGAACCCATGACCTTGATGTTGCAAGTGCCACACTCTACTGACACAGTAATACAGCCATAACTACCTCTCAATCTACCGGTTATACTGAATTAAAAGAAAGCCATATTGGTTTACATGGTATAAGTTTTGGATGCGAGTATTATGGGATGTTTGTACCTTTTGGATTGCATATCCCTCATAGAGATGAAACCTTCCCTGCATGCAGACACACGGCCTTCCCTTCAAAGTGCCGAACACCAGCCGTCCGGCGTGACCGTGAACTGCAAGGCGCAAAGAAATGCACACATTCAGCAAAGAAGAAGAGAAGAAATGGCAGGATTTTAGGTAATATCTCACGTTATTAAAGAGAAACGCTCACCTGTGCTTTGGGGGAAGTTGGGGATGTCCTTGTAGTTGAAGACCACCTGGTCTTTCAGCGCATCAGCCAGTCCACCCAAACCCGAGCCGCACACGATGCCCACCAGAGGACGCACTGCCGTCTGGGACAGAAGCCAGTCAGCGGTGGCCCGGCAATCCTCATAGCTGTACCTGCAGAGAGAGCGAGGGAAAACGGATGAGGCTACGCACCTTTATCTACAAGAGTGTGTTTCTCTGGTTACGACAGAATTCACGGTTCATCAGCGGCCCGAAAAAAACTCAAACAGTTATACCGTACAGATTATGTTGCATGAGACGCGCATCTGCTGGAGAAACCTGCATTCTGATTGGTTACACTCATCCTGACTTGCAGCTGACAGTGTTTACAGTCACTAAAGTCTGGATTTATTAAACCACGGGAGTATTTGTAGATTGGATAGACATTAAATATGGGTTGTTTATACTCTCCTTTTGTGAGAAGAAATGTTCCACAACCTCCATCAATATCGACTTCACGAAGTAAGAATAGAGTCAAACATTGCCAAACGACACTTCATCATATTCCCTGGAGTCTGACACACAATTTACTTTAAATTTATGTATTTATCAGACGCTTTTATTTAAAGCGACTTGCATTGCATTCAAGAAACACATTGATATTCTAATCAGTTCTTGCTTTCCCTGGGGATCGAACCCATGACCTTGATGTTGCAAGCGCCACTCTCTACTGTTAGAGACACAGGAAAGCTAAAACAGTGGACTTTACTTACACAAAAGACGTATAAAATAGCATCTGTATATGTATTATAAGATGCATGACATTGAAACGGATCTGAATGGGTATGAAACATGCAGAATAAAAATATCCTGGCGGATCTGAAACACGAGACACTTTTAAACACAACACTCCTGTAATCTGAGCGGCTGACTACTGAAATAAACTTTCTGAGACAGCAGCTGTGTGATCAGTACTATCCAGTTTGTAAAACATTAACAAGGTTTTTCACCCAAAAAAAAAAAAAATTCAGATTTACAGTTTAACAGTAGCAATTTCTTTTCAATACATCCAATTGTCAAAACATCTAAAAGAATGTGAAAATAGTCAAGATCCAAAAACGTTTATTATTATTTATTTATTAAAGTAAACCTTTCATTCCCTTTTCCAATGGTGGTATGACGTATAAAACCCAATATTAATGGCAATGACTAATGAAACATCTGTGTGTGTATGTACGTATTTAACCATTTTATTGTAGAAAGTGAACATTCTCGATATAATTTTTCTGTCAAAAATAATAACAAACAAGTCAAAACAGAAAATTTGAAGTGACTCTTTTACTAACTTTTCGAAGCAAACCCTAGAAACATCCTCTTACATAAATGACACGGAAAGCGCGTGCACCGGCAGCCGTGCCCCCGCTTCATCACCACGTGTTCCTTACGATTCGCTTAAACGGAGTTTCACTTTAATAATAACGGAACTAATTGAATTAACTATATTATGGCGCGATTATATAACATCGAAATAGGAAACTCACACATATACACTTATAAAAGACTATAAAAGTAGAAATATAAAGTTAGATCTGAAAAAATGATAATATGTTACCCAGTGCTGCTCTCAGGAAACATGTTTAAAATCGCTGGTCCGTTCCTTCAATAAACACGGATCGGTTTCTATGGCGACGGATGTTAAAAGCGACCGGGAAAACAAATGAACCCGATGTCAATAAAACGCGTTAGTCAGTCCTGACGCGCCGCTTAGGGCGCCGGTGTTTTATAGCCGCTTCCGCCGATCCGCCCCGCGTTCTGACGCACATGCACGCGCTCGCGACGCGCGCCCCGCTGGGCGGGACCAACACGGGCCCCCAACATCTGGCGCTGAAGATAACGGGAAATGGCTTTCAGAGAGATTAGATTTATGAACGGGCGAAGAAAACAAACGCATGTGACCGAGTCATCAGATATCAGCTGTGCTCGTGTGTGTTTGGCTTATAATATTATGATCCACAATGATTTAGGGAAACAAACTGTGATCTTTTATACACAATTATATATTTTTCTGTTTGCCTTTGAAAGAGCAAAGCAGCTCCTGAACAACCGTGTGACGTGTAATAATAATATTTTGAATTTACAGTGTAGGCCTATATTTAAAAACTGAAAAAATTGCCTTTTTTAACAAAAACATTGTGTTGTTTTTATTTAACATATTTTGAGCAGTGTTGGTGTAACTGAAGTAACTTGAGTCACGTAATGAGATTACTTTTTCCAAGTCACTAGTAAACTAATGAATTAATTTTACACTTACAAGTACGTTTTTCCAAAAAGTAACTTCTTTGTTTTACCTCTTATTGACTGACAGCCCTCCTGTTCCTCACCATGACAGAAATCAGGAGTCATTGTGTGTGTGTGTGTGTGTGTGTGCGTGTGCGTGTGCGTGTGCGTGTGCGTGTGCGTGTGTGTGAGTGAGAGAGAGAGAGAGAGAGTGTGAGTTTGAACATGATGATAATTGTAGTTCTAGACTAAATGTGAGCATTTATTAATCTCACTTGCACAGAAACAGATTCATTATTCCTCAAAATTAATAAAATCAGTGAAATACAAAATCAGAATATTATGCAAAACTCCAATAATTAAATATGTTAAATGTAATGTAAAGGAACTGGAGAGAGTCTCCAGTCTGATGTTTCTGGGAGTGTACATTACATTTTTCAGGTTGCATCAGGTTGTGAAGACGGCTGAAAGGACTGTCATGACATCCCAGCTGTGGGCAGGTTGTCATAGCAAGTCGTAGCAACCCCTATTAACACCAACAACATCCAGCACCCCCATACACACGTACACACATGCACACACTCACATGTACACAGAGAAATTGCTTAATGCAATAACAGACTCTATGCAGTAATGACTTGTGCAATCACTTTCACATTTAATTTCCACCTTATTATTTCAAAACATTTGTTTACATTATGGGTAAAATGTATTTTAATGCAAAATGTAAAAATTGGGTTGTTCCAACAGAATTTTGTTGTATAAATATGAAATGACAACACAGACCTAATCTAATCTAATCTCTTCAACCATAAACATAAATGGCTTTAGGTTTTTTGTTTTTACTGGTGATGTAAGTGTTAAAGTTTCTTCTTCTGTGATCCAGAACGGCAGCGGCTGAAAGCTTTGAGCTCCACTGAACACTGCATTCCTTCAGCATTATTATTACACTTTTACTTATAATGTAACCAAGTGTAATGCAATTAGTTACTTTTTAAAGGAGTAATGCAATATTTTAATATTTACTTATCAAAGTAACTTTCCCCAACACTGATTTTGACTCCGTTCCCGAGTCAACATTGCAGAAATGCCTAAAGTTACATAAAAAGTCAAAGAACTTCCACATTCCCCTTCTTCACGCCAAGTCGTTGGAGTATATATGTTAGAATCGGCAAGCACGCTTTATTTTAGGCCTGATCTAAGAACAGGACCAACCAGGGCACCTCAGGAACAGAGGTCATGACCCCAATTGACCCACGACCTCTTTCAAACATGTCACTTTAGGTAGAAGAATCCTATTTATTTTGGCATCTCACATGATCGTGTCTGTCAACACAGTTTCAGCACTATACCAATAAAGAAAAATGTCTTTCATTAATGTTTAATTTTATTGTGATCACCAGTTTTTTGCAGTCGAGTATATACGAGTATTCCGAGATACAAGTAAACCTTTGAGCAAATTTTTTCTTTGAGATACGAGTAAATATTTGGGAAACAAGCAGCTTACAGACGCAAATGCTAGATTTATGGGTAATTGCATATGATCTCCACTAGAGGCAGCTTGGTTTTACAGCGGGGGTTACCGGGGGCAACGAGTGATTCACCAGTATTAAGCTGGGAGCAGCACGAGTTATGAGTGTTCAATAATAATAAATATGAGCTTCTGAGTCTATCAATACACAACACGGGAAGAAACACTACACTTCTATATTGTGCTTGCGTTATCTACGTAATCCTTCCCTCCTCCTCCTCCTCTTCCTCCTCCGCACATTAGCCGTCATTAGCCGCTACTGTATCGTCTGTCTCCAACGCAAGAACTCATAATTAAAACCACATTTTATTTTATATCACAGGAATCCTTATATGCTATAATTTTGTTTATATGTGAATGTGTCTACACTACCCTAAAGGATTATTAGGAACACACACTAATACTGTGTTTGACCCCCTTTCACCTTCAGAACTGCCTTAATTCTACGTGGCATTGATTCAACAAGCTGCTGAAAGCATTCTTTAGAAATGTTGGTCATATTGATAGGAGCATCTTGCAGTTGATGGAGATTTGTGGGATGCACATCCAGGACACGAAGCTCCCGTTCCACCACATCCCAAAGATGCTCTATTGGGTTGAGATCTGGTGACTGTGGGGCATTTTAGTGCCGTGAACTCATTGTCATGTTCAAGAAACCAATCTGAAATGATTCGAGCTTTGTGACATGGTGCATTATCCTGCTGGAAGCAGCATCAGAGGATGGCACATGGTGGTCATGAAGGATTGGACATGATCAGAAACAATGCTCAGGTAGGCCATGGCATTTAAACGATGCCCAATTGGCACTAAGGGGCCTAAAGTGTGCCAAGAAAACATCCCCACACCATAATACCACCACCACCAGCCTGCACAGTGGTAACAAGGCAAGTTCTCATTCTTTTTATGCCAAACTCTGGCTCTACCATCTGAATCTCTCAACCGAAATCGAGAATCAGGTTGTGCGTGTTGTGGCTTCACAAATGCTTTGCTGCAAACCTCAGTTGTAACGAGTGGTTATTTCAGTCAATGTTGCTCTTCTATCAGCTTGAATCAGTCGGCCCATGAGCTGGATGCTTTTCCCTTTTCACAGCATTCTTTGTAAACTCTAGAAATGGTTGTGCGTGAAAATCCCAGTAACTGAGCAGATTGTGAAATACTCAGTGTCTGGCAGCAACAACCATGCCACGCTCAAAACTGCTTAAATCAACTTTCTTTCCCATTCTGACATTCAGTTTGGAGTTCAGGAGATTGTCTTGACCAGGAACAACCCCTAAATGCATTGAAGCAGCTGCATGTGATTGGTTGATTAAATAATTGCATTAATGAGAAATTAAACAGCTGTTCCTAATAATCCTTTAGGTGAGAGTATAGTAATTAAAAACAAGTTTTTCCATTGTTATTAGCACTAATAAGGGAGTTTTTTAGAAGGCCACAACAGATTAATTTTGGTTCTGTTATTTCTTATGGGGGAAAATGATTTGAGATACGAGCATAATCCGTTCCAGGGCGAGCTCGTGACTTGAATTGCTTGTATCTCAAATCATTTCCCCAAGTATCTGAAGGTATTACTGTATTTGTCTGAACAGCAGTGAAATTACTCAATAGCACCTGATCCTGGCACCATCGCGATTCATGAGATCATTGAAATACGTGTTCGGATGTTGATGTAGACTGTTGTTGTGTTCAGTCCTGTGGTTCAAGGTACGAGCATAGACAGGCAGGCACAATATTTTCAACCTCACCTATAATTTGAGGCCTGTTAGATGCCTCAAGCTGTTTATTATCAACCCAGAAACACACAGGTGAAGAAGAGCAATGTCTGTGTGGAGCTCAACCTGTATCGATGACGTGCCACTTGTGGTATTTCTTTGAACAAGCTGACACGCCTGCATCCCGACCAATGGCGTGGCTCCCTGCCTCATGATGCCACAAAACTATTTAGTCTTTTCCTCCAGAGGCCTTGTAGGAATCAATAAAAATGTTCCCGAAGCTGTCACGATGCCAAGTTCATTGTGCAACAAGTCCTGCTGAACAAGGTCAGGGGGCCCTTATAAAGTCTCACCTTCTGATCTGAAGCAATTAAACATGACTTGAATGCCTAGACATCTAAACACTAGCTGAGCCAATATGTTAAACATATACTATATTAAACTCCATTTTCTTGCTTTTAGCTGCTTAATCAGCATCGGTTTTAAACAAACACATGAAGCGTTATGTAATAAACGGCACAGATAATAATATTATGTAGAGCTGATATTTGTAGAGTATCTACTTCAGACCAAGGGTGTTGAGAAAAGTCACATGTGTCATCATCAGACACAGTGACCGCATTATCCTTCGTGACTGAGAGTGTTCGGTATGTGTGAAATGCCTTTATGAGTTTAATTGGTTAAGCTTTGCTTCTCTGAGCCTGACTAACTGCCACACACAGACAAGAATGCGGTGGCTGATTCAATGCAGTGGTGTAGATGCATTCGAGAAGACCACAAGCTCAGTCGAAGCTCGTCACGAGCAGAACTGCCATGTCTGTAACCCTGTATGAGACGAACAGGTCTGGAACTTTCTCTGGCTGGTTATATAAACTTAGGCACTATGTTGAGAGTGATTTAAAGGCCCGTTGAAGTGCTTTGAAACGCACAGCACCCTGTAAAAGCAAAAAAGAGAAGCCAATAGGGAATGCAAAATCTATCGGTGGGACGCAAAATATTTGCGAGACAATGAATCCCATTAACGAGTAACCTTTGCTCCAACTCATTGTTTTCCTTCCTCTGTACTTTTTATGGGTTCCCATTATTTTACAGATTTAGAGTTAATTTTTCCTTTTTTAAAGCACTCATAAAGTCAACCACCACTTAAACATGAATGTTATTTAAGATGTTTCTCTTAAGATGCTGAGCGCGGTGCTCGGTTGTTGACGTCCGTCGTTTTTGTTTTTTTACAATCAAACTTTTGTCTGCGAGCCATATGCAGCCATCAAAAGAGCCACATATGGCTCGCGGGGTTCCCATAGGTTCCCGACCCCTGCCATAGAACATGTTTGTATATAAAACTCCATAGAACATGTATCTATATAGAACTCCATAGAACATGTTTCTATATAGAACTCCATAGAACATGTTTCTGTATAGAACTCCACAGAACACGTTTCTGTATAGAACTCCACAGAACACGTTTCTGTATAGAACTCCACAGAACACGTTTCTGTATAGAACTCCACAGAACACGTTTCTGTATAGAACTCCACAGAACACGTTTCTGTATAGAACTCCACAGAACACGTTTCTGTATAGAACTCCACAGAACACGTTTCTGTATAGAACTCCATAGAACATGTTTCTGTATAGAACTCCATAGAACATGTTTCTGTATAGAACTCCACAGAACATGTTTCTGTATAGAACTCCATAGAACATGTTTCTGTATAGAACTCCATAGAACATGTTTCTGTATAGAACTCCACAGAACATGTTTCTGTATAGAACTCCATAGAACATGTTTCTGTATAGAACTCCACAGAACATGTTTCTGTATAGAACTCCATAGAACATGTTTGTGTATAAAACTCCATAGAACATGTTTCTTTATAGAACTCCATAGAACATGTTTGTGTATAAAACTCCACAGAACATGTTTCTGTATAGAACTCCATAGAACATGTTTCTGTATAGAACTCCACAGAACATGTTTCTGTATAGAACTCCATAGAACATGTTTCTGTATAGAACTCCATAGAACATGTTTCTGTATAGAACTCCACAGAACATGTTTCTGTATAGAACTCCACAGAACATGTTTCTGTATAGAACTCCATAGAACATGTTTGTGTATAAAACTCCACAGAACATGTTTCTGTATAGAACTCCATAGAACATGTTTCTGTATAGAACTCCATAGAACATGTTTCTGTATAGAACTCCACAGAACATGTTTCTGTATAGAACTCCATAGAACATGTTTCTGTATAGAACTCCATAGAACATGTTTGTGTATAAAACTCCATAGAACATGTTTCTTTATAGAACTCCATAGAACATGTTTGTGTATAAAACTCCACAGAACATGTTTCTGTATAGAACTCCATAGAACATGTTTCTGTATAGAACTCCATAGAACATGTTTCTGTATAGAACTCCACAGAACATGTTTCTGTATAGAACTCCATAGAACATGTTTCTGTATAGAACTCCACAGAACATGTTTCTGTATAGAACTCCACAGAACATGTTTCTGTATAGAACTCCATAGAACATGTTTGTGTATAAAACTCCACAGAACATGTTTCTGTATAGAACTCCATAGAACATGTTTCTGTATAGAACTCCATAGAACATGTTTCTGTATAGAACTCCACAGAACATGTTTCTGTATAGAACTCCATAGAACATGTTTCTGTATAGAACTCCATAGAACATGTTTCTGTATAGAACTCCACAGAACATGTTTCTGTATAGAACTCCACAGAACATGTTTCTGTATAGAACTCCATAGAACATGTTTCTGTATAGAACTCCATAGAACATGTTTGTGTATAAAACTCCATAGAACATGTTTCTGTATAGAACTCCACAGAACATGTTTCTGTATAGAACTCCATAGAACATGTTTCTGTATAGAACTCCATAGAACATGTTTGTGTATAAAACTCCATAGAACATGTTTCTTTATAGAACTCCATAGAACATGTTTGTGTATAGAACTCCATAGAACATGTTTTAAGAGTGATATAGTGCGACTGAGAAACTCTGTTGAATGTGTTTTAAGATGTTATGTAATGTGTGTTTGGGTCAGTTTGACTACAGACATTGACAGCCAAACGCATTTGGCCTCAGACCAAAGTAAATGTCGGCTTTGCCACATCTTTCTCTCCCAGACCTTCATGAATGACTTTTTAAATGCTGAACTTCCTTGTACAGCAAACACACCGAGCTCCAATAAATATACAGAAAGGTCCACAAGTCCTCGCTGAACTGCTTCTGTTTGGCTTTAATACAGAATTTATCTTACTGAATTACAGAATAAATTGTGAATTTAAAACAGAATAAAATGAACTGAAAAAGGCTTCTGAATAAGAAGTAGAAGAGGAAGAACATGGAGGAACATATGAGGAAATCTTGGACATGATGCAAGAGGAAGGGTTGGTTTCAACTACCGGTACTAGCAATCAAGTATAATCTTTCTCATTAAACTCAGGTGGGTTTATTTTGTCTTATTGTGCCACAACAGTTATGAACATGTTTTCACTGACTCATCTAGATGTGCACCTGCTATCAGAATGTGGACAGAGCTCCAGCCCTTCCCCCTCTAAAACATCTGTTATATAATCTCTTATCACTCTCATAAGAAAAGTGAGATTTCAGGAAAAAGACAAGGTGAGAAATGGGTGATAGGCCATGATAAGTGATAAGCCATTCTGTTGTGTCCACCATAAAACACTTCCACTCAGACAAGACTTGGTCAACAATGGAAACTAGCTGGAATTTACAGTTTTGCAACAAACCCATTATGAAACCCAGAGCATTACGAGAAGACGGACGTCATTCTTGCATTGCTGAATTCCAGATGAACACATCTGATGAAAGAATAATGGGAGGTTGCAGACACTGTTTATTTTAGCAACTATGTAGGCCAAGGCCCTGGTACAGGTCAGTCAACACATAGAGCCGATGTGAAGTGAAGGAAAGGTGCAGCAATTGGCGCATTCGGGGGGTGGTGCGATGATGGTGGGGCTTCATGTCATTTCGAGAAGAAAAGTGAATGTCCTGCATGTCCGTCCCTCAACTCGAGGTTTATCAGACTGCTTTCTTCAATTACTATTGCACAACGCTCTATGCTTTTTGCAAGTCATTGTATACTAAGTTTAGGGATCAGTTGGCTTGCTGATGTAACACACACACACACACACACACAAAAATCCCAGTGTTCAATTCTAAAAGAGCTTATTCATTCATAGTAAAGAGATGCTTTGCCTTAAATAACTTTCTTTCACCCAAGCGATTGTTTTACGCTGAATCACAGTGGGTTTCATCACCAAAGTACAGTGGAGTTCACTTATCTCGAGTCATGGTTAACTCGCCAGTACTATTATGTCGACGATTTTGAAGTGGAACCGCCAAACTCCCTATTTGTCTCAGTATTTTCTTGTTGGTTATGTCGATTCCTTAATGTCGCCGAAATCTAGTATCTCGAGCATAAATGAGAGACAAATTATCAACTTCACATGGCTATTTCGTGACTCATGAGCGTACCTCGTTCGCGGAGTTTGCGTTGCAGGTGGAGCGCGCGCTCACTTCAATGACAGTTCACTCACGTTGATCTGAGGGATAACACACTGCAGGTATTCTGTGTTTTTTTCTTCTAAAAATGTCTGGAGGTGTTAAGAGAAAACTGGACAATCAATCTCAAAGATGTGGACGATGCAGTGTTTCAGTGGTTCACAAATACACGAGCAACAAACCTTCCCGTCAATGGTCCCTTGCTGATGGAGAAGGCGGACATTCTTGCTGCTTTGACTTTACTTTAAAGCAAATCCGGGGTGGCTGAATCGTTTCAAAAAGAGGCACAACATGTCTTCATTTGTGGAGAGAGCGCTGCGGTTAAACCGGATCAAGTGGATTTGTGGCTTAAGACTCAAATGCGCACAGTTCTGGATGAGACTGTGTAAAAAAAACACCAAAAACACGAGCATCCTCTTTCTCATTTAATCTCATTTTTCTCATGTACATCAATAAATTTTCATTTTTCTTTCTTGAGGGTTGTTATCTTTGGGCTCTGAAAGCTGCTGCTTCCACGGTCACAGCTGCGCTGATAGGCTGTCTGACCTGTCAATCATGCAAGAAAACGTGATTGGCTGTGCTGCCATGAGGGCGGGCTCTTCTCTTAAAGGGACGAGCGCAGCGCAGAGAGGAGAGAGGGAGAGACTGTACTTTGGAGAGAAAGAGAGACTGCTTTTCTTTTTGTTCTGATTCTGACTTGTATTTGTTTTCTTATTGCGTGAATTGTGGATTATCTGCATCTGAGGGTTATATGTGGGGAAATCGGTAATATAGTATATGGATTGTATGTTAATATATGTAATATATGATGTATGGGTTATCTCGCGAAACGGTTATCTCGATGCTTTTCCCCGACCCCCGACGCCGTCGACATAACCGAACTCCACTGTACATATAATGTTTAAAGGGATAGTTCACACAAATTTCTTTTATTAATTTCTCCCCTTTATGTCATTCAAACCTGTAAGACTTTTGTTCATCTTAGAAACACAAATGAAGATTTTTCTGACGATCTTGGAGATTTCTATCTCTCCATTGACAGCGACGCAACTAATCCATATGAAATGAATGGTTTAGCCCAAATATTCTGAAGATACTGAATATTTGATTACCTCTTTGAAGCGTTTGAAGCGTAGACTGTCAGTGGAATTTATCCAAAAGATCTTCATTTGTTTTCCAAAGTTAAACGGGTTAGGAAAGACATGAGGGTGAGCAATTAATGACAGAATTACATTTTTGGATGAACTAACCCTGTAAGATCACTGACGCTGAACACCAGCGGTCTTCAGCTTTTATAACAGCAGGTTGGACATACAAACATTTCAGATCTCTGTATTTGTGCTTCATTGGAGAGCATTTAGTGGCGTTATCACTGAGTGAAGTGAAGAAAGAACAGAGCTTTCTGTATTTGTCAACAGTGAAGGGGACATTGACATTATTCGGGAGGTCAGAGGTTGTTCATGCTCTCGTTTTTCTCATAAATTCTCTCCTATAGGACAGAGTTTTGTAGAGCATTTGTGGAGAAGAGTGAACTTGAAGGCTTTTATTGTTGAAAGTAACGTGCTCCGCCTGAAACGGAAAATTAGATGTGCTATATGAGGGGACGTGCCGTTTCATATTACGCCTAACAACTTGAGGACAAAATGCCAACCTGTCCGTGTCCGGCACGTGAAAGAGAGAAAGAGCTATATTGAGGAAAGAGATGACTTAAGATAAAAGTCTTTTCTCCTTTCAAACTGTGAGATGTTTCAGTAACAGGCCTTCAGGACAAATCGTGACTCCTCCACAAACTCATAATTAGATGAATGGATGTGTGTCATTAATAATGTGAAGGAAACGGCAGAAAAGAACTAAAAGGATCAAACATGAGTCTGTACATCAGATAAAACTGCAGTATGAACATCTGAAATGGATGCATTAACAGCTGTGAATGCAAATGGTGAAGGAACATATTATATTTTAAGTCACTGTTTTCAACCTGATAAATGCAATAAAAAAGACAACAAATGAAAGTCATTAAAACCGAGGCTTTGCATGTGTTGAAGACTCTTAACCATCTTAATCAGGGTTGTGTGTGATAAGATTGAATGTTTAATCTTCATCTTAACATAAATCTAAACTTTCAGCTCATGCTTTTGTCATCATTTGGAATTGAGAAACGTTGTGACGAACACACACACACACACACACACACACACACACACACACACACACACACACACACACACACACACACACACACACACACACACACACACACACACACACACACACACACACACACACACACACACACACACACACACACACACACACACACACACACACACACACACACACACACACACAAACTTGCATCAACAGAATTTCATTAAGTTTAGTGACAATGTTACAATGTTTACAGGGTTCAATAACTGAAAAACCACTGTTAATATTAGTGCTTGACTCAAATTTCATATTTTTCACCGTTTTATAAGCTTGTGATTTCAATCCAATCTTGATTAAGTATTGATTTGTTTCGATAAATATCAGGTACAGAAGTTACATTATCTATTAACTATGTTGCACTCATTATGTCAGCTGGTATTATTATTAAAGTGAAATCAGCAACAAATGAATATAATGCATTTATATTATAATAACCTTGTAATGTTTTATGTTATAAGAGTACAAATATGTAATATAGTGCATATATTTATCAAAACACTAATTTTTTCTTGATCACAGGCTGTTTTATTGAGGTCTTTCCGCGGCTGATACACTGATTACATGAGAGATTATTCTGTTCAGGATCTTCCTCCAGTGTCAGCTGTGTGAGTCTCGCGCCGAATGCCCGAGAGTCGCCAGCCCTGACATGCACTGATAATCAGCACATTTTGTATCTCAATGTTCCACCTCTTTGATCCCAATTCAGGTGAAAAAACTAAAAGTGAAATATGAGCAAAGTCTCATGTGACATCCAGTCCCTTTTCAAATGTTGAGGTGAAATTAGACAGACAAGACCTGAGATGCAATTCTCTTGTTTATGAGTTAAAGCAGAGAATATTCTATCATTTTCTCATTTTTTATTAAGTCTTTTTTTTAATCTTGTCTAAAAGTGTTTAAAAACTTTCAGTGTGATGAAAAACGTTGTAAAGAAGCCCCCCAAAAACAAACTAATCCAATGTGCAAACACTGTATACATTACAAATACTGCAGTATGTTAGTGTGCCAATGTCATACCTTAGTTGCCCAAGTGCTCTTGATTGTGCCATTCTGGGGATTATTTGTGCAGTGCCGCCCTCTACTGGAGGTGTGCAGTCTCAGATCTTTTCATCAATGAGAGCATATGGGAAGCTGTTTCAAGAGAAATCCGAATCAGCCATGGCTGTCGATGCACAACATATCCATGTCCTCATAAAAACCATCATTATGGTTTCTTCACCTTTACAAGTCATAAAAGCTGCATGCACTATTATAACATAATTAGCGAAATGCTGTTTGATAGAGATAGAGCAAGTGACGCCACAGATCAGGTGTGCTTCCCAACATGCCAAGCTGTCAATTACCCTGCTGTCAGAAAATGACCGAATACATGACATAATATAATGATGCAACAATGAGCACTGTTCACTCTGCATTAATGCCGTGTGGAACGGTCTCTTTAATAGCCACAGGAGGGCTCTAGAGCGAAGGGCTCCTAAGAGACCGCAGAGCTGAATCCAGGAATGGAAGAACATGAGGGAGAATCCCTTGGCTGAACCGTGAGGCCCAGCTGTGAGTTACAGGAGTTAACACAGTCAGAGCACTGATTACCCCAGTAAAACCTCCCTCGCTTATTGTCCAAATAAAACCTTCACTGAGAAAGCATAAATCTTCCCCGAGCGGCTCCCTCGGACAGAAGATGGGCACCGCTATCCCAGACATGGTCCTAATGGTTTCCTCTCTTTCTGTGAATAAGAATCCTGAATGAATGTCCCAACGCTCTGTGTGTGTGTGTGTGTCGGTGTGTGCTTGTGGACTAGACTACAAAAAGCATTGAAACTCACTATAAAGTTCAACTTAGGAGATATAAACTGAACTGAGAGAAAGGGTATGATCTTGAAGAGAAAATCAACAGTTCAGAAGGGGACACTTGAGGGAGAAACAGACAGAGGGACGGAAGTAGGAAAAAGCAATTGAACCATGTGTTCAGTAAACAAACGAAGTGTGATGCCAGAGAAAAGAGTCAACAAAGAGAGGGAACAGAAGAAAAAAGTCTTCCGACAGAGCCGCGTCCTGCCAAAAGGAGTCCTGACCGACTTACATCACCTCTGCTTCCCTTTGCGTCTCATTCTGCTCTTTTCCATCCATCCTTTCTTCTCTTGTTTATCTACATCCTCTCATTTGCATATTACATCACCTTGACTGGGTGAATTAGGTTGATTGGGACACTTTTCCCCAGTCACTTGAATGGCACAAAGTGTCCCAAATCAACCATACTTTAAGGAATTTAAGGATAATTTATTTTATTAACTTATATTCAGTCACACACTCGAAGTCGATTAGAGCAAATGCCTTACAATTAAGTAACAAGGTCTTGATTTTGTATATTTAATTAAAAAATATATGTATTAAAATTTACCGTTCTTCCCGCCTAAAGAAACTCGCGCGCTTTGGCAGATGGCGGGAACTCGAGGCTGAAGAGTCTCGTGACGGTCTCGCGGCACAAACAGGATTGTTCCGCCGTCCGCGTGAGGATTTATTTGTCTGCTCTGTCGGTGCATTTAACTTCCCACAACAAACTTCAGCTGTACATTGCCCAGCCATCGTAAATAACGTTTAAAGTGTAAATTATTACACTTGGGCATGAAAGCCTGATAGTTTGGACAACAGGAGATTTTTTAGTGTGATAGTGGATACTGTATTTAGGATAGTGGGGTATAAAAACAAATGTATAAAAATACACATTATCACACTTTATTGTCTGCGGCTTCAATGCCAAATCAAGCGCGAGGAGATTACAATAACGTGAATGAAAATATTAAAGGGACACCACACTTAAAATGCATTTTTCAAACAAACAAGAATATATGAAAAAATTATATATCTTTAAAAATATACACATTTTTCTCCCACAAACTTTGGCTAGCGTGAAAAAAGACCTTACAACCCATTCATTTACATTTAAAATGTTAATTTCTGCATTTATCAGACGCTTTTATCCAAAAATACTTGCATTGCATTCAAGAAACACATTGACAGTCTAATCAATTCTTGCTTACCCTGGGAATCAAACCCATGATATTTGCGTTGCAAGCGCCGCTCTCTACTGTTTGAGATACTGTACAAGAAAACCTTTTGACTTTTATTATGCTTTCATGAAAAAAAAAAATCCATACCCATAGTATTTCTTCAAAAACGTTTAAAAAATATTAATCCACATTATGGTTAAATTAAATAAATAATTGACATAACATTTAGTTAAACAAACATCACTACAATCAAACATCACTACAACTACACTTAAATAATAAATATTATTTATTACTAATAATACAACTAAAAAGATAATGAAAAGCAAACAGATTTTTTTTAATTAAAATTGTAATTAAAAGAAATACACTGCAAAAAATTGAAAAAAGCTGGGTTATAAAACAACACTTGGATTATTTTTGCCACGAACCCGGTATTCAAAATAACTTTTGTTAACCCTGCATTTTTATACCGTGTATTTTTTAATTACAATTTTAATAATAGTTTTTGTTTGCTTATTTTATTCTTCTAGTTATATGAATAGTAATAAATAGTCTTATATAAAACAAAAAGTAACAGCTCGCAATCAGTCATTTGTTTGCACCTGTTATTCTTGCGGACATGGAGAGACTTCAAAGTCTCTAAAAGTCGCAGATTCCGCTTGGATAAAGACATAAAGAGAGGAAAACAATCACACACAACTAACTCAACATCCGAGGTCGCGTGTGTGAACAACGAGTGTTTTTCTTCATGTCGACATATTCAAATCAAGCAGAAAAGTTTACAGAGGCTGAGATCAACAAGGGCTCTATTTACAGTCGGAGGAGGAGAGGAGGAGGAGAGGAGGAGAGGAGGAGAGGAGGGCCCCTGAATTCATGAATTAAAGAGAGCCGAGGCGCAGAAAGTGCGCATTTTCATCAACAATGACAGGCAGGACTGAGACGAGACGAGCAAGATTTCAGACAGAGCTGCTAACTAAACTTACAGAGCAGTTCCTCTTAAAACAAGTCAAGAGATAGAAAGAGTGCGAGGAGGACTGAGAGAGAGAGGGAGGGAGAGATAAAGGAGGGCATTACATAATAAATCGGTAACACTCGAGCGGGACGGGCACTGACTGACACTTAACTTATTTCATAACTTTCGTTGCGAATCGATTATATTTTTGTTTCCATCCACAGCAGTTCAGGTGTAAACTGCATTTTTTAAATCGTAATAATTTTTATATTTAGTGTATCTGAATGAGTGACATGTAGAAGTATGAGACCTCCACAGCTTGTGTCTCTCCTGGCGCGGGTGGTGATGATGATGATGATGATGATGATGAAGTTGTCGGGAACGCGCTTGTCTTCATTCTGATACAGCTCTCTCACCTTCCTCCTGTCATTGTGCTCTGATGAGTCCTGAAACTGGAAAACAGGAGTAAAGTGTTGAAATCCCAAATGGAGAGCTCAGCGTTCAAGTCCTCCGTCAAAGGTAAGAGCAGAAGCTTTGCTGCAGGCCTCGGCTCTGCTGAGATTGTGTGTGTGTTTATGAAGGCATAAGCGTCACATGTGTGTGAAATATATGTGCAGTTTGCAATTTCTCATCCTCAAGTGAGGCAAGAGGTGGAGGAATGTCACGGGAAGCTCGATCTGTGACAGGTGCATCTCAACCGGACGCTTTATCATAGATATAAATCATGGATAATGTTGGCCTACATTGCAAATAATTATCAGGATGTAAATGTACAAATGTGTTGAATATTGAGTTTATCCTTGCTGACTGTGTTACATGTTTAATTGGTCATTTAATTTGCTCAAATTAGGCATTTTCTCTTTATAATAACGGCTGCTACTCAATATTAAATTGCTTTAGTTTATATATATATATATATATATATATATATATATATATATATATATATATATATATATATATATATATATGAGTTTGTTTCAGTCTCTTTTAATACATAAAGTTAAGCCTAAAAACAGTGTGTTTGCTTACCTTAATTTTATGAAACATTTGAAGGTGAGATTGAACATGCAAATGCTGTTGTTTGTTTGTTTGTTTGTTTTTTTCGGCAGGTATTTGGTTTTAGTCGTGTAGAATATGTTTGTCTGCAATGAAACGACACTCTGGACATTAAAATATTATGTTTTTTTATTAGAGAAGTAGATTTAGGTATCATTAGAGATTTCATTGATTTATATTTTGATTTTCCAGTGCGATCAGATTCAGTTTATAGTCACAGTTTGCTCAGTTAAAGAGAAAGCGAGGGAAAGGAAGGCGAGAGATGGACAGACGTCTGTTTCATGTAGCATGAGCTGTGGAGAAACAACATTTACTGATGCAGAGATATGATAGAGGAGGCATATCTGACACTTATCAAATCAACTGAGACACAACAATGCGTGGCTCTTTTCGTTTGTTTCCACCGATCTGATACGCTCCGCATGCCTCTTTCTGGCAAACATCACAACTGGCAAAGTTTTTGGATTTCCTCTGTACTTTTCCCTGCTGCGCGTCCCTCATTCATTTCAACCTGGCTGTTTTGGAGATGTTTCTGAAATAAATAGAGCAGACAGCATGCACAGATGAACCGAGGTCAAGGAAATGTTGATCTGTCGAGTGATTTCAGGAAAACTTTCTCTGGATCAAAGACGTTTGACTGAGACCGTGAGAATCACAATGAATCCGGTGAATAGAGGAGAGTAAAAGTTTACACAGCCACAGAATACAGATGAGAGAGTTTAATATCAGTCTGTTTTTCAATCTGTCCATCTATCAATGTCATTCCCCCCTCTTTCTCTCTGTCTCTGTCTCTCTCTCTCTTGCTTTCTCTCTCTCTCTCTCCCTCTCTCTCTCTCTCTCTCTCTCTCTCTCTCTCTCTGTCTCTCTCTCTCTGGCTCTCTCTCCCTTTCTGTCTCTCTCTCTCTCTCTCTCTCTCTGGCTCTCTCTCCCTTTCTGTCTCTCTCACTCTCTCTCTCTCTCTCTCTCTCTCACACACACACACACATTTGCAGTGTTGTATTTTTCAATGGTGGCTTTTGTCTCTTTCATCTCATCTGCAAACAAAAGGATTTTTGTGTATACAGGACATGGAGTGAGAAAGAAAGAGATTGAGGGAGGAGGAGAGGAAGAGTGACAAAAAAAGTCAAAGACAGTTTGTAAACTGTGCAGAGCCGCTCTCGCCACAACATGGCTTCTTTAGGTGTGGATTTTGATGAAATCTGTCAGAACGCATCAGTGCATAATACGAGTTAAAAGTGTGACACGTCTCCTCGAGCTTATAAAGGTTTTGTTTTATGACGGTTTTGCATATTGCAGAACAGTAAAACAGTCATGAAATAACCAACTGAAATATGCCAACGCCGGCAGAATTCAGATTGAAGGAGTTTGCGTGTGTTCTGACTCTTTATATTCACAGTAAAACATCCCTGCGTAGGCAAAATGCATTTATTTATGCATCTCAAGGCTTTAGATGAAAAGGTCTTTGAGAGCATGAGAAACACACATTCCGTGTCCGCGTTCGTCTGCTGCGTGTGCTGTATTTGCGTGCACGCGTGTGGGCGCGTACTCGCCGGAGTTCAAAGGTCAGCTGTGTGTACACTCTTCCTCGAACACGTGTCTCTGCGAGGAACCGCCTCCTCCTCTCGGCCGGCGTTAGTATTCAGAGCACAGAGATCCAGACAGATACCTATTCATTCTCTCAGTGTGAGTCCAGAGAGAGAGCGAGGTCAGAGAGGGGAGAGCGTATCAGATCGCCCTGGTACTCATTCATTTCATTTATTTTATTTGGTGCGGACGGCAGAAGCTGAGTGAGACTAAACTACCACTTAGACATTTAAATAAGAACACAGAGAGGATGATTGAACGCCGTGAATGAATGGAAGTCAGTCCTTGTGTAACCTCTCTAAGATATCGTCCCTATATCGAACATTTTAGACGTTGCTCTTCATATTTGCTTGAGTATTGACTTTGTATTTGTTGTTTGTCCTAAAATTCATAGATTAAATGATTAAATTGTTTGATATCCAATGCATTGTAAAGAGTAATACAATTAAGGCAATGGCCATTTTCACAGTTCAAATTGCGATATTTTCTAAAAGTAAATGTAAAAATACTAGTATTTTCCTGCAGTTTTTCAATGATACAAGTAATAAAGCGTTTGAGATTTTCTATATTTTTGTACATGATGTTACTGTAAAGCAATGCATGCAGATAAAGTTGGACATATGTTATATAAAGAGCTTGGTGTTTAAGATGTTTGAGCTCTTATGTGATTCAGTTGATTGCAGACTAGAATATGAGCTCAGTTTCAGAGATGGTTGAGATCTGGCATCTCTTTTCTCCATAATTTTTAACTCAATTGAATCAGTTTTGCCCAGTTGTTTAAATACTTTTGAGGCCACTGTAGATGTATTTCTAACCAATTACATTTGGACATTTCTGTCATTTGTATTGTTGTTTACTGTATATCAGCCAGTATTATACCGCTAATTCTCTTTACGGTAAATAACTGTGATTCCCTTTGCATCATGGGAATTTTCTGTGACGTCAAACACCATATTGTCACAGTTGCGTGTGAGATGAAAGCCCGAAGACGACAATAAAAAATACATTTTACTTTTAGTTAGCAAAATCAGATTACAAAGATTCACATGGCACAATATAGACGAGACATTGTCAGGGCTTAAATACACTGAGGATGATTAGGGAAAAGGGAACAGCTGACGAGACCAATAGACACAGGTGATACTGCTGACGTGGGGAGGGAATGAAGGGAAACTAGAGGGTGAACATAATAACCATTAAGACAGGGAAGACCACACCGTGACACATATACAGAGATTTACTGTATTTTTTAAAATTGCAGTATATTACTGTATTTGCTCTGATGGCTTTTCAGGCGCCATTCCACAGTAGTTTTTTTATTTTCCTCATTTTTCTACATTTGGTTAGACAGGATTTGCTATAAAAGCCTGAAGCTGAATATACTGGACAAGTTGAAGCGATCTGTTCGTCCTTCATGTCAGAAATAGCGTGAGCGCTTGCACTCGGAGTAGATTAAGTCATAAATATGACCGGCATTGATTTTCTCTCTGGGATGTGTCGTGTCGCGTCGGAGCATCCGGTGCAATTAATGTAATTTTGTTGTATCGCGGCGCTCGTGTTCGGCAGCGTCACGCGACTATTTACAGAAGTTTGTGTATTTCATATGGTTATGCCTTTTAAAAATGTGTAGTTTTTACTTCTTTTTCAAGGAACACATTTCTCTCTGTAATGAAATGCACGGTGAGCAAAGTTAGCATGCATTTTGGCTCATATGCTTTCTTTTGCTGCTTATATTTTCCTCATTCATTTTCTATTGCCTAAAGTTTGCTTTGTGAGGATTAATCCAGAGGGTGCAACATAATGCACAGCAAACAGTAATAAGGCAGGAGAAATGATGAAAATGCACAGTCTCGCTGTCTGTTTTCTGTCGTATATGCAATGTTGTAAATAAAAAAAAAATATTTTTAATAGCTGTGTCTGTTTGAATTGTATGTTGGTTGTACTTACATAGGATACAAATACAATTAATAAAAACAAAAAAAATATCAAAATTCTTACATTTAAATTTAATTTACAAATGAAATAATTATTTACATTTTATCCAAAGCGACTTACATTACATTCTACTGATTGAGCTACAGGAAAGCTAATTATAGTATCGTATTGATTACCTGGCTTTTTTTACAGTAACTGCACTGTAATACATAATTACAGTAGCATGTAGTTACTGTAAAACTGAAATATAGGTATTGTACTGTAAATCTTAATTACAGTAATCTTAACTTGAAATGTAAAAATGAAATGTCTAACAGTGTAGAGAAAAGGTTTCTTCTCTGACACCAGAATAGTGTATGATTGTGTTGAAAAATTGGGATTAACAACATCTAGATAAATAATGGATGGCTTAACCTAAATCCGTAGAAGAAAAGAGTGAGCCAGTAATTGAGGAAAACTCTCCAAGCAGCATCTACCTTGAAACAAAGTTTATAACGGTGAAAGTTTGGGAAACATCATCCTTAGTGTAACAGAGGAATGCAGGGAATATTGTGGTGTTCTTTTCATCTCTGATTCCTTCCTGCGGTTTTTTGGATGGCGAATAAGTCGCCCTTTTCACCGCTCACCCGGGCCAAGCGAGTGAGTTGGTCGGCGTTGACGACTAGCCTTTAAATGAGAAAGGGCAGCTGCTTCCACTGTGTGAAAGAGGGGCATTTAATGCGCTTGGGCAGCTGGACGGTCTGAATGTAGAGTCGAAAAAGAGTAACGGACCACCAGGGTCGGCCCCCAAACCCGGCCCTGTACCCCTTCCTGGCACGCACAAACCTCGGGAGAGGAGGATGCGCTCACGTGTCCGTGATAGAGATCGCTGAGAAAGCTACTTTCCCCCGTTTCGGCTCTTAGAGAAGTACTTTTTTAGATAATGCTGAGAGTAGTTAATGCGTCCCTAATGTGTCTCTCTTTACTTGGACGATGCGCGTCTTTCAGAGTAAGCTCAGATAGAGATAGAGCCCTCTCTCTTCCCATCTGCCATTTCTTCTATAATGCTACGAGACGTCCTAGTTTTTACAGATAACGATAAGGTGACCGGTTTCTCACAGGGAAGCCTGAATAACTGGGTCAGTTATTTTGTCAAAAAGAACTACTTTTTATGTCAGAGTAACTCGACACTAGTAGTTTCTGTAACCCACTGTGGCTTACATGAGCCACATCTGATAACGTCAGAAAAATGAGAGGAGAGGAAAGTGGAGTGATTGGCAGAGTATAAATGGCAATGTGAGAACTGAAACTGACAGATCACATCAGTATTGCTGCGATTCAGTTAATGATCAATACGTTTTCATGTTTTTACATTATTTTAGCTTTTTTTCTAAGTTGTACAAGATTCAGCTAATTTGTTAGTCACTTTAATATATTTTAGCCTGAAATGACATCCAAGTTGATCGTACTTAAAAATGTAAGTCAGCAACTTTTTGTTATAGTGTTATCACAGCAAAACCTGAACACTCAAACAAAGAGAAGCCTAGGTTACATTTGACCTCACAAAAACCCTAAAAACAACAATAATGAAACGTGATTTTAATTACATTTTCATTGCAATGTAAAAATGTATTACAGTAACAACAATTATTGAAAACAATGAGGCAATCGCAATAAGACACTGCGTTCATAAGGTTTTTGCTTAATTGTCTTGAAAATAATGCCACAACGCAAGACATAAGTGTAGCAGGTTACATTTTCTTTCTATAAAATATGTTTTTTAAGGTCTTTTGTATGAAAACCTGCCATGTTGACTGTCATTTTACCCTTTAATTGTGAGTAAAAAAACGACACTATATGAAGGTGGAAGGTATTGTGTTGTGAAGTTGTGAATATGGTTTGCGTCACTGTAAAATGTAATGCCATTGATCTCTAACTGTGAGAGTCACTTTTATGAGGCACATGAGTATTAGCTGTTGATCATTGTTGAAGCTTTAACAACCAGTGTGCTTAAAGCTTTAGCAGTCTTTAGTTTAGATTTAGATGAAGAAAGCCCTGTCACCTGTGCATTTTAGAAACTGCATTTGCTTGCATGTTGAAAATTACACTATGTAAGGTTCAATCTATTACTGTTTTAATCTGTGTAGTAACCAATTAGCAAGGAGTTAATTTGCAGACTTTTGTACCTTGAGATACGAACATAATCCGTTCCAGGATGAGCTCGTAACTCGAATTGGTCGTATCTCAAATCATTTTACCCATAAGAAATAACAGAAAAAAATTAATACGTTCTGGCCCTCTAAAAACTAGTGCTAATAACAATGGAAAAAACATGTTTTAATTGCTGTAGAGACACAGACAAATTATAGTATATAAGGATTCCTGTGATATAAAATAAAATGTGAATTTTGATTATGAGTTCTTCCTTCGAGACAGACGATACAGTAGCGGCTAATGGCGGCATGTGAGGAGACAGGTATGACGTAGATAACGCAAGCACAATGTTTCTTCCCGTGTTGTGTATTGATAGACTCAGAAGCTCATATTTATTATTATTGAACACTCATAACTCGTGCTGCTCCCAGCTTAATACTGGTGAATCACTCGTTGCCCCCGGTAACCCCCGCTGTAAAACCAAGCTGCCTCTAGTGGAGATCATATGCAATTACCCATAAATGAGGAGCTTGAGCTCCGAGTGCTGAACACCTCTAGCGTCTGTAAACTGCTCAAATACTTACTCGTATCTCAAAGCAAAAATGTACTTGAAGGCTTGCTCGTATCTCGGAAAACTCGTATGTCGGGACACTCGTATCTCAAGGTATTACTGTATACTGTAGTGTTATGTTGATCCCTATGATTAGTGAACATGCACACTTTAAAGCATGTCTCTCTTCCCTCCCAGCTATGAGCTCAGCCACGCCCCCTTCCTCCCGTAGCTCCTCCCCTCAGAAGGTTTGCCACTCCCAAACACAGACAGACGTTCTGAAGCCACTCCTGGGCGGAGGAGGCGGGGCTTCAACAGGAAACGGACCTGCGGCGTTGAGACGTCGTCGGCGGGTGCTCTCTAAAGATGGACGGAGCAATGTACGCATCGAACACGTCACCGGCCGAGGGGCTCTTTACCTGCGTGACCTGTGGACCACCTTTCTGGACATGCAGTGGCGCTACAAGCTTTTCCTGTTTTCCGCCACCTTTGCCGGCACCTGGTTTGTCTTTGGAGTGCTGTGGTACTTGGTGGCACTAGTGCATGGAGATTTGCTAGGTGAGGATGCTCTTCAACTGTGCCTTAAATCACAGGCAGAGCTATATTTTATTTACACAAATATTAATGTGTTATTGCATCACTGCTATTTCTGGGTCTTGTCCTTCCTCACCAGAGTTTGACCCTCCATCCAATCACACGCCGTGTGTGATGCAGGTCCAAACTCTGACGGGAGCGTTCCTTTTCTCCCTGGAATCGCAAACTACGATCGGCTACGGCTTTCGCTGCATCACTGAGGAGTGTCCACTTGCTATCATCCTGCTTATTGTCCAGCTTGTCATCACCATGGTGATGGAGATCTTCATCACTGGAACCTTCCTTGCCAAGGTACAACTCTCGGAGTTTGGGTAAACAGTAGTTTAGTTGTTTTCCCATTCCACTTCGATAATTGACACTGTTTGTCAATGTAAACATGCTAGATGGACGTCTTTAACCATTGCGCTTGCATCTCATGACCTTTGCAGCATCTCCTAAATAAAACCACAGATGTGTTTTTGTGAAATTTACTTAAACAATTACAAAATCAACTGCAAAATGTTACATTTTCTAATACATGTATTGCATGCACATTCATCATATTAGCATGTTGGTTCAAAGTGCCAAATGCTAGTAATAATTGGAGTTGAAACGGTGTTACTCACCAGTTGAATTTTGACAATGCCTGGTTGTGTGAGAATGTGAGAAGGCTTTAGTGCGATCATCAGATTGCAGTGGTTGTGATGTAATTCTATAATTGTACAGATGCGCTACATGTTTCACAGTAAAGCACAGATTCAATTCACCGTAAATACTTGTGGGTTAAAGGGCTAAAGCACTGTGAGTGTAAAGGGCTGTGAGTTAAAGTCGCAAGTTTGAGCATTTGGGAACGCAACATGTGCCAACTATCTTCCTAAATTTGTAACTAGAATCGTTTATAAATCTGTTGTTTTCAATCTGTTTGTTTCCCAGCGGTTTCCCGCCAAATATAAGCTCGATGGTTTAACGTTTGAAAGGGGGGAAAAAATAGTACAACCATATATGATTGGATTGCAACTTTACTGTTGATTTGTAGAATAAAATTCTTTTTTGTCTTCCAATGCCTGAAAGGAAGTTAAAAGTTCAATGCGTTTATAGTCATTTTTTCATTCTACAATCTCACATTTAATTTAATTGAAGCTATTTAATTTTGATAATTGCACTGATCCATATTGTGATTTGAGGTGTAATTGCATTTAACTGTGCAGCTAAATTAATAACTAGATCTGGAACAATATCTGATTTAAAATGTGCATTTATTCTGTGATATATAGGTAGCTCGGCCGAAAAAACGTGGCGAGACTGTGAAGTTCAGTCAGCATGCTGTGGTCGGCAATCACGAGGGCCGCCCTTGCCTCATGATCCGTGTGGCTAACATGCGTAAGAGCCTTCTTCTGGGCTGCCAGGTAAACACATCCCATTTAATGCTGAGTCTCAAATGCATTAAAACCTTCAACTCATCATGTCTCTGATTTCTCAGGTGACGGGAAAGCTCCTTCAGACGTCTGTGACTAAAGAGGGTGAGACGGTACGTCTGGACCAGAGGAATGTAGCCTTTCAAGTGGACACATCCAGTGACAGTCCCTTCCTCATCCTGCCCCTCACCTTCTACCATGTGATTGATGACAACAGCCCAATGCGGGCCTGGGCCGCCAAAGGTACGCAAGCACTGGACAACTAGAGGAGTTACCAGAACTAAAAAAACGCATTATGTTGGAATTCCAAAACTCTGTGTGAAAGCCTAAGCCTTGATCCATCGCATTCGAAAACACATTCCTTCCTTTCTAATGTAAGTTGAACTGGTAATTGAACTAGGTCTTTGGTTAAGCATCTGCCAGCTGTGTAAATGTAAGACAGAAGAGCCACCGTTTGAGCTGGTGCAACCTTAGGTATCATGCTTCATTGGCTCATGGACCGTTCCTGTTGGGGACAGAACCAACAACCATCTGGTTGCCAGCTTTGAGCCGGAGCTACTAAACAACACTTCTTATTGACATATCTTCGCTGTTGGGCAGAAACCTTGCAATATATTGCTATTTTTATTTCTTTTCAGAAATCATTACTATTGGTCAGCCTTCACGTCTTTCTGTGGTTTTTGAAAAAATGTACGGTAACTAATGAAAGTATTAAAAAGAGCTTGTGACTAAACCTCAAACTAAGATACTCAAACCTCATAACTCCACCCGCCTCTATTGCACATGAAGTGTGCACACATTTCGAAACATCTCTGCTTGTTTGCAATGCATTGGTAGATAAAGAACTGTTTGTTTGAATGAGTACTGCATTTTCTTTAATCAAGAAACACTATATATATATATATATATATATATATATATGGCTAATGTTTTATCTATTTGAGGAGCGGAGAAGAGTGTCTTAGTCAAGCATTTGTCAACGATTCATAGCCAGTACTTTCTTAAATAGCTTGTGTGAAGCAGCTTTGTCTTGAATAACATGAGATTTTAAGCCAAATTACAAAAAAACAAACAAACTGATTGACCGCATAACTACAGTAAACTTCATAAACTATATGTTGGTGAAAACGTAATGTGTCATGTTTGTGGAAAGGATGAGCAAGGACTTATTAGCTGGGAGGAAGGCTTTCTTTATTTAACATAAAATAAATCAAAAACTACCTACAGCGGGAAAAACATAACAGAGCTGATTTGACAGGACTAGGCATGGAAACACGACACAAGAGACAATGACGACCATACAAAGACAATGAATCAGCACAGAACAGCACACACAAAGGGAATAAATAGAGAACTCGAGGCTGGGGGAATGAGGGAGGACAGGTGGGGCAAATCAAACAATAACTAGGGAACAAGACGGGTGGAGTTAGCACGCAGCTAGTGAAAACCCAAACTGTGCGCAACACAAAACACAACATGAAAGCACATGGCCGACAACAACACATGCAGTCAAGAGAGCGTGTGGCCTGAGCGAAGCATGAAACAGTGTGCGCTGACATGACATAGAGCACACGAGGATGAGCGAACGCTCTCAACAGGGACAAACACATGGGCCATGAATGTCAGAATCCCAACACGAACCAAAACTGAACAAGACCAAAGTGTCGGGATCGAACATCATGACCCGCACACAAGACGCTTCACAGACAAGAGAGTGCGTGACTCGAGACACTCAAAACACTAGAAAACAAAATTTTGTTTAATTATCTTAAAAAAATACATCTTTCAATTTTCATTAATTGAATTCCATGAATTCATTCTTAATAAAAAGGGTTGGTGTGGCCAAAGGGTTTAGTTTGCCAAACGCATGGCTGTATTTTAGTTCCTAGCACTTGCAACTAATCTTAGCTTCTCTTGGGCTGTGCAGAGGTGCTGCTAGCTAATATGGTGGCAGATGAAAACTGTCAGTAGGATACACCTGAGAACAGGGACAGGTTCGGCTCCAGCAGAGTTTCTCTGAGGATAGAGTGCTGCCGAGAGAAACGTGAAACAGCAGTGTGGGGAGAGGTGTCGAGGACACCAGAGAAGCTCTGTTTCAGTGCTGAGGTCAGGCCGCAGGCACAAAGATCAGGGAGTTCTGGCACTTTGAGCTCACGCTGGTGCCCTGTTTCCACTGACACTTCCCACCTGAGTCAAATGCGCGGGGCTGGCCATCGCGGCTCAATTTATGTTTCCACTTTGCCTCCACTTGATTAACCTTGATTAACTTTCGCATGCAAGTTCTAAACTTGCCCCCTTATTCTCTCTGACCCCCCCAGCGTGAGTTTTTTTAGGCGACCATTATTTTAGGATGTTTACCTTATTGTTTCCATGGCGACACGTTATGTTTGTCACGTTGACACACCGCAGCCTAAAAAGCTCTGTATGACACGTGCATCGCATTTATTTAGTGTATGTCTTATTTATTCAAAATATTCACACAGTTGTTGGCTGTTATCAACTACCTGATATTTCCATTCTCAAATATGTGGAAGTGAATGTGTTTTGTCGTTTAAAAACTTTTATAATGGTCATGTTAGCTGATCTATGATGCGCGAAGGGCGCCGCCATGTTTGTTTGCGCCGCAGTTCGGAGAATCTGATCAGTCTGATTTATAACGCAAATTCAGTCGCTTCTGAAAAACATGACAGGATGTGACCGGTGAAGTGAGAGAAGAATACAGTGAACTTTATAGTTACCTATGCAGTGTGTATCTGATTTATCTGATCAATTTATAATTGAACGATTACTATTTCTGCTTTTATGTGTGTATTTTTCAAACTATAAATGTATTGTTTTGCGAGCGCTTGTGAATATTTAAATGTCTGAAACCGAAAATAAACCTTATGTGGTTGAAAACACTGAGTGGTTGTGATATATGACAAGTTCTGAGTGCGCCCATCTCTGGATCGGCGCCAGATGACGCACGAAAACACGTTTGAATTTAGCAGTTGATGACGTGAAGCAAGAACGTTCTAATCACACCGGTGTGATCGTACGTGCGAAAGGGTTAATCACAATGGTAAATGTGAGCTAAATTTGTGTGTTCAGTGTTTGCCTGTGTGAAGCTTGGCGTTGCGAATGGTTGCTAGGGCGTTGCTATGCAGTTGATGATGTGTGCTAGGTGGTTTCCAGGGAGTTGTTAGCGGTTGCTAGGGTGGTCTGTGTTTTTGATTAGGCAGTTGTTGCACGAGAAGTCACACTACAGGAATGCGCCTCAACTGGCAGGATTTAATCGGAGGTCAAATTTGATCTCAAGGGCCGTTTAATTGTCCGTTGGTGAACATGTAAAACTAGGGATCGGAGACCTCAGCTTTTGGCCTTTGATCAGTGGAAGCAGTCAGGATTCTCAAAATATTTGTAAAATAGAAATCATGGTTTAAATCGTATATATACTGGGTTTAACTCTAAGTTTAAGCAATAATAAAAGCTCTTTGGCAATCAGCATCAGAACTGATCGGCAAAGCAAGCTAGTTTTTCATGCAACTGTTATTATTTATTTAGGCACTTCCAAAAATCCAGTGATAATGAGATGAAATGTCTCAGGTGTTCTGGTGTCTAAAAGACTCCCTGCGTCATGAAACAAGACGTGTGAAGGTGTTTTAGCTGTTAGCTAAGTGAACGCTACTTTAGTCTTTGCAGGTTTGAGGGTAAAAAGGACCATGGGGGAGAAAACAGCTTAAAGAAGCCTAGGTCGGTCAGTTTCGAAGGTTTCATGGGATTTTGGGCATTTGACAGCTGGAAGACCAGCTTAATCCAGTTAAAACACAGTTTTCAGCAAGGAACTTCAGTGTCAGGATTGGAGTTTGTGAATTATGGAAATCCTTTGTGGGAAACACTGCAAGAAAATGTAATTGAATTACTAGAGGTTAAAAGACAGAAGCAGATTTCATGTTTTCCCTGCAGTAAACGTAAAGTTTTCGTGCGAATTGCAGAAAATTTAATTTAATATCTTGGGTGGAGAGCGAGTTGGGGGGGGGGATGTTTACTGGAACTTGGGGTTTCTAATATGGCAGATGAGCTACATTTCTCATGTCTCTTTCTTTCTTTCTTCCTCCCTCCATCTCATTTTCCCTCTTTCCCCTCATTCACTTTCTCTGCAGATGTAGCTTGACCAATCCCTCTTCTTTTATCCGCTCTCTCTCTTTGGCTGGAATGCGTGTATGAGAGCGTGCCAGAGCGTCTCATTAGAAGCACAAAGCAGCCCAGTTCCTGGTGCTGACACGCAGGTCGTGGATCCAGTTACGGTCCCAGTCTCTACCCCATCGAGGGCCCAAGCTATCAGACCCCGTGTTTGCACTTTCCGCCGAATGCGACTCTCGTCTCGCACTTCTATGGCGTTTTCCTGTGCGCGCATCTCCTTGTGTTTATGCTTTTAGCATCTTTCTCTCTTTCTCAATGCTCGTGTCTCATCGGGTTTGTAGTCGGGCCAGATCGCCCCAGTGTAATTGACTGTAGTCGGATTATACGGTATAGGGTTATACTTAATAGACCCCACTTACGCCTAATGCTACCTAATCCAAATTAAATTCTTGATGACTTCCCGTGGCATCTTATCCAACCAGAAACGACTCTGTGTTTTTGTATGTACCATAACATTTGTGAATATGAAGCAGGAATAGCGGCTCCCATGGAAGCACATTTGCACATGAATGGAGCTCAAAGAACTGGCAGCAGCTTTAAAAACGTGTGCGAAAGCGTGCCGCTGCGTTACAGTGTGAATCTGTAAGTGCATGAGGGGATGTCTGTAAACGTACGTGTGTGGATGCTTGCCCGCAGTGTGTGTGTGAATCTATAGTAACAAAAACTAAATACACAGTGTGCCCGTCTGCTGAATGTGGCATTGTGTTTGTGTACGAGACTGAGGAGGAGAGACACGGGCTCTGCATGCTGGAGCATAAAGCCATATGAACCGCTCAACGGGACCTTCACTCCTGAACACGCTCCTATATAACATACAAGCTCATATTAGTGTGCAGTTACTTATTATTATTATTATTAAATACTGTTTTTATACTTTACAATACAATAGGAAAGTTTCTGATTTTGCTTGTTTTTGTTCTGTTAAAAATCAGATTCATATGTTATAGTCTATGAAAACTCAAGTGGAAAGAGTTTATGGTTTAACTTTGGTTACACTGATGAACACCTACATTTTCCAGGTTTTTCTAAAAACGGATGGTTTGCAAACAAAAAAGTAATTTTTCAAATTATTAAAAAAGTTTTTTTTAACTAATATTGTTTTTTATTTTTTCTGCAATGTAGACTGCAGATCCACTCCCCAACAAAATCACCCCAATCATTTTACAAATAATTAATTAATTAAAATTAATGATTTAGTAGCGATTTAAAGTCATTGGTGAATAATTCTATATTTACATTCATGCATTTATCAGACGCTTTTAGTGACTTGCATCGCATTCAAGAAACTCATTGACATTCTAATCAGTTCTTGCCTTCCCTGGGAATCGAACCCATGACCTTGATGTTGCAAGCACCACTCTCTACTGTTAGACACACAGGAAAGCTTTCTAACCCTAACCCTATTCTATATCGCAAAAATATCACAATGCCAGTTTTTCCCAATTTCGTGCAGATCTATCTCAAATGAGAGCAGTATGTGTTTCGCTGTACTGAAACTGTTGACATTTGTCTCTTTCTTCTGTGCGACACTAAATGAGATGAGTTTTCAAGAATGTCCATGCAGTCAATGCACTGAAATATAACACAAATAACCAGCTTTTCATGACAAATTAGTGCAGCATCCAGAGACATGACAAAAATATCATGTTTAAATGTCATTTAATATGTTGCTTATTTATGATGCTCTAATAAAAGAAAAGTAAATTTTCTTCCTTTTATCCAGTATAATATCTGATGGGGACGTTTAGTGCAAGGAATGACCCATATATCTCTTTTCCTCAAGCGCATTAAAACGCAGTCAGAGGCCGTCAGAAAACACACGACCCCCCCTGAGGGTCTCTCCGCTGAGCTCTGCTCCACACTGACCAGCACAGCAATGCTTGGGATTAATGAGCCAGTGCGATGGGAATTCATGAGCATTTATGATATATATTTATATATGAGGCTTCTGGTACAGTTTTGAACACGTAATGTCATGCTAACTGACTGAATTGTCATTGCATTGGATAATATCACACAATTTGCCATCTATTGTTTTAGCATTAACAAAACAACAATATAGATCCAACAAATAATATCTCTGAAATCTTTTTTTCTGCTGTCCTTCTGTAAAATGAATAACACTTGGTTCAATATTTGCAGTGTCATTTATACGTGTGATCCAAATACTTTTAGATGTATTTGTGTGTTAATAAAGCGCACGCATTTCAGAAACACACTTTGCCGACCGTCTGTGAGCATGATGAACATGATGAAGTGATCTTGTGTGTTTGTGGGTTATGAAACCCCATGTTTTTTGCTCCCAGAATGAGAACTGGCTCTGTTTTCACAGATGACCGTCTCTTGCTCTGAATGTGGGATGTTGATGCAGGTGTGTGTGTGTGTGTGTGTGTGTGTGTGTGTGTGTGTGTGTGTGTGTGTGTGTGTGTGTGTGTGTGTGTGTGTGTGTGTGTGTGTGTGTGTGTGTGTGTGTGTGTGTGTGTGTGTGTGTGTGTGTGTGTGTGTGTGTGTGTGTGTGTGTGTGTGTGTGTGTGTGTGTGTGTGTGTGTGTGTGTGTGTGTCAGTGGGTGAATGGCATGTTTACGAGTGAAGGCATTTGTATTTCTGCTGGTATGAGCCATATGTTTCCTTGCACATCATCACATAATATGATTTTTCTGAATTGTTAAACTATTTACTTGTCCAGTTTTGATGCAGTGTGTCAGATTTTACTTTAAAGGGCAGTTTGCTCATATTTTGAAATTGTTATGTGAGGCTTTTTAAATTTTAAAGGAATCATGCAACCAGAAATAAAAATGGCTCACCACTATGTTGTTCAAAACCCTTTGACTTTTGCATTTAATGAATGTGAATGTAATGAAACCGGGACGTTAAACTCTGAAAAGTCACTAAAATCGACCCTAAAACGAATCCATAGAGGGAAGATTTCATCTGCCATCCTGAAATAAATTCCCGCCGGTTTAGAACATCATGGGATGGATGATACTGTACGCTACTGTACGTCTGTCTCACCACGCATCTCTTTTATCTCAGGTGGAGGTTGGACGGATCCGGAGCTGGCAGACTTTGAGTTGCTTGTGATCATGAGCGCTACCGTCGAGCCAACCTCGGCCACCTGCCAGGTGCGCACCTCCTACCTGCCCGACGAGATCCTGTGGGGCTACGAGTTTCCTCCCGTCGTCTCCCTCTCCCCTTCTGGAAAGTATGTTGCTGATTTTGCCTTTTTCGACAAGGTTGCCAAGACCAAGACCCCGCCCGTTTTTAAACAAACCCCGCCTCCCAGCGCACAGTCGCCACAGCATCAAGGCGACGGCAGCGGAGAGCCCGAGATGGACAAGGAGAAGATGCGATTGGAGGAGAGCTACCGGGAGGAGAGGGGGCGGGGCAGGGGGCGTGTCCGAGACCAGCTTAGCGTCCGCATTAGCAACGTCTAGAGAGAGCGGAAAACAGCTTGGATGAATGACTGAGAGGGGATCCGATGAAGATAAAATGCTTGAGTACTCGTTTGATTCAGCGTTAGCCAACTTTTCCCCCGATGCCACTGAGCTTACCTGTTTTCCAGGTAGCGTGCCAGCAGAGTTGGCTAGCACTGAAATGCACTGGCATACAAGCATGAAATAGAGAAAAGAAAGAGAGCAGCTATGTTCGGAAGAGCACACTAGCGGATACTCTTGCTGTTTCTGCAGTGTTCAGTGTGTATATGGCAAAACAATTGGAAAAACTGCAGTAAATTTGATTCGAAATTAGTAAACATACATATTTAACATTCATGCATTTATCAGATGCTTAAGTGACTTGCATTGCATTCAAGAAACACATTGATATTCTGATCAGTTCTTGCTTTCACTGGGAATCGAACCCATGACCTTGATGTTGCAAGCGCTGCTCTCTACTGTTAGACACACTGGAAAGCTTTGTTCACTTAATCGGCTCCCTTTGTGTGGCTTTTGGAGTAAACTTGATTATACATCATTCACTTTGCTAAAATGTAACGGTTGCTTTAGAAAATACATTACAATGCTCTCAACTTGACATTAAATTTCCAAACAGCCACGATTTGCACAATAACTGACGCATTAAAACATTGACAGATTCACATATGTCTGATTATATATTATATATCTTAATTTTCTAAAGCATTGATGTTGTTATAGTTACGTAATCACTGGCTGTGTCTGAAATACCCTTAAATATGGCACTATTTGAGGGAACAGACATGAACGGTGTTTAAAACCATAGTGGACGTTATCGAGCGCACTCATTCAATCCCACAATGCACTGCAACAACGAGTGTACAACCGATGCACGATCAACAGCTAGAGAATACCCACAATGCACTGCGAGTAACAAACTGAATGGGTTATTGCTATGAAATCGCAATCTGAATCATCCTTTCATCCATCCATCCGCTGGTTCACTCTGGCTAAAGCGTAATATCATGCCGGTAAAAGTCTTTTCATTTCTGGAGCTGACAGTTACAAATGATCAAACGGATTAAACGTAAAACATATCATTATGATAATTTTTAATGACAATTTTTTGTTTTTTATAACATATTTAATGATAATTAACATAGCATTAAACATAAACTATGCAAAAGCAGCACCCCTTCTGGTGCACTTAGTGTCCAAATTCATTCCCTCGCTTTCATTCACTCCTTCAAGTGCTCTATATCAAGAGGAGTAATGCAGGGCATGGGGGGCATGGGGGGGGCTTCCGATCTCATGGTGCAGGGACCCAGGGTCCAGATTCATGTGCATGATACGCTGATTCACAGGCTTGGGTGCTGTCGGCCGATTGAGGGTACAGAACGTTCCCTGATCTGCTGAAACGACTCAAACACTGTGTTCTGCTGTCAGGCCAGTAGAGGGCAGAAACACAACGTGCCTATAGACTTGCACTTTGAAACTCGTTTTCAAAAGTTTGTGTTTTCAGGCCCCAGAACAGCACTGTCAAGTAAAGGAATGATCAAAATGCATAAAAACTGTTTGGTTTTAGTTGAAAACAGTGTCACATAAACGCCCCCAGAACAAATGCAGCTCGGACATGTTTCCCACAATGCAGTGCGCTTGATATGATAGGTCTGTTCGGGTCGGAGCGTTTGCTCTCTAATCGTTTGTTGTTGTACACTGATCGGTCCACGCAGCGCCGCTTCAAGCCGAACACACATTATGATTTTGTAAACTGTAACATCAGTGTGATTTTTAATAATTTACCAAAAGCTGCTTATAGTGTTTTCAATCTGAACTGTGTTTTCAGGGCTACGCTCACATATTTCCCAGACTTTCTTTACTGAACCTCCAGAATTGTAAAAAAAAATGCAATTAAAATGACAAAATAAACATGTTAATTGTTTCAGAAACGTTTCACAGTTAAATAAGCTGCAGATCACAGGCTCAGTATCCTGGTGCTCCGTTCCGAACATAGCGAATGAGAAATACTGTAAACTACTAAACCGTGAATCAAACGATGATTCAACACAGATCTGCTGCTTTATTCATGACAAAACAGCAAGTGCTGGTCCGGTCTGATGGAGGATGGACTGCTTCACCACCTGCTGGCCAAGAATAGCAATGCCACACTCTGAGAAGAACAGCTATCCTGAACTCTGATGGACGTGACCTGATCTCACACACACTGATCTGTTTCTGCAGATGGAGAACGATGGACTGAAGGGATGCGTGACAGACTGAGAGAAATCCTGCTTTTGAAAGCACTGTACTGTAGTCAATGAGTCCAACATTAGAGGAATAACTTCTTCGTGAGAGACGGCGTTGGAATCCATCTCTGTGATTTTATCCTGTCTAACAGTGCCAGTATAGAGATATTTAGGGTGTTTTTCTCCCTATAGTTGATCTTTTATCACTGGAATAAACGATGATGTTTGTTAACAATACTAAAAGCACTTTAACTCGAGGAGGAGGGTTTATTTTTGATATTTTCTGTGCGTCCAACTTAACTGTACATGATCTGTTTATATGTGAAGAGAATGAAGAAGAGTGAACATGTATTTTGAATTATGTTGATGTAGTCGATGCGCCCATGATTCATGAATAATGATAATAATGATGATAATAAATATAAGTAGTGCTGTTTGTTCCTAATAGTTAGTGTTAGGAAATACAAGACCTTCAATATTGAACTTTCGCACATAATCTGTCATGCACTTTATGTTTCAGACATGAATGATTCCTCAAATCATGCAGATTATTAAGATGAAGTCTAATTAGTTTTATAAGTGATGAGATATATGATTTCAACCTTGCTAGAAATTCCCTGTTAACCTCTTAGAACTCTATTATTATTATTATTATTATTATTATTATTATTATTATTATTATTATTATTATTATTATTATTATTATTATCACGATCAGTTGGCGTATGCTGTTGAAAAGAATGACTTTGGTTCATCTTTAGCACATTCTGCCTGTCTTAAGCCACGGCTGTAAGGAAACATCGGTTTCCTTTTGTGTTTAGTCACTTTCATCACTATAACTGCTAATGATCTCAAACGACTGTTTTTAATAAATGACGTTTTGAAGCAGTTGCGGTGTGATTTGTGTGATTGGTGTGATTCGTGGAACGGGCTCCGTAACACCTGTGCTCTTGAGGTGAGTAAGAAAAACACCCTCTGTGTTTCCCTGAAGTTCCCGGCATCATGAAAATGAAAGAGTGAATGTGCGGTCGTCACTTCACTTTATTATTGGCGCAACTGTGAACTATTACATGTACAGGGAATTAAAACACGATCAAGGTTGTTAGTCAATATTTATTGATGTTTTTATGTCCCGTCATCAGAGCTCATTGAATTATATATGTGCTGTTTATGGAAAACAAGTCCAGTGAAAAGCATTATGGGACAGTTACTGGACAATTATGCTGTTTGAATGATTTTGTCTTTATATATCTTATATTGTCAGTGCAATGGATGGATGGATGGATTAGCGGGGCTGAGGCTGGTTATTTTCCTGGATGGGAGAATGATTTGGTTGCTGCTGGAAGTGGTGTTAGGAGGCCAGCAGGGGGCGCTCACCCTGCGGTCTGTGTGGGTCCTAACGCCCCACTATAGTGACGGGGAACTGTACTGAAACGAGCACCGTCTTTCGGATGAGACGTTAAACCGAGGTCCTGACTCTCTGTGGTCATTAAAAATCCCAGGATGTCTTTCGCAAGAGTAGGGGTGTAACCCCGGCATCCTGGACAAATTTGTCCATCATGGCTTCCTAACCATCCCCTTTCTCTGATTGGCTGCATCACTCTGTCTCCTCTCCACCAATAAGCTGGTGTGTGGTGAGCGTTCTGGCGCAATATGGCTGCCGTCGCATCATCCAGGTGGATGCTGCACTCTAGTGGCGGTTGAGGAGATTCCCCCCGTCAATGTAAGCGCTTTGAGAGACTTTGATAAAGCGCTATATAAATGTAATGAATTATTATTATACAGATGGCTAGACTGATGGATGGATAAATGGATAGATGGCTACACTCAGTGAATGTATGGATGGACTGGATGATAGACTGGATGGATGGATGAATTAGATGGACAGAAGGCAAGACTGATGGATGGATGGATGAATAGACAGGTAGACTGATGTAGAAATGGATGGACAAATGGGCATATAGACAGACAGATAGATGTATGTATAGATAAATGGACGGATAGATAGATAGATAGATAGATAGATGGATGATGGATGGATGGATGATAGATGGATGGATGGATGGATAGAGATGAGGTTCTTCAGATGAGATGTGAAACTCAGCTCCTGACTCTCAGTGGTCTTTGTGAATCTCATGGTGCTTCTCATAAAGAGCAGGGGTGTATCCCGGAGTCCCGGCCAAAACTCCCTCCACTGGCTCTTATCAGTCATGGCCTCCCAATCACAATCCCCTGCTTTCTATCCCTCTCTCTCTCCTCTCCTCCTGATGAGCGCCGCTGCTGCTGTTCTGTGGATGATGAACACTGGAGGAGAAACTCCTGATATCACTGTGCAGTGCTTTGGGTGGAAAAGAAGAAAGAGAGAAACAGCAGGACATAGAAAAGTGCTGTATATATATATATTTATGCCTCATTCATTCCGAGATAGACAGATAGATAAATGGATAGATATGAATATATGAATCATCGTACAGTTGGAGTTTCTGTATGACATCACGTTTGTGTCATGGGACAGAGCGCGGAGTAAAACCCGTCACCCGTGAACAGGAAGTGGTCATTGTTCACTCGTCAGTGGAAACTGCTCCCTCTCTTCTTCTGCCACTCTTTTACCACTGCAGATCGAGCAGGTAAGATGTTTTCACTCGCTCCTCTCATTCTTACATTCTTACATTTAACGTAATAATTGAAACGTGAGTGAGTGCATTAAGTTTCTTTTTTTAACTCATAAAAGTGCATTCAGTGCACAGCTGTTTCTGAACATAATGTCTGATTTAAAATGAATAATATGCACTTTTGACCAGATTTTTTTTATTTATTTTTGCTATAAAGTGTTGTTTTGTTTTTAAGTGATCTATTTTAGTGATATGGTTGAAGCAAGAGTTTCCTGGGGAAGCAGGTTTATCTTTCTGTGGTTTAATATCTGGCACACATATAGACACACACACACACACACACACACACACACGTCTGCATGGCTTAGAAGAGCACACATTTCAGTGAGAATCTGTATTATCTGCTCGTGGAGTAAATTGATTGGACGAGATTTGAATAATGTAACTAAACTCCATGCATTTATTTTTATAATTGTGTGTCAGAGAGTGTGTGTTGGTGAACTTTTCTGTGGACTGTGAAAAAAGAACTGTAAAACTTCTTAAACTCAGCGGGGATTCAAATTTTCCACCAGAATAGCAGAAAGTTACATTGATACGCTCTTCTAAATGCATAACTAAACACACCCACTCTTACACACACACACACACACACACACACACACACACACACACACACACACACACACACACACACACACACACACACACACACACACACACACACACACACACACACACACACACACACACACACACACACACACACACACACACACACACACACACACACACACACACACACACACACACACACACACACACACACACACACACACACACACACACACACACACACATCCAGTTTGTTGTGGTGGAATTATGTATTCATTTTTGGGTTTGATGCTCTGTATGCAAACCTTGTTTTGCAGAAAATGTACTTCTCTGTTTCTTTCCTGTTTGCTGCAGGTGTTGAACAGGAAATCTGGTGTCTTATTTTCCTTCTTCAAAGTCGAGCTGCAATGAAACTCATTCTTCTGTGTGTGTTTGGCTTCAGTTTAGGTGCGTATCTCCTTGAAGGATTTTCCAGCTAAAGATCCCCTCACAGAGATGAAGAGTTGAAGGAATTTTTTAACTAAAAACTGTGTGTGTGAGTGTGCATGTGTGTGAGTGTGTGTGCGTGAGTGTGTGTGAATGATTTGTGAAGGATCTTGTGACACTGAATAATGCTGAAAATTCAGCTTTAATCACAGGAATAAATGACACTTTACTATATATTCACATAGAAAACAGCTGTTTTACACTGATATAATATTTCACTGTTTTACTGTATTTATCATCTAATAAATTCAGCTTTAATCACAGGAATAAATGACACTTTACTATATATTCACATAGAAAACAGCTGTTTTACACTGATATAATATTACACTGTTTTACTGTATTTATCATCTAATAAATTCAGCTTTAATCACAGGAATAAATGACACTTTACTATATATTCACATAGAAAACAGCTGTTTTACACTGATATAATATTACACTGTTTTACTGTATTTATCATCTAATAAATTCAGCTTTAATCACAGGAATAAATTACACTTTACTATATATTCACATAGAAAACAGCTGTTTTACACTGATATAATATTACACTGTTTTACTGTATTTATCATCTAATAAACTCAGCTTTAATCACAGGAATAAATCACACTTTACTATATATATTCACATAGAAAATAGCTGTTTTACACTGATATAATATTACACTGTTTTACTGTATTTATCATCTAATAAATTCAGCTTTAATCACAAGAATAAATCACACTTTACTATATATATTCACATAGAAAATAGCTGTTTTACACTGATATAATATTTCACTGTTTTACTGTATTTATCATCTAATAAATTCAGCTTTAATCACAGGAATAAATGACACTTTACTATATATTCACATAGAAAACAGCTGTTTTACACTGATATAATATTACACTGTTTTACTGTATTTATCATCTAATATATTCCGCTTTAATCACAGGAATAAATGACACTTTACTATATATTCACATAGAAAACAGCTGTTTTACACTGATATAATATTACACTGTTTTACTGTATTTATCATCTAATAAATTCAGCTTTAATCACAGGAATAAATCACACTTTACTATATATATTCACATAGAAAACAGCTGTTTTACACTGATATAATATTACACTGTTTTACTGTATTTATCATCTAATAAATTCAGCTTTAATCACAGGAATAAATGACACTTTACTATATATATTCACATAGAAAACAGCTGTTTTACACTGATATAATATTACACTGTTTTACTGTATTTATCATCTAATAAATTCAGCTTTAATCACAGGAATAAATGACACTTTACTATATATTCACATAGAAAACGTCTCAGGTTACGTACGTAACCATAGTTCCCTAAGAGGGAACAAGACACTGCGTCGAGACGCGATTGGGAACCCTTCAGTGTATATGTCTCTTGAAGCACAATAAAACCAACGTGCGGGCGTGTACGTCGCCGAGATGACGTCATCACGTCATGACCAAGGAGTATAAAGGCACGTCACGACCCGGAAGCGGGTTAGCTTGAACAGTGTCTGAACAGGCCGGCATGCCTAGGAGCTGAGGCTGCAAGACGCAGTGTCTCGTTCCCTCTTAGGGAACTATGGTTACGTACGTAACCTGAGACGTTCCCGCTCAAGGGAACTCGCACTGCGTCGAGACGCGATTGGGAACGAGGAATACCCACGCCGCCTCAGCGTACGGGGTATGCCAAGCGAAACGTAGCTCACTACGATAACGCCAATGATCCCAAGGCGGGGTTTAGGTCTAACTGGTAGAACCTAATAAAGGTATGCGGTGAGGACCAGCCAGCCGCATCACAAATGTCCGCGAGGGAAGCCCCTGCGAAAAAAGTTTTCGAGGCAGCCATGCTCCGAGTAGAATGAGCTCGGACAGACAGTGGACACTGCTGTCCTGCCAGCTCATAAGCTAAAGAAATAGACTCTGAAATCCATCTGCTCATACTAGGCTTAGAAGCAGGGGAGCCTCTGGGGGCCCCAAAACAGACAAAGATTTGGTCTGACCTACGCCACGTGGCAGTTCTGTGGACGTAGGCGTCCAGTGCTCGCACTGGACAAACCTTGTTCTTTAACTCCTGGTCATGATCCGTAAATGGAGGAGGACAGAGAGCCTGTAGTACTATGTGGCGCATAGGACTAGAAAGCACTTTAGGTACATAACCCGGCCTGGGATAGAGGAAAACTTTTAGCCAAGCCGGGCGAAAACTCTAAACATGAAGGGGCCACAGAGAGGGCCTGCATGTCACCAATCCTCTTGAGGGAAGAAATGGCGAGAAGAAAGAGAGTTTTAAGAGTAAGGTGCTTATCTGAAATCTCGTCCAGCTGTTCAAAGGGAGCCTGGGAAAAGGCCTGGAGCACCAGGGACAGGTCCCAAGGAGGCACCCTTGAACGTACTACAGGCCTCAGCCTCTGAGTGCCACGTAGGAAATGAACTATGAGGGAGTCCCTGCCCAAAGAGGCACCACTCAAAGGTACGTGGTAAGCAGCTATGGCAGCCACGTAAACCTTTAGTGTGGAGGGGGACAGCCCTGCTGCGAACCTTTCTTGCAGGAACTCCAGCACGGTGCCAACCTGGCAGGTAACTGGGTTCAGCTGCTTTTCGCAACACCAAGAAGTGAAAATCTTCCACTTCTGAGCATACAGTTTCCTCGTGGACGGGGCTCTGGAGTGGAGAATGGTCTCTACAACCTCGGCTGAGAGACCAGACTCTATGAGCTGGGCCCCCTCAGGGGCCAGACCCACAGTTTCCACAGTTCTGGGTGAGGATGGAAAATCCTCCCCTGAGCCTGGGACAGGAGGTCCCTCCTGACCGGAATCTCCCACGGAGTGCCGTCTAGGAGGGACACCAGGTCCGAAAACCACACCCTGCCCGGCCAGCGCGGGGCAACTAGAGTGAGACGGACCTTCTCCCGGCGAACCTTCTCCAGAACCCCTGGGAGCAGAGCTACGGGGGGAAAGGCATACAGGGGTAGATTTGGCCACCCTTGCCTCATGGCGTCCAGGCCGAGAGGCGCTGGAAGATAAAGGGAGAACCAGAGTGGGCAGTGAGTCGTCTCTCGAGACGCAAACAGATCCACTTGAGCCTGGCCGAATCTCTCCCAAATCTGATCCACCACCTGAGTGTGGAGTCGCCATTCCCCGGGCCTCGGCCCCTGTCTCGACAGGAAGTCTGCCCCCAGGTTCTGGGCCCCCGGGATATATATCGCTCGAAGAGAGAGCAGTTCCCTCTGGGCCCAGAGGAGGATCCTGATCGCCAACTTGGAAAGTCGACGAGACCGGAGACCTCCCTGGTGATTTATGTAGGAGACCACTGACGTATTGTCGGTTCGGACTACTACATGACGGCCTCTGAGGTCGGGGAGAAACGCCCGTAGCGCCATCCAGACAGCCATCATCTCCAAGGCGTTGATATGCCAGGAGAGGTGGTGCCCGTCCCATAGATCCCTGGCCGAGCGATCCCTCAGGACCGCCCCCCAGCCCGCGCGGGACGCATCTGTCGACAGCATGACGCGGTGACAGATAGCTCCCAGTGCGAGCTTCTGGGAAATAAACCAGTTCTGCTTCCACGGATGCAAGGCTCGAAGGCAGCGCCTTGAAACCTTGATCAGACGGAAGGGGTTGCCCCTCGGGGAAAACCCTCTGGTCTTCAGCCACCACTGCAGGGGTCTCATGTGGAGCAGGCCGAGTGGGATAACACTGGACGCTGCCGCCATGAGACCCAACACTCTCTGGAAGTGTCTGTACAGTGACTAGCCGGCCTAGCTTGATATTCTAGACTGTGGGCAAAACAGTAGCAATGCGCACGAGGAAGAGACATCTCGATGCCAGACTGCTACCTGCCGTGACTGAGAAAAGGATCAACAGATCGTTGATGAGACACAGCCCAGAATCGTGGAGCTAGGGAAGCTAGTGAAGCTGAACAACAGCATGACGTCCCTAATGTCTGGGAGAAAAGTCCAACAGACCTTATACTGAGCGATCCCTCAGGACCGCCCAAAACTCATGAGAGAAGTATCTGTCGACGGCATACGCAGTGACAGAGTGCTCTCAGTGTGGGCCTTTTATGGGACGAGAACCAGAATTGCTCCCACATACCTGAGGTGCGTAGGCATTGCCTCATGACCTTGATAGTGTGGAAGCGGTTTCCTCTGGGAAAACCTTCTGGTTCTGAACCACCACTGAAGGGGCCACATATACAGACGACCGAGTGGACCGCACTGGAAGCTGTTACCATGATGCCCAGCAGTCTCGACTGCTCAGTGAGTGATTGGTCTAGCTTTTGCTATTGACTGCTGGTGGGATGATGTCGATGAGCACGGGTGAAAGCCGTGCTGGCAACGACACAGAATCCCAACAACGCTTCGGAAGGTGGCTCCCAAATGAGGACACAACACCTTCTTACTTGCGTACAGTCTGAACCCCAGCTCCTTCCAGTGAGCAAGAACGACATCTCGATGCCAAACTGCTACCAGAATCAACTAAACATTGATGAAATCTGATGAAATCAGAAACCTTGAAGGTGCAGGGTAAAAGCTAGACTGAACAGAAGAACCAGACCGAAGCCCGTAAACTCTGGCTGGGAACTCCAGCTGAGCGTTCACTTCTGTTCCATAACCAGAGCCTGCTCGGGGGCTACCACTCGGGCAGGCACCCTGGATATTACTGCAGGACCCATTGGGACAAAACCGTACTCCAATAAGGTAACCAGCCTCTCGAGGCTGGCCTCTGGTATTTCTCGAACATCCGCTCCAGGGCCCTGCTTGCAGGGGAAACCTGGAGTGAGTGCTCTAAGACCCTCCTCAGAGGGGGCGACCTCCCAAGCGCCACCAGAAGTATGGGTGGCGACTAGAGAGTCCCGCCTCGGACCTGAGTGCCTGGCTCCCTCGGGATACCAACGCAGCACAGTGTCCAACAAAACCTCCCCATGGGAACGGTTCAGAGCCACTAGTGAAGGGAACACAAGTACAGGTGACTGAGTGCATAGCACTGGAAACTCTGCCTTGACGCCCAGCAGCCTCAGCTGCTCAGTGAGTGACTGGCCATTCCTAAAACGTGCATGACCTGGTTCCCTCGGGACACCAGGCACGCAGTTAATCGTTAAAGGGTGCTTGCCCAGGCAGTCCCCTAGGAGACTGCCAGGTGAGAGTGGAGCGACAGCGAGCACAGTGCGCTCACGCACCGGCTACGCATGCCCCAATCACTGGTGAGGAAGATCCTCATCAATGTGACACTTACAACATCCAGTTCCTCAGAACTGGATAGCTGCAGTATCCCCTTAGGCTGACAAATCCAATTGCAATCCTCATGGTCGAGACAGCCACTGAGCCTCAGCAACAGCGGGACCGGAACCACGGGGACCGCGAGCCTGAGCGACTTCCTCAAAAGACGCCAGGCGGGATCGCCATGCACATAGGACCTCCTCATCAGCGCCGATACTAACAACGTCCAGTTCCTCGGAGCTGGATAGCTGCAGTATCACCTCGTCAGGGTCGGAAGAAACCGCCACAGGGCGTGCTTCCGGTTCCTGAACGAGGCCAGACCTGCCAGGTAAGGGTGGAGAAAAGGCCAAGCCCGTCTCCGACCCCTCTGACAAGTCCATCTGCGACCCCCATGATCGCAGCCGCCGCTGGGCCTCAGCCACAGCGGGACCGGAACCACGAGGAACGCTAGCCTGGGCGGTTTCCTCAAAAACCGCCAGGCGGGATCGGAGCGTTCGCAAATTCATTTGCAAAACAATCTGCACAATCAGTACCCTCGAGCGCTGATCGTGCATGCTCCTCACCCATTTACCTCGGTGCTGGAAAAAGTGCGTTCAACCGGGTCTCGAACCCCGGTCTCAGCATGATAGGCAAACACAATATCCACTGTACCACAGCAGTTATAAACATACTGATGGCACAAAGTAAATACAACACCCAACTCCTCAGAGCTGGGTTGTTGTTATTCAAGTCGGAAGAAACCGCACAGGGCGTGCTTCCGGAACTTGAGAAGTCCCCGCGATAGGGATCGCCGCTGAGCCTCAGCTGCAGCAGGACCTAAACCGCGAGTCTGAACAGTCTCCTCGAAGACTGTCTGACAGGAATGGCAACCTACACAGTCGACGCCCTCGAGCGCGGACCATGTAAGATTAGCCCTCCCCCGCACCTTCCAGTGAGCGAGAACGACACCTCGATGCCGAACTGCTAACTGTCATGACTGAGCCATGACGAGGCTCAGAACATGGATATCTTGAAGGCGCAGTGCCCAAGCCTTAGTGAAGGTGCAGTTGGTAAGTTTGCCATATCTGCGCACTTTTCTCAATCACACGTGAAATCCCTTTTCTTTTAAACTAGACTCGGGGCACGCGTACCAGCAAATACATACACACACACACGTTGAGCTTAGAGCGCTGTGAAGACACTGAAAGCTAACCCGCTTCCGGGTCGTGACGTGCCTTTATACTCCTTGGTCATGACGTGATGACGTCATCTCGGCGACGTACACGCCCGCACGTTGGTTTTATTGTGCTTCAATAAATTCTTTTAATAAATGCTTTTATCATCTAATAAATTCAGCTTTATTCACAGGAATAAATGACACTTTACTATATATTCACATAGAAAACAGCTGTTTTACACTGATATAATATTACACTGTTTTACTGTATTTATCATCTAATAAATTCAGCTTTAATCACAGGAATAAATGACACTTTACTATATATTCACATAGAAAACAGCTGTTTTACACTGATATAATATTACACTGTTTTACTGTATTTATCATCTAATAAATTCAGCTTTAATCACAGGAATAAATGACACTTTACTATATATTCACATAGAAAATAGGTGTTTTACACTGATATAATATTACACTGTTTTACTGTATTCATCATCTAATAAATTCAGCTTTAATCACAGGAATAAATGACACTTTACTATATATATTCACATAGAAAACAGCTGTTTTACACTGATATAATATTACACTGTTTTACTGTATTTATCATCTAATAAATTCAGCTTTAATCACAGGAATAAATGACACTTTACTATATATTCACATAGAAAACAGCTGTTTTACACTGATATAATATTACACTGTTTTACTGTATTTATCATCTAATAAATTCAGCTTTAATCACAGGAATAAATGACACTTTACTATATATATTCACATAGAAAACAGCTGTTTTACACTGATATAATATTACACTGTTTTACTGTATTTATCATCTAATAAATTCAGCTTTAATCACAGGAATAAATGACACTTTACTATATATATTCACATAGAAAACAGCTGTTTTACACTGATATAATATTACACTGTTTTACTGTATTTATCATCTAATAAATTCAGCTTTAATCACAGGAATAAATGACACTTTACTATATATTCACATAGAAAATAGGTGTTTTACACTGATATAATATTACACTGTTTTACTGTATTTATCATCTAATAAATTCAGCTTTAATCACAGGAATAAATGACACTATATATTCACATAGGAAAAGTGTGATAATATTTCACAATATTACTGTTTCAATTGCATCTTTGATCAAGTAAACGCAGTGAACATAAAAGACTTCCTTCAAAACCTTTAAATGTCAGCGTTTTTAAACTGCTCTCTGATTGGCTGATTCAGTTGCAGAGCTGCAGCTGTGGGTAAATTACTGCACAAAGCCACAAACTATTTTTATTGCTGCTTTTATTGCAGTCAGTCTCAACCAGAACAAGTTTCACAGATGTGATGTTCAATTGTTCATTCTTCATTCTTTCACTTTGACTTGCATTGCATTTTCGTTCTTGTAGATTTTGCTGCTAAATGCCAAGAGGATCATTATGGGCTGAGAGGAAGATCAATCCGCCTGAGCCTCAGTCACAGAAATCTGTCCCATCAGAGTACTGATGTCGTATGGCGGCGATTCAACAAGCAAGTGTTACTTGCAAACTCAGCGGGAGTTTCCCCTGGTTATGTGAACAGAATGAAGCTAAACTCCTCGGATTTGTCTCTGACGATTCACAGCCTTGAGGAGAGCGACAGCGGACTGTACGAGGTCCTGCAAAACTTTGAGTTGGAAACTGTGGCTGCCTTCAATCTCACAGTGGAGAGTAAGAGAGTCCATCTTCATTTGCATGCATGTATAGATCAGTGTCTCAGCTCAGATGTTTCCTCTCACTCATCTGTGTCTCTAACAGTAGAGAGTGGCGGTTGCAACGCCAAGGTCATTGGTTCGATCGCAGGGAAAGCAAGAACTGATTAGAATGTTAATGTGTTTCTTGAATGCAATGCATCAAGCGTCTGATAAATGCATGAATGTGTGTTTTCCAGACTCTGTCTCTAAGCCTGTGGTTGAAGTGACTCCCCACGATGTGAACTCGTCTGCTGGAGTGTGTCGGGTTGCCGTGAACTGCTCCGTCGATGGCAGCTGGGCCGCGTTCGACTGCGAGCAGAGTGTGTGTGTGAAGACTCGCTCCTCTCTGTCCTCCATCAACATCACAGTCTCGGTCCAGGATCACGTCCAGTGCCGCGTCAGCAACCATGTGAGCAGGAACCATTCTCAGGCCAGCATTATGTGTAAGCATGACGTTCAGTTCATACTAACCTTACGTTTGGGATTTCACACTGTACATTTGTAAACCTCGAGTTACTGTTCTTATTTGCATATTTATGAGACTAATAACGGTATGTCATGTGACGAGTGTGTGTTTAAATAGCTGTCGCAGCTGTGTGAGTCCCCTCGGGTTTCTAATGAAAGAAAAACGGAAGGAACGCAGAGGAGTGTCTGAAGTTAATAGCTGTTTCCTTTACATGCTGAATTTAGAGAGTTTCTGTGGCTTTAAGTGCATGAATGTGTAATAAGGCAAACATGAGGGAGAGCGATTGGAGATCTCTAGGTGTGTTTGACAAAAACATGTATAGCTATAAACTCTCTGATCGCCCATCTCTAAAGTACTAAGTGTGGACAATTAGGCATTAAAGTTTTTTGCAAATGTCAACATCATGAATTTCTGTAAAGCTGCTTTGAAACAATTTGACAAATTGAGCTGAAAGTCAGTGTAATCTCCTTTTCTAAAGTATAAGGGGAACTTTATTCAGGGTTAAAAATAACTAAAACCAAAACCACCTAATATCCTAATATAATAACCTAATAAGCCTCCATTGAACGCACACTCAGATTCTTGCTGGAAATAGCAGGTCATTCGGGGACTTTTTGCATACTGGTTTTTAAATACTATGAATTCAGACAGAATACTGTTTTGCTCACTGAGTTTATCATATTATAAATATGCAATTTCAGATACAGCCCTTATTTCAGGGTAATAAAATAAAACAATAAACTAATATAATCTTAGTGTAAATAATAGATTTGTTGTTGTTTCTCGATCTACAATGTGCGTTTTCATAACAGTTATTATTTCCATTTAACTTCGTCTTATTTTTTGTGTATTCATTTTATTTTAATTTAAAGTTAAATAATTATAATTATAATAATTATATATATATACTTAAATTAATACAAAATAAAAAAGATTATGTATAATATGTAAAATATATATTCGTAAAATAATATTTTTTTTATTTATTATACCTTAATTTATAACTTTTTTTGTTGTTGAATTTTTTTAAATAAAAATTGTAAAATAAATGTATAATATAAAACAACAGTATGAAATAAAATAATAATAATAAAGTCTTGTGTAAATGGCTGTTTTATTGTTTCTAAATGTGTGTTTTAATATTTCTGTTTATCTTCAGGCCAAAGCAAACAGCAGAGTGATCCGGCGTCTGCTCCGGCTCTGATCCCGTGGGTCGCTGTCGGAGCCGTCGGATCCGTGTTAGCGCTGCTGTTGACCATGGGATTGATTGCAGTAGTTGTCAAGAAAAGAAAGTCTTCAAAAGTTTATCCGCAGGTATCCGTCAAATTCTCCCTCAGAACGCAATTATCTGTCATGAGTGTCATGAAACGTCTGTTCTTTCTCTGCTTCAGTCCAGTCACGTGGTGAGCGGCCGCGGCACGACTACAGTCATCCATCAGCACAAGCCGGACGCATCCCATAATCCTCCAGGAATCAGCACTGACAGCAGCGCAGAAGCAGCCATCTATGACACTCCGTCACGAGTGGTATGCTATCAAGTTCAAGTTCGTTTTATTTCTAAAGCACATTTAAAAACAGCCAAGGCCGACCAAAGTGCTGTACAAATAATAATGGGAGGAATATACATAAATAAAAAATAAATAAATAAATAAAATAAATAAAAAGTCAGTTAAAAGGTAGAAAGCAAAGAGTATAATCACTATACACATCCACATATACACATACATGTACATCCATACATACATCATCACTATGCTGCTCTTTTGCACTGATGTGATCAGATGATCTGCAGTGAAACTGCGTGACGGGTTTATCTGCTGGCTTGTGTGTTTCTCAGCACAGGGTCTGTCCCGTAAGCAGTGTGGGGGTGATGACAGAAAACCAGGAGAAACAGCGGTCTGGACACGACAGGACTGTTAAAGTAAGAGCTACAGTTCATCAGGCAGAAGATCCCGATTCAGATCCAATAAACACGGTTTACTGCAAACTAGGAGAGATATGACACACACATACTGTACGTCCGACACCTGAGACTTCAATCACAGAGCTTTGTGAGAAGAAAACTGTCATTTTTGTGTGTTTTTATTCCTGTGTTGTCTCTGTTAAGCATTATACGGTGATGTGTCATACACACTCACACACACACACACACACACACACACACACACACACACACACACACACACACACACACACACACACACACACACACACACACACACACACACACACACACACACACACACACACACACACACACACACACACACACACACACACACACACACACACACACACACACACACACACCGCCTGCTGTTTTTATGAAACTAGTTTATGAAACTGTTTGCATTCACACTCTTGAAAATAAAGGTTATCACATCTTCACTCACTAAAACAGCCGCATGATCTAAAATTAATCTGTATCATTTACTCGTGTTGTTCCAAACCTGTATGTTGTGTTTTTATTTCTGCTGAACACAAAAGAAGATATTTTGAAGCTTGTCAGGAACCAAACAGCCACATTGAATCCCATAGTATTTTTTTCCATTCCATGGAAGTCGATGAGGAAAACCCTTATTCTTCAAAATATCTTCTTTTGTGTTCGACAGAAGAAAGAAACTCAGAAACATGAGGATGAGTAAATGATGACAGAACTTTCACTTTCAGGTGAACGAACACTTTAACACAGGATATGCTCAGACTGCCGGCAAAAAGTCTCTTGCTCTTTTTTGGGGTTGGGGTTTTGAAAGTCAAGAAAAAAAGAATATTTGTGTCTCTGTCTGGAAATTCAGTCTCAAAGTGATGTGCAACGAAAGCAAAGCCTAAATATACCCAAACTGTGATATTAGAAGATCAGATGAATGATACACCTCTCTGATGATGTCTAGTTTATAGTGTGGATTATAACTAGCAGCATATTCTTCATATAATCTTGCATTTATTGCCGTGACTCAACAGCGCCTCTCATGGACGGAGAGATATTCAGGGTTCAAACCACGTGAAACAGATGCATGTATTTCACACACACTTTATACAGACGAGCAGATGAACACAGAATATGAACTCAATGGGATAAATGGTCAGGCCTTTTCTTTAAAATGGTTTAATATGGAAATACTCGTAACAAGAAGAAGTTGCGTGTATAATCTGGGTTCATCAGCTCGTCTCTCTATAGTATTTGCATCACTAACAGGTGTTTATTGAATTTGGTCTTTTCATAAAACTGTCTTTGTAATTTAGTATCTGGTAAAAATGATTGGAGGGGAAAAGGAGTAAAGATAGAAGAACTATTTTTGGTTTGTCTTTCAGTGAACAATTCTTAAAATAACAATTTTTTTCCTAAAATAAAAACGAAAGAACCTTTTCCAGTGTAAAGAACGTTTTGTGGATTGGAAAGATTCTATGGATTTTAAAGGTTCTTCATGAAACGATAGAGGTCAATCCAGTTTTAAGAGTGTGTGCGTTTTAAAACAGTCCAATATTGTTGTGCAGTGTCTTCATTGTGTAGCATATTTAATCCAGCAAGTGTTTTGTTGCATTTTCAACTTTATTTGTGTAAAAATGTAATGAACTTTGAACATTTCTTCAAATTAGAGTCAAGATACAAATGTAAAATCACGGCACGTTGTCCATATTTCATTCATCACACTGGAAATGAAGCGTTGAGTGTCTTTATGATGTGTTATCTCAGATGGCCTGTAGTCTCGTGTATTACTAATGCAGAAGTGACTCAGAATCAGTGGAAGTGTGTTACTCTTAGTCACACAGATTTCTTTGATGAGGTTTGAATGAATCTTATCTGCTCATTACAGAATATGAAGATGTTACAAATGTAGATGGAATATTGTAATTAATACTAAAGTGTTTTATTTTTGTAAAATAAAGGTAATTGTTGATTAGTTGTTTTGTTCACTTCTTATTTATTTGCGGCACACAGAGATTTCAACCTGACACAATCAGGCAACACACACAGGAAGTGAACAGAATAAGATACTCAAATCATTTTCAATTACTATATTTAAATGCATGTATAAATTGTGTTGAAGTGACTCAGGAGTGTTCAGTCCCTCTACTGTCCTGCAGAGTTCAGCTCCAGCCCCAATTAAACACACCTGAACATCCAATCAAGGCCTTAATAGACATACTAGAAACTTCCAGACAGGTTTGCTGAGATGATCTGGAGCTCAACTCTCCAGGACTGATTTAGACGGTGTGTCTCATGAATGATCTTGATCTTGATTACAGCTCAGATAAACAGTGAGTCTCTACAGACACATGCTAATAATCATCATCAAGTAAACGTCAGTCATGCTGGTCTGTGTCTGTGAAGACAGACGTATACGAGACGTGTTGCAGCAGTGAAACACCTGAAGCTTTCGTCTGCTCACCCACTGAAGCTCAACAGGTTTGAGTCTGGCCAGGATCTGGATGGGAGTCTCCTGGAAGACAGGGAGGTGGAGGAGAGGCCAGCAGGGGGCGCTGCTCATCTTGAGGTTTCAGGTCCTAATGTCCCAGCGCAAGCTGTACTTATTATATTCTATATGCATGTTATTATAGTCGCCATAAGCTGTTCTGTACGGCACCAGTGGGTAATACAGACCCCAGAGTCTTTCTCAGAATGATTGGGGTGTAAAATATTCCCTACATCACATTTTATTGAAATTTGAGGAGAGATTTCTGTCCCTTCATTGATTGTTACACAACTACCATTCTGATGCTTCAAAATGTTCATAAAGGGATCATAAAACTAATCCATATGGATTGAGCAGCTTAGTCCAAAATATCTGAAGAGATATTTTTTATTTATTTGAAGCTTTATATAATGAACAGATTTAACTTAAGCGTTTTATTCACTTACTCACTTTAAATAACGCTTCATTGTAACATGTAGGGATGCTTTATCAAATGATCAGATTTATTATATGTTAAAAATTACAGAAAAAAAATATACAAACAACTTTGACCAACTTATACCAACAATATTTTTTTATAGCTAAACAGTGCATTTTAATCATAGAAATGAATCTGTTATTTTTGACAGCAGTAATTAAAAAATAATGATTTTAATGAAATGCTATTAGGCCAGCAATGCTTATAATGTTTAAAATGACAACAAATCTGTTATAAATGAAATCAAAACTACAATAAAAAGTATTATATAACGTGTGATCATTTGTTATCCAGAACAGACACAAACCACTAAAACTATTATATTAACATTCATGATTGAAGCAAAAGCAAAAACTGTCACACAATGACATGAAACAACCAGCTGGACTCTATATGAGGATCTAGTGGACAACGAGAGGAAACTTCAGAACTGACTTGTAGAATATTTACAAAAGTTTAGCTATTTTTTCTAATTCTATTCCGAATTATATATCACCTTCATAATACTATAGTAATCAGAGTAATGTACGATGAATGTGTGTGTATTCTGCTTTCCCGTGTCTCAAACTGTAGAAAGTGGTGCTTGCAACATCAAGGTCATGGGTTCAATTCCCAGGGAAAGAAAGAACTGATTTGAATGTCAATGTGTTTCTTGAATGCAATGCAAGTTACTTTGGATAAAAGCATCTGATAAATGCATGAATGCATGAAGTAAAAATGATATTGATGAGATTTTAACATATTTTACAGAGTTTTGTTGTTCTGACACAGAAAATAAAATGTCATGGAATATCTGCTGGTTATGATTAGTATATTAAACTATATGACTAATAATTAGGGCAATATCTCCAATTCACCAACTTTTGGTACATTTTTTAATCGCAATTTTGTTGAAAATATGGTTACGCTTTATTTTAAGGTGACATAGTTACATTGTACTAACTCAAAAAAGTATTATGAATTTATTATACTGTTATTACTGTAGTAAGTGCATGTAGAAACGTGTAACTACAGCATCTCAGAATAAAGTGTTACCGGTTTTGACTAATTTTTATGAACATTGATCTCCAGATCCAGAAACAGCACCTGAAATTACACAAACACAAGAATAAATGTGTGATTTTGTAATTGCATGACATTGTGATATTTTTCACAGTTTTTGTTGATCTCACCTCAACCTGTTGGGAACTTCAGTTTGGAGTAAACCATGTCACAACTCTCACTGCTCTTTCCTAACAGATGACAAGAGTCGAGTCTTAAGTACATACTAAATTACATCAATTTAATTCTGATAATTATATGAATAATTTATTTATATATTGTATATTTTGTACTGCATTGTGTTATAAGCGAAATATTTCAATCGCGTTCTCCAGGGCTCTGGTCCTGCTGCAGCTGAGGCGGTTTCGCAATGGGATCTGCCAGCGGGGCATGAGACGGGCTCTGCCTTATATCAGCCCTTACCTGGCAGTTCGTAAGCACGTGTTGTGGAGGAATTCCGACCACCGAATGAGACTTAGACGCTGTGATGGTCCAGCTCTGAGGAGTTGGATGTCGTCAGCGCAGATGCCGGAGAGGAGGTCTCACCACCCTCCTCCCCAGCATAAGAGGAGCTAGTCAAGGATGTGACTTGTGCGGTCTCAAGGCTCATTTTAGTGGCTCGCTGAGACCAGGGAGGCTTGTCCTAAGAAGAGCATCTGGACAAGCATTATCTCCCAGCACGGGTCATTCCCCAACGCTGGCCGTTGCCTTTCTTCCCATACCGCCACACCAAGGTGTCGTGGTCCCAGAGAAGGCCAGCCCCGCAGATTATCTGGCGCCTCATTCGGGGTCACCAACCGATGCGGGTCAAATTGTCTTTAGTGTCAGGCTACAGCGTGTTGTATATACCACTGCACTGCTGCAGGTCTGCCAGGCAGAATTGCTTGGGGACTTTGACGAGGGTGGTGGCATTTGCCAGAGGCGGTATCTTAACTCCGCTAGCTGCAGTTTGTCTCTCCGAGACACTAGGGAGACGGCCGCCCCCTTCGGCTGCTCCATGGCAGCTCCGGTAGTCACAGGGAGGCATCTGTGGCTCATTCTATCAAGATAAGAATTTACTCCTGGACGCCCCTCTGTCTCCTCCTGGCCTGTTCTGTGACTCACTAATTCGGCCGTCGACAGGTTTCAAGGGGGCTGCGAGACTGTAGGCGGCGTTCAGGAAGCTACTGCCTCGCCATCCAGCCACAGCCACAGAGCTCCTCATACAGCCACAGAGCTCATACTCATACAAAGCAGAGTGTCGTCACCCCGTCGCCCTGTGGTGGTAGCTCTTCAAGTACGAGCACGTTCCAGACGTTCCCTAGCGGGTCCTGTGCACATTAACCCACAGGTATTTTGTCCAGCGGGGTCCCACTCATCGTGGTGGCCCTCGAGCAGGCTCTGGGAATGGGAGCAAGAAGTATACTCTGCTGAGGCAAGGGGTACTTTTTGGAGCTCCTTGTCTACGTGTAATGCTATCGACGGATGCGTCCCCCGAGGGATCACTCCACCTATCAGAGTTTCACTACCCGCTACCCTCCCAATTCCGGTGGGTCGGGCCGACGCTCTATGGCTCAGCCCTCGGCCATGAGGTTGGATCTGAGGACCATCCTCAAAGCTAAGAAGGCTAAGAGCAAGAGGTCCCGACGTCGAGGCATCCGGCCTAACACTGGGTGAGTAATCCTGAGGGGTCACTCCGCCCAAGCAGAGGGTCATAATGTTAACCTCCCCCAAAATCTGGGGGGGTCGGGCCGACTCTTAGTCTTGGCCACGGGTAATGGGTTAGTCTGAGGACCTTCCTCACCATTAGTGGGCTATGGGCTCATTGGGTGATCCTCCTCATTTGCCGCCTCCGAGTCGGGATGTTCTGGGGAGTCACCCCCTCCTGAAGATTCCTACGGTTTGCTTCTTTTACGGGTTGGGAGTGGTCCTGAGGGATCACTCCCTTGCAGAGGAGCCATCATGTTGTTGTTTATATCTCGGCAACACAGTGGTGGTCACCTCTCCTCTTATGTGGGAGTAGGCTTCCTGTCGAGACCTGCCCGGGGAAATTTGGGGAGGTTTCCGCAGCCTTCTGTAGAATCTCTCTTCCTTTCCAGACCTTTGTGGCTGTTGCTATTCGGACTTGAAGGAGGCTATATCTGGATATTTCCCCAATTACCCAACTCCCGGGGAGTTCTGGAGAGAGTTTACTCTGTGCTTGGCCTCTGAGGGGGCCTAGCACATAGTTCCGGGTCTCTCAACTGAGGTTGCTGGGACTACCATCTTCTCCAGAGCCCCCAACACGAGGAAACCGTACAACCTTAAGTCAAACCTATTCTGTGGGACAGCTTCACTTCTGGTATTTTTCTGTCTGCCCGGGAGGTCTACATGGGTGCCTTGGGTTTACCTCATATCTCCGGGTGGCACCTCCTTGGTACTGTTTCCTCCGTGGCTTGAGGCTTTGTCCTCTCCCCCCTTTTGGCATTCATGGCAAGGTCTAAGGGATCTCTGCCCGGGGCCCTCGAGCAGGCTTCGGCATTGACCCTTGGCCAGGAGTCGTACAGATTTCCTTCTAAGGGTCCTGGCCCACTCCTCTGGGAGCAAGGCTGCCTCTATGGCATCTTGCAAGGGTCTCCCTTGCTTGCGTTTGTGCTGCGGTGGGCTGGTCCTTACCACACACATTCCAGAGGTTCTACTAACTGGACCTCGACTTCGCTCTGGGAATGAAGGTGCTCTTGTAGTGAGCTGCGACACACCTGCGACTAGTGTCACTGAGGTGGCGTTGACATATCATTCCCCTAGCGCTTTTGACGCAGCTTGAGTTCCCATGAAAGGGAATGTCTTGGGTTATGTATGTAACCTTAGTTCCCTGAGAGGGAACGAGACTCTGCGTCTTCAGCCTCAGCTCCTAGCGCCTCCAGGCTCTCTTCAGACACTTAATCAAGTCGCCGCTTCCGGGTTCCGGCGCATTTTATGACCTGGTTCATGACGTCACTGACTCGTGACACGCATTCAAACAGCGCTCGTTTTACCAATTACACAATGCTTCAAGTGACTCTCGTCAAGGCATTCCTTGACAAGCGCTTTTGGCGCAGCGTCTCGTTCCCCCTCAGGGAACTAAGGTTACATATGTAAGCTGAGACGTTTTTAGAGGGACAGAACGGATTAACTTTTTTCCTGTTTATTTTTCTATGGGGGAAAATGTTTTGAGATATCCTGGAACGGATTATGCTCGTATCTCAAAACATTACTGTATATATCTTATTTTGTTTTTACAGCATTGTTACAAACAAGGTTTGCTGGTCATACCTTTGTTTTCTTTCTTTTTCTTCTTCATTTCCTTCACTGATTTCAGATCAATCTCACTATAGGTCACATCAGTGTCTGAAAAAAAGAAGAAGAGTTATTTGTAGTTTTTGAACTCTTTTCTATTCAAAACTGAAGATGGCTATTATGTTACCCATAATGGGAAAAAAATATACGTTTGATAAACTGTGTCCATCTATCTATCTATCTATCTATCTATCTATCTATCTATCTATCTATCTATCTATCTATCTATCTATCTATCTATCTATCTATCTATCTATCTATCTATCTATCTATCTATCTATCTATCTATCTCAAATGTCAGAATAGATTACAGCAGTGAAGGATATAGAGTGTGTCTGAGACTGACCGGACTTCTGTGTTGTTTGTTCTCTCTCCATCGGTTCTTCTGTCTGTCTGATGTTCTGCCGATGGTCAGTCGAGGGAAACTGAGATTCTCCACCTGCTCAAACACAGAGACGCTTGAGAAACCATTCCTGAAGACCAGCTTTTCAAAACGCAAAAACGGCTTTTCTGCTCTCCGTTTAACAGGTAATATTTACATAAAATATAAGACGCTTCCAACGATAATTATATTGTAGTTTGTTTGTATAAATATGTTTATTTGAGGAGGTGAGATGAACCTTTTTTGTGTTTGCAGCGCCACAGCAGCACCAGTAAGATAATGAGCAGAAATGAGACGCTCAGTCCTGCAATCAGTCCAGATATCAGAGATCCTGAAGCTTCTGATGTTCCAGATCCAGGTCCAGATCCTGATTCTTTCAAATAAAAGGTCAGTAGGTTAAATTAATCACGTCAGTTAAAGGCAGCTAATCATCTGCAAAAAGATTAACTTCATATTACATCTATTACATATAGTGAAGCACATTATATTAAACATTCATTCTATTTATTCTATTCTCTGTTGTATTCACTGTTAAATTAATCACTGCTTGTTTTATCTTTAACAGGTTGGTTCTTATTCCTCATTTGCAGACGTGTTTAACTCATGATGTGAAGGAGAGATTCTCACACTCACCTGAGAGTGTCAGTGTAACTTCATCACTGGTGTGTGTGTGTCGTGATCCTCCCGTCTCTCTTCCACTACAGCTGTAATGACCTGTGTGAGATTCATTAACAGAAGTGATTCTGTATTCCTGTGATTGACTGACATGAATCTCTGAATCATCTTTATTCCAGCTGTAGCTCCAGCTAGTGACGTCTGTCTCCTGTATGTCACATGTGAGAGTGACCGTCTGTCCTCTGAACACTCGTCCATCAGGATGAACACGCAATACAGCTTTGGGTCTCTCTGTGAAAAGAACTGAAGTTTAATTTAACTGACAGCATATGATAGTGTTGATGGATGATGTTAATTTCATAATTTTACTATTAAATCATATTGGTATGTAAAACAGCGCTCACCTCTTACTGTTAGTGTGACTGTTGTAGAGTTTTCATTTTCTACACCACAGCTGTACTTTCCTCCATCAGAGACTCTCACATCTCTCAGTGTTTCTGTTTCAGCGCCATATTTTAATATCTTGGCATCTTTGTACCAGATAATCCTCAGTCCAGTTGATCGTCTCACATCACAGCTGAGAGTAACTGTGTCTCCAGTGAACACTGAACTCAGGGGCTTCACACTTACTCTGGGTTTGTCTGTAAATAATTCATAATGACCTTGAGTTAATATTCTGTCTTCATCATCATCTCTCACTGATTATGAGTCTTAATTTTAGCCTTCAACTCGTTTAGTATGTCATTATGAGTCAAGTAATTGTGTGGCTGTTTTAGGTTCGACTAACATGAGAGCTTTCATAAAGAAATCGAAGATACAGATCCTGTAAGAGATGACTCAAATATCAGATGCTTACTGTAACTCACAGTTCAGTCTAACATGCAGCATCAAGAAAATTTTCACTAGTACAGTTTTTTTTCATATGCAGTTTAATAATTTTTCAAGGATCATCTGAGCAGATCCTGATGTCAGTGATGATTACTCACCCACCTTTCTCTGCCGCCTTCTATCATTTATGTTAAATTAATCTTAATTTTACCTCAGCCTTCAGTTTGTTTCCTATGTCATTATGAGTTAAGTAATTGTATATCTGTTTTATGTTCTTCTTTCTTGAGTTCACACTTACAAATGATTCAGGTACAGTAAATGGTGTGTGTATTTGGTGTGTGTCCGAGGAGAAGCTACGAGCTCTGTATTTAGCCTGAACTCGTATTTCTGACTGTGATAGAAACAACCAAGAGTGAGGAGTCGGGGTGATGGAGGGATGCTGGAAACTGTCGAGAGATGGAGGGGAGTCGAATATGTCTATATACACACACACACATACATACATACATACATACATACATACATACATATATATATATATTGATAATGAGCGTCACCTGCGAGCCATCGGTCTCTCGTCTCACGGTGGAGCGGAGACATAAAAGGAGGAGCGACGACAGGGAAAGTGAGAGAGGACCAGGCCTGGACTTTATGGTGTGTTTGTGTGGGCGGCAGTTGTCCGTGAGGAACTGCCGTCATTATGTTTATTTTGGAGTTTATGTTTTATTTGATATTAAAGTCTGTTTGATCATCTGCCGGTTCCCGCCTCCTTCCCCCCCTTAATACTCACAGGTATCTGGTACAACCCCGCTTGATCGGGGGCGACCCGTGGTGCGTCCGGAACCCGGATTAGGGTCCCCACTTCCATTAGCGAACAATTGTCCACTCCGTGGCCCGGGTCCCCACAACGCCCACAGGTCGGCCCAGGCCTGCCCGCCCCCCTGGTGGCAGTAAGTGAGTCACTAAACTGGCGTGGAGAGAGCGGTGGAGCGGAAGAGGCCATCGCGGTGGCCCCTGCCCACCCTTCCCCCCTTTGCGTCGTTCTCTGCCCCTCCGGCGTTTCCTGGCCTCCCTGGCCGCCTCTGCCTCGGGGTGGAGCATGTGGAGGGAATGATGGTCGGGACCTGGGGAAAGGGACAGGTTTAGGAGAGGAAGAGGGGGGAGAACACACAGGGACAGAGAGAGATGCGGTGGGCAAGGGTTCGCCGACCCCCAGGCACGCCACCATCTGATCCTCCGCCAGCTGGATGGCCAGTTCCAGCGACGCCGGACGGTGGCACTGGACCCACTCCGCCGTTCTCTTTGGGAGACGGAAAATGAATTGCTCCAGCATCACTTTATCCACGACCTGGTCAACATCGTTTTCCCCGGCCAATAGCCACTTGCGGCAGGCATCCCGGAGCTGCTGAGCCATCAAAAAGTGCTGGCTGTTGTCACCCAGGTCCCTTGAGCGGAAGCCCTGGCGGTGTTGCTCTGGACTCGGCCGTCTTCTCAAATAAATCCACGAAGGCCTCTGGATTGTCCGACGGCCCTATTTTTGAGTGCGGCATGTGGGCGGGTGGGGCTGAGCTCCCTGCTGGTCCTCCGGTTTGAACCTCCCGGTCCAAGCAGCTCGCAGTCCTCCTGCTTTGCCTGAACAAGGGCTTGGAAACAGCTCTCCTGATTTTCCCTCATTTCTAGGAGCGCCTGATGGTGTTGCTGGTGGAGTCCCGCAAGCGACTGAATCACCTTTTCAAATGGCGTGCCTGACGGAGTCTGCATAATGGCGGCGGTCTTCTTCCTCCCGGGTTTCGTCACCAGTGTAACAAGGTTCGTTGTGAAGGAGGAAGAAGAAGACGGGGTCGGCTGTATTTAAGGCTCGGGGAGTTTTATTAACATCAAAATCATAAATAAACAACAACTGAAATGGCGCTTGTTATCCAAAAAGTCTCTGCTTTTCCAGCCTTAACGGCGAGCGTCGTCTCTCGCGCCCCGAGCCTCAGTCGCGATCTCTCTCTGTCCCTGTGTTTTCTCCCCCCTCTTCCTCTCCTAAACCTGTCCCTTTCCCCAGGTCCCGACCATCATTCCCTCCCATGCTCCACCCCGAGGCAGAGGCGGCCAGGGAGGCCAGGAAACGCCGGAGGGGCAGAGAACGACGCAAAGGGGGGAAGGGTGGGTAGGGGCCACCGCGACGGCCTCTTCCGCTCCACCGCTCTCTCCACGCCAGTTTAGTGACTCACTTACTGCCACCAGGGGGGCGGGCAGGCCTGGGCCAACCTGTGGGCGTTGCGGGGACCCGGGCCACGGAGTGGACAATTGTTCGCTAATGGAAGTGGGGACCCTAATCCGGGGATACCTGTGAGTATTAAGGGGGGGAAGGAGGCGGGAACCGGCAGACGATCAAACAGACTTTAATATCAAATAAAACATAAACTCCAAAATAAACATAATGGCGGCAGTTCCTCACGGACAACTGCCGCCCACACAAACACACCATAAAGTCCAGGCCTGGTCCTCTCTCACTTTCCCTGTCGTCGCTCCTCCTTTTATGTCTCCGCTCCACCGTGAGACGAGAGACCGATGGCTCGCAGGTGACGCTCATTATCAATCACACCACCGGCTCTCGTGACGCTCTCACGGTCCCTCGACCCCGCCCTGCTCTTCACAATATATATATAATTGCTGACGACGAGTTCATCACATGGATCATTTGAACGTGCTCCTCTTGAACTTTGTTAATAAAACATCATAACATGACAGTTCTCATAAAGAAGAAGAATAAAGTTACAAATCCTGTGAGACATGATTTGTATAATCGGATGGTTACTGTTACTCACAGTTCAGTCTGTCTAACATGCAGCATCTAGAAATGTTCACTAGTGCATGTGGCAAGCAAAGCGGGGTTGAGGGACGTGAACTCATTCTCAATCCCTCGACCCGGCATTGCTCGCCACATGCAATTTTTTTTAATCATATGCAGTTTATTAATTGTTCATGTATCATCTGAGCAGATGCTGATGTGAGTCAGTGATGATCACTCACCCGACACAGACAGAGCCACTATATCACTCCAATCAGAGCAGAAATATCCTGATCCTGATCCTCTGCAGCCGTGACACCAGCAGTTCTGTGTTTTCTCTGCTGTGATCTTGAACTCTTTCTCTGTAGAGTTGTGATTTCTATCATCACACCTCCATCCGTATCTCCATCCTTCCCCCTGTATTTCACATGTGAGAGTAACATTCTCTCCTCTGAATATCTGTGATGGATTCGGCTGAACAGTCAGAACAGCTTTAGGTTTCTCTGCAAGAAATGAAACAGTGAGCAGTTGTTTCACTATTGTGAAATATCTACAAACAATTATTGGTAAATCTTCATATTCATGATAATAAATTACTCATCCTCATGTTGTTTCAAGCCTGAATGAGTTTCTTTGTTCTGTTGAACACAAAAGAAGATATTTTGAAGAATGTCGGTAATCAAACAGACATCGATTGACTTCCATTGTATTTTTAGCCATTAATGACAACCATCAACTGCTTGATTACCAACATTCTTCAAAACATCTTAGTTTGTGAAGAAACAGAAGAAAGAAACTCATTCAGGTTTGACAACATGAGTATGAGTAAATGATGACAGAATTTTAATTTTTGGGTGAGCTATCCCTTTAAGTTGCCATCCAGTCTTCAGTCATCATCTATCTCAGCTTATGATTGCTTTCATCTGTTTTAACAGAGTTTTAATTTTACCTCACCCTTCATCTTATTTCCCTCTGTCATTATGATTAGTGTAATTGTTTGGCTGTTTTATGTTCTTGTAACATGAGAGCTTTCATAAAGAAGACGAATAAAGACATGACTCATACAATCTGGTACTTATAGTTCAGTCTGTCTAACATGCAGCATCAACGAATCTTTACTAGTGTAGTTTTTCATATGCAGATTATTAATTGTTCATGTATCATCTGAGCAGATGCAGATGTGAGTCAGTGATGATCACTCACCCGATACAGACAGAGTCACTTTATCACTCCCTTCAGAGCAGAAATATCCTGATCCTGATCCTCTGCAGCCGAAACAGCTGCACATCTGTGTTTTCTCTGCTGTGATCTTGAACTCTTTCTGTTTAGATCTGTGCTCTTTTCCATCACACCACCATCTGTATGTCCATCCTTCCCCCTGTATGTCACATGTGAGAGTAACATTCTCTCCTCTGAATATCTGTGATGGATTCGGCTGAACATTCAGAACAGCTTTAGGTTTCTCTGTAAGAATTGAACAAACAGAAGTTATCATTAAACATAAATAAATCAACTTAAATGAATAAAAAAAGATAATGAAAATGGCACTGGGTAACACTTGTTCCTGTCTGTCTGGGTCTTCTTTGTCACTTCCTGTCAGTCTTGTTATTGTTTCACTTCCTGTGTGTCGTCACTTGTCACTTCCTGTCAGTCGTGTGATCTGTACACTTCCTGTCTGTAAGGTCATTGTTTCACTCCCTGCACCTGTCATGTAATCACTTAATCTTTAGTCTCCCTTGTGTTTGTCATTCCCTCGTGTATAAAACACTCTTGCATTTCCCTTGTGTTTGTCAGTGGTTGAAGTTAGTGATGTATGTTCTTAGGCGTGTGTAGATGTCCTTGTGGCAGGCGGGGCGTGTTCCTTTACCATTAGCCCTCCCAAGACTCCTCCTCCGCCTGCCACAGTCCTGTTTGCCTGTCTCTTGAGTTTTGTTCAGTTTGATGCACATGAGTGCTTATTTGAGTTTGTATTTAAAGTCTTTTGTTTGCGTTTATTATTAAAGTGAGTTTGAGTTTTGAGATCCTGCCTTGCCTGCCTCCTGCTTCTGCATCTTACACGTCTGTCTCCTCGCATCGTAACACATTATGTCCAGTAAAAAAAGCAATACAATTAAAATATCGATAAATCTATAACTATTCTGATCGTCAAGTCTTCTTTATTTATATAATGCCTTATACAGTAGAGATTGTTTCAAAGCAGCAGATAAAAAGCAGATATTCAAAGCAGATATTGTTTTTGGCTGTATAACAGATCAAGAATAAAGCCATTGTCCAGTAAGTCTGTGGTTAATTAATTTTCATTGTAAAGTCATTAGTTATTTACTTATTGCACACACAACACCGATTTCACCTGAAAACAGATACATTAATGTGTTGCGGACATTCATTTGGATACTTTTTTCTTTCCTGACACGTGAATGATTGAACCCAGACCACCGCTCTACGGGTTTATGGAAGTTCAACTTCTATTTACTAACATAATTTTTTTATATAAACCTATATTATATGATCATACACTCTGGCATTTAACAGTAAAAAAACACAAAATAATAAAACAATTAGAGCACCATTTACTTGCATCCAACAACTCTGTTGGTATTATTATACTTAGTATTATTATTATAAAATTACATTTAATTTATTTCCCCACTTTAATATGTGAAACATAATATCAGAAATCTGAAGATTTAGCGTTGTCATTCTTTCATTTGTGCTTAATGGATGAAACAGCGATGCTCTCTCTGGTTTATTGCCGCTGTAAATTTGACCTGCGATAAGGCCATGTTTTCGACACTCCTGATGCTTCAAATGTATTCCCGAAACAATCTGAGAAAATCTACTGAATCTAAGAGAATACAACAGAGAAGTGAACTTTGATGAAAAGAACTCAGAAAATATAGCATTTATTGTTTTACAACCAAATATTGAACACAGAGGATTGGAGGGTCAGATATCAGCATCAGACCTACTGGATAATTGGAGGGAAATTTAAAACAGAAACCCACACATTCACATAGGGAGAAGTAGTGAGTACCAGCAAATCTGCACTGGGGATCATTCTCTGGTGTAACGATTGGTGTTTCTGGTGCGCGATGCGGAAGAACGAGGCAGAAGCAGGATGCAACTCAAAGCATATTTAATAATAACCAAAACCAAAAGACTTAAACCAGGGGTGTCAAACGTACGGCGGTTCAGTCCGGCCTGGGAGATAAATCTGCAATATGAAAAAAATCATTTTCATTTTCGGCGGAGCTAACAGCAGATGGCAGCTCTGAGCTTCAGGGTCTGAGTGGCGTTTAGTTCTGTCAGTTTACGCGCTTTTCTGTTGGCCCTGGCAACCTCATCATCATCAGTTTTAACCGAACATCTACACGGGATAATTGGCAGCTATAGCAGATAATGCTGCTGCAAACGTCATCGCTTCGAAATCGATTTCGGAACAAACTCCTGAGGCAGGATGGAAATGGGATGCGTGACGAGTCAAACTGTGTTTTTAGTTTGCGTATGACATGCATCCACATAATCTCGACGTTGTTCATGTGGATGTCGTTCGGATCTACGAAGTTGTGCTGATGAACCACAGCGTCGCGAGTGTTGATTCCTTGCCGTAAGTTGGAAATATTTGCATGCCACCCAGCCGTCTGAAATTACGTGATCTGTGGCCATTTGAACCTAAACTCCATGACTACATGAAACTCAGCATGGCGAGAAATACACCAGCTTGCACAGAGAACTGAGAATACAAAAGGTAAATGAAATGTTGGTGTGTCTGAGGAAACAGCGATCTGTTTTCACCCGGAGAGGCCAGTGATGCTGCAGCTCCGCGCAGAAGCGTTCATCCTGACCACAGACAGTACAAAGAGAAGATTTCAGAGTTGCTGAGGGAGTTTGAGAAACGATTTCAGGTCTTTAGTGAACTGTAATTGCAAATTGCAGTTTTCGCAAATTGATAAAGTTATTTTGTTTACATAAAAAAACACACATACTTTTGCATAAATTTGCAAATTTTACAAAAAAAAATGTAAACAGCTGCCACTTAACATTTTAAGTGTGTGAAGTAAATTCATGTTCAGAATGACTTCCCAGAGTCGGAAAATGAATTTTAAAAAATTTATATTTGATTTTTGTTAACATGCAGGACAGTGTTTTTAAGTTCCACAAAACTGTGACTAAATGCTTTGCATCATTGTAAAATAATAGACACTTTTTTATGCATAATGCACTTAAATAAATGTTAAACTGAGTAATGGTGTTTTTAAAACTGCACATACTACGTAGGTTGTTCATAATATATTTTGTAAAAGGACAATTCATTTAATTTAAAGATTTTTATAACTTAATATTATAATATAATGCACTAATATAATATAGTCCACAAAAAAGAGGACTTATTGTTAGTTCTATGTAATTTTGAGTTTAGTGGTCTGGCCCCCTTGACATCAGATTAAGCACTATGCGGCCCCCCGACCAAAATGAGTTTGACACCCCTGACTTAAACTATAAACAAAAGAAGCACATCTGTGCATAAACTGAACTGAAATAAAACTCTAAAAAGAACCACAGCAGGAGAACAGATGACACCCACACAACTAACCTCAACATTACAATATTAACAACTGACAAACACAAGGGAATCACAGACACCTGGGAGACTAATGATTAAGTGATTACATGACAGGTGCAGGGAGTGAAACAATGACAACACTGACAGGAAATGACAAAGAAGACCCAGACAGACAGGAAACAGTGTTACATTTGTCTTGTTTGCTCATTTCCCCCCGAATATATGGGCATCAAATGTGACTTTTTTTAAATTATATTTTATTAGCTAAATTGCTAAAAAGCTAAAGCTATGGCTAGCCCACTCTGACATTCCACAATTCCTCATTCATCAATTCAGATGAGCCAGAGCGAATCAGCCAATCAGAGCAGCAGCTGCCGGCCATATGCAAATGAGCCCAGACTGTGTGCTCGTACGGTGTCCCTCTGAGGAAAAACTACATGACCCCGTCAGCACAGTGATAATTGTAAATGTCTATACACAGTCATGGTAGAGGGCAATCTGAAGTCATTCCAGGAGGACTACAGAGCAAAAGGTGAAATTGTGAAACAGGAGAAAGTATGAAAAAATATGAAAGTCTGTCATCTGAGCAGAATCCTCAGAACAGCACCTCAGATCTCAGGCCTCACTCCTGCAGAAACCTAATCCTACCTGATGAAAGCCATTCCTCTACTTCAGGAACACTTCACTAAGCTGGAGATGCTGCAGGTCACAGAAACTGTGCTTAAACAGAAGCAGTCAAACACATGTGCCCATCATACTGAACTCCAGCAGAACACAGAGCACTTCACACAGAGACTGTCCGCCCTCACACAGCAGATGAGGAGGACAGAGAAGGACAGCTATCAGTGTGAGTCAAGCACACTGAGACTCCAGCTGCAGGGCAGAGAACAGTCCACACTAGAGATTACCAACATTCTTCAAAATATCTTCTTTTGTGTTTGTGTTCATCTCATACAGGTTTGGAACAACACGAGTATGAGTAAATGATCTTCAATCTTCATCTTTGGGTGAACGCTCTCTTTAAGTTGCCATCCAGTCTTCAGTCATCATCTATCTCAGCAGCCATATCACCCTGTAGCCTAAGACTGGTTGCCCACTGAAGCTAAGCAGGGTTGAGCCTGGACCTCCTGGGAAAAACTAGGTTGCTGCTGGAAGTGGTGTTAGGAGGCCAGAAGGGGGTGCTCACCCTGTGGTCTGTGTGGGTCCTAACGCCACAGTATAGTGACGGGGACACTGTACTGCAACAAGCACCGTCTTTCAGATGAGACGATAAACCGAGGTCCTGACTCTCTGTGGTCATTAAAAATCCAAATTTGCCCATTGGCCTTGGTCCATCATGGCCTCCTAATCCCCCCCATACTCTAATTGGCTTCATCACTCTGTCTCCTCTCCACCAATAAGCTGGTGTGTGGTGAGCGTTCTGGCGCAATATGGCTGCCGTCGCATCATCCAGGTGGATGCTGCACATTGGTGGTGGTTGAGGAGATTCCCCCCATACTATGTGAAGCGCTTTGAGCTCTGGAAAAGCGCTATATAAATGTAACATTTCTTCTTCTTCTTCCTCTTCATCTCAGCTTATGATTTCTATCATCTTCACCTCAGCCTTTATTTTCCTCTGTCATTATGAGTTAAATATAGTAGAACCCCGACTTAGGAAACACTCTACGTACGAAAAGTTCAACGTACGATAAAAGATTTCGGGTTTTTTTGCGAGAAAATGATTGAGATGCGAAAAACGAAATCTCGGCCGAGGCGACGATTTCCGAGTTTTGTTTTGAAATTCGCGCGCTACTGACCCGGAAACTCGTACCAATCGTCCCGCTCTCCCATTGGCTGTCTCCCGGCCAGTGTTGCCAGATTGGACTAAAGATTTCCAGCCCAACTACAGCTTAAAACCCGCCGGGAACCCGTCCAATCTGGCAACACTGCTCCCGGCTCTGACGCTAGCTTTCACTGCAGCATCCTGCTCTCCTATTGATCAGCATCGCTCCCACCAGCCTCTGCGCAGCGGCGTTCCCCTCTCATTTCCTTTCACAATGAAAGTGAAAGTGAAAGGGAAGAAGAGGATGCTCTCCATGGAGCTCTCCATGGAGACGAAAAGGGAGATAATTGGAACGCATTAGGCAATTTACATGTAAAAGCCTGACCGATTTACAAAAAGATAGACTTACGAAGCCAACCTCGGAACGGATTAATTTCGTAAGTCGGGGTTCTACTGTATTTGCATGGCTGTTTTATGTTATTCTAACGTGAGACTCTGTTATGGTCTCTGTGTAATTTTGTTTTGAGACTCTAGGTGGAATTGAGGGGAATCACTTATTAGTGGGAAATAAGGGATTTCTTGAGAGACTCTTCTTGAGAGCTTTGTCTTTTTCTTTGTATTCTAGTTTATTTGTGCTTTGATTGACTTTTGAGTAGTTTTGTTTCATTCATTAGTTCACGTTTAGTTTATTTAGTTAGTAGAGTGAGGGAAGCAGAGGCCGGAAGACTCGCCTGTTCTTTTATCGAGAGTCAGGTAAGATCAGCCGGTGAGAACAGCTGTAGGCAGGGCTTCTGCTTCCTCAGCTGCACTACCAGTTTACTGCTTTCTTTCTTTTGTTTATCAGATAACATTTTTGTATACATTTATTGAAGTGTGATGTAAGTTTTGTTTCACTCTTAGTAAGTAAAGGCAGGCATGAATGGGTGTCTTAAACTGTCAGGGTGTGTGGAAGGGGATGAATGAGGACCCAATGGTGCAATGAGAATGGGGATTTATTAAATACAAAATGGAAACAAAACTGAACAAAAACCACCCCGAGGGGGAAAACAAGACTAGAAGATTGACTTGACTTGAGACTAAACTAGAGACAGGACTAGAAACAGAACAGCAAGAATTCCTACCTTAAAACGACGAGAAACTAGCACAAGACAACAGACACGGATGGATTAAATACACACATGAGGAACGGTAATAGAATGGGACACAGCTGGGAACAAATCAAACTAAAGCAGGAAAACAAGATGGGAGGGTTACACATTGACGAGACAAACACACAGCCAATGCGAATCGCCGCATGTTCACATTAAACTAAGACGCATCACAAAAACACAACATGAAAGCACGTGGCCGACATAAACACGAACCGTGTGCTTACAACACAGGACAAGGACACGAGAGTGCGCGGTACGAGCAGAGCTTGAAACCGCGCCCACTCACATAACGTAGAGCGCGTGAGAATGAGCAAAACACTTGTCACACGTGCTCACGACAAGGACGAACACACGAGTTATGAATGCCCGAATCCCGACACAAAATTGAAACTAAACCAGACCAAAGTATCGGGACCAGACACTATAACTTGCAAAAAAGATGTCAGTCAGATGTCCTGATGTCAGTGATGATCACTCACCCGACACAGACAGAGTCACTCCATCACTCCATTCAGAGCAGAAATATCCTGATCCTGATCCTGATTCTCTGCAGCCTCTGCACCTGCACATCTGTGTTTTCTGTGCTGTGATCTTGAACTTTTTCTCTTCAGATGTTTGCTCTCCATCATCTCCACACTTCCATCCGTATCTCCATTCTTCCCCCTGTATGTCACATGTGAGAGTAACAGTGTCTCCTCTGAATATCTGTGATGATTTCTGCTGAACATTCAGAACAGCTTTAGGTTTCTGTGAAACTGCAACAGAAGTTATGATTAAACATAAAGAAATCAAGATAAGTGAATAAATGAAGATAGTGAAAATGTCAGTGTTTGGATTTCTTGTCTATTTCCAGTAATAGTTCAAAAGAATTAAAATATTATTAAAACTCACATAACGTAGAGCGCGTGAGAATGAGCAAAACACTTGTCACACGTGCTCACGACAAGGACGAACACACGAGTTATGAATGCCCGAATCCCGACACAAAACTGAAACTAAACCAGACCAAAGTATCGGGACCAGACATTATAACTTGCAAAAAAGACATCACACAGACAAGCGCGCGCGCGGCTTGAATCCTCGAAGCCGTGCGCACACACATCAAACGCGAGACATTATGGTAGTGTCAGAGCTCCGCCACAACAACAAGAGATTACTGGACCGAATGTGGCAGAACCCTGACAGTGGATTATTCATGTGCTCGATCTATTCCCATTATTGGTTTTAGTCAATATAACGAGCCATAATTTGGCTTTGGTCTGTAACAAGCTCTCATAAAGAAGAAGAATAAATATACAAATCCTGTGAGACATGACTTGTATAATCAGATGCAACTTACTGTAACTCACAGTTCATTCTGTCTAACATGCAACATCTAGAAATGTTCACTAGTGCAACATTTTTCATATGTTCATGTAGGATCTGAGCAGATCCTGATGTCAGTGATGATCACTCACCCGACACAGACAGAGTCACTCCATCACTCCATTCAGAGCAGAAATATCCTGATCCTGATCCTGATTCTCTGCAGCCTCTGCACCTGCACATCTGTGTTTTCTGTGCTGTGATCTTGAACTTTTTCTCTTCAGATGTTTGCTCTCCATCATCTCCACACTTCCATCCGTATCTCCATTCTTCCCCCTGTATGTCACATGTGAGAGTAACAGTGTCTCCTCTGAATATCTGTGATGATTTCTGCTGAACTTTCAGAACAGCTTTAGGTTTCTGTGAAACTGCAACAGAAGTTATGATTAAACATAAAGAAATCAAGATAAGTGAATAAATGAAGATAGTGAAAATGTCAGTGTTTGGATTTCTTGTCTATTTCCAGTAATAGTTCAAAAGAATTAAAATATCAATAAATCTATAACTATTCTGATCCTCAAGGCAAGTCTTATTTATTTATTTAGCACTTTTTAGAGATTGTTTCAAAGCAGCTTCACAGAGATAACAGGAAAATAATGCAACAAATATTATTTTTGGCTGTACAGCAGATCAAGAATAAAGCCATTGTCCAGCTTCGGCAAGTTTTTTATTCATTCATTTTCGTTGTAAAGTTATTCATTATAAATTTAGTGGCCGCGAACATGACACTGATTTCATATTAAAACAGAGAACTTCTCGTTTGTTCTGGCTTTTCACGACAACAGCTTTTTTGTGGCTCGAGAACACAAATCTTGAACTTGATTTCAAAGTGCAAACTTATGAAAAAAATTCTACTATCATCTCTGTTCAAACCTCAAGACTGTGAATCTGAAAACAATGACGTCACACTCTTAGTCTACAGCAGTGCTTTTCTATTATTTTCTATCACGCCCCCCTAGGAAGAGGTAAAAATTTTGTGCGCCCCCCCTCCCCCCATTTTGGAACTTCCGCCTTATTGTTTCCATGGCAACGCGTCATGCTTGTCACCTGACATACCGCAGTCACAAAAAGCGTTGTATAATATATTATTCAAAATAGTCACCAACTTGTTGGTTCAACTTGTTGAAACCTAAAAGAAATCTTATGTGGTTGAAAACACTGAATTGTTGTGATAAATGACAAGCTCTGAGCGCGTCTTTTTTTGGATCAGTGCCAGATATCGCGTGAAAACACGTGTGAATTTAGTGGTTGATTACGTGACACATATGAACTCCGGTGTGATTGCACACGTCAAAGGATGAGGGGACGGTTATCTGAACTTCATATCTGCTGCTCTTGTTCAGTGCAAGAAAACCTACTCCCTGGCAAAAAAAAAAAAAAAAAAAAGCATGTACCCCAGGGTCACGCGCGCCCCCCCTGGCATCGCTCCTGGGGGGGGCGCCCCACTATTTGAGAACCACTGGTCTACAGGCATGCGTGTTGAATACGGGCATAACATTTTTTTACAAAGTTGGAATTTAGTCGTTTTCGTGAACCCGCAAGATGGGAATCACTTTGATAACATCCTTATCCATACAAAGAGAAAAAGAAAGAAAGAAAGCAAACTTTTGTTGTGTTGATGAGACCGCCTGCAGTTCGTGAAGGACTATAATGTTTTGAGAGCTGTATTTATATAGTGAAGAAGATCACTCACATGAAAAAGTCACGGTAACAGCATCACTGATCTCTGACTGCTGTCCATCACTTCTTCTCTCTCCTCTACAGGTGATGTTACTGCTACTGTGAGAAACACCAGTATTGGTGCTGAATTCTCTGTCAGAGGTGAAGGACTGAGATGATCCCTCTATAAACCAGCTGTATGTCCACTCGTCTTCATCTCCTGGTATTTCACATCTGACGGTTTCAGGTTTGTCAGGCTCTATAATCACTACAGCCTTTGGTTTTTGATCTACAACACCACATTAAACATTCAGACGTAATTATGTTTAAACACAAAGCATTGTTTCTTACACTGATCCGCTATATCAGAAACACACAATAAATGACATGAAGACTCTCAACACACTGCTATAAATACTTTCTCTTTCTGTTCTGCTGTGTGTGAAGAAATCACCTTGAGTGTGTCCAGGGCGGATGCTTGAAATCAGCACTAAAAGCAAAAAGAGACAAAACACGCACACGCGCATACACATTAAAAAAGTGGACAGGATAAATTACAATTGGCTCATGCAGAAAACTTTCTATAAAATGGAAGAATAAAAAAAGCTGTGACAATGTTGATTAGATCTCTGTATCGCAGTCAATAATAACTGGAGAGTTTTGAGGGTGAAAGAGGAAGTGAGAAGAAAACATCTTCATTCCTGAGAATATCTAGTGATGTTGCAAAACCACAATGTGCAGAGAAACACACACTGACACACTGCTAATTTATCATGCCATCAGATCTCTGTGTGGGAAGTGACATCATTAGTCTTATCTGTCATCAGTTTCTGTCAGGGGTGTGAAAGGGATGAGGCGAGGACTCAATGTGCACAAAACGAGGAATATTCTTTAAAAATAAAATAAAACAAAACACAACAAAAAACACTCGAGGGGAAAAAAGACTAGACGAGACACAGCCATAAAATGACAATGAACCAGCACAGGACAACAAACACAAAGGGAATAAATAGAGAACATGAGACAGGGGGAATTATGGAGAACAGGTGGAGCAAATCAAACAGTAACAAGGGAACAAGATGGGCGTAGTTTCACAACTGACTGGACAAAATATGACACAAACACGCAGCCAATGTGAAACAAGACACTTCACAGACAAGAGACACCTGAAGCCACACGCTCCCACAGAGACACGACAATAGGACAGCATCAGAGCTCTGTCACGAAACACTAGAAAACAAGACCAGAGGAACAGAACCCTGACAGAATTAGATCAAAATAAAGTCTGAGACTCACTAACAACTAGTGAAGATCTACTGAAGAAAATAAAGACTACAAACTTTGCAGAAACACGACAGCATGTGATTCAACACATGAACCATTACAAACCGTAAACTGAACGACTGAATGACAGTAATGATCAACACACTGATCTCATTCAGCTGCAGCACATCAAGTGTTTTTCACTCTCACACACTCATATCATGAGATACAGATGGACTTGATACTCAAATTAATAGCAGAATGAGTGAAAAACAGATTCAATACTAAAGAAGATTCACTGCATCATTATTAAAATTTTTAAAAAGATGCATAAATGAGAGAATAATACTCACAGAGCATTAGAGGAAGTGAACGGAGCTCCATCCTGATCTATTAATGACTCTCTGTCCAACACACACTCTGTCTTAAAGACTCGACACTTCCTGTACGAACACACAGAGAAGAAAGCGACGTTCACAGGCCTTTGACCACCAAACACTTTTCTGCTCATACTTCCTTGATTTAAAAACCTAATAAGAACGTAGAGCAAAAACAATAGCAGTTTCCTCTTTTAAGAGATGATTAAATTGATCCTCATAGCAATAAAGAGCATTTTAAGATTTCCCAAAGCATCATGTGTTCATCATACCGATGGTTTGTTAGTGATGTTTGCAAAGCTGCAAGAGACTGAAACAGAAGTGATTTCTTTCAATGTTGGATCTGAGCTGGACTTTATTCAGATCCCTTTAAACCAAACATTATGAGTTATTGTTAAAAGAGGTGTTGCCAAATATTGACACTCTGAGAGCCGAGAAAAGGGAAATATGAAATACCAAGAGCTTCTGGAGGATTTTGCAATAAAAAGTTAAAAAGTTGCAGAACCACTTCCGGCCCACAGACACTTTTAGCATATTTCCTCAGTGCAGAAACCTCATCATGATCTACAGCTGTCAATCAAACTTCTGCATCTGACAACCTCATGATGTGTATGAAGACCTCATGATGTGTTTGAGGGTTTTCGAAGGTTTACAGTGGATACGAAAAGTATTCAGACCCCCTTACATTTTTAACTCTTTTTTTATAGTGCATCCATTTGCTAAAATCATTTAAGTTCATTTCCCCCCTCATTAATGTACACACAGCATCCCATATTGACAGAAAAACACAGAATTGTTGACATTTTTGCAGATTTATTAAAAAAAGAAAAAACTGAAATATCTCATGGTTCTCAGTATTCAGAGCCTTTTCTCAGTATTTAGTAGAAGCAGCTTTTGCTCTAAAACAGCCATGAGTGTTTTTGGGAAAGATGCAACAAGTTTTTCACACCTGGATTTGGGGATCCTCTGCCATTCCTCCTTGGAGATCCTCTCCAATTCTGTCAGGTTAGATGATAAACGTTGGTGGACAGCCATTTTTAGGTCTCTCCAGAGATGCTCCATTGGGTTTAAGTCAGGGCTCTGGCTGGGCCATTCAAGAACAGTCATGGAGTTGTTGTGAAGCCATTTCTCCGTTATTTTAGCTGTGTGCTTCGGGTCATTGTCTTGTTGGAAGTTAAACCTTCAGCCCAGTCTGAGGTCCTGAGCACTCTGGAGAAGGTTTTCATTCAGGATATCCCTGTACTTGACTGCATTCATCTTTCCCTCGATTGCAACCAGTCGTCCTGCAGCTGAAAACCACCCACAGCTGATGCTGTACCACATGCTTCACTGTTGGGACTGAGCAGTAACTGGTTTTCTCCACACATACCGCTTACAATTAAGGCAAAAAAGTTCTATCTTGGTCTCATCAGACCAGAAAATCTTACTTCTCACAATCTTGGAATCATTCAGGTGTTTTTTCATGTGTCTTGCACTGAGGAGAGGCTTCCATCGGGTCACTCTGCCATAAAGCCCCGACTGGTGGAGCTGCAGTGATGGTTGACTTTCTATAAATTTCTCCCATCTCCCGACTGCATCTCTAGAGCTCAGCCACAGTGATCTTTGGGTTCTTCTTTACCTCTCTCACCCAGGATCTTCTCTCCCGATAGCTCAGTTTGGCCAGACAGTCAGCTCAAGGAAGGGTTCTGGTCGTGCCAAACGTCTTCCATTTAAGGATTATGGAGGCAACTGTGCTCTTAGGAACCTTAAGTGCAGCAGAATTTTTTTGTAACCTTGAGCAGATCTGTGCCTTGCCACAATTCTGTCTCTGAGCTTTTCAGGAAGTTCCTTTGACCTCATGATTCTCATTTGCTCTGCCATGCACTGTGAGCTGGAAGGTCTTATATAGACAGGTGTGTGGCTTTCCTAATCAAGTCCAATCAGTGTAATCAAACACAGCTGGACTCAAATTAAGATGTAGAAACATCTCAAGAGTGATCAGAAGAAATGCACAGCACCTGAGTTAAATATATGAGTGTCACAGCAAAGGCTCTGAATACTTAGAACCATGTGATATTTCAGTTTTTCTTTTTAATAAATCTGCAAAAATGTCAATAATCCTGTGTGTTTCTGTCAATATAGGGTGCTGTGTGTTACAATAATGAGGGAAAAAAATGAACTTAAATGATTTTAGCAAATATAGCAATATAACAAAGAGTGAAAAATTTAAGGGGGTCTGAATACTTTCCGTACCCACTGTATATATGATAATTTCAGAGACGGTCTTTACAGTCATGATCTCTCTGCATTGAATTCATGATATTTGCACGTGATTCAGATCAGTTTGTGAGGCGCACAACAATACATTTTCTGACTGCCATTTGTTTTGGCACTTGATTCAAGTCTAAATTGGTTGAAGCAACAGAGCAGCAGTGGAAAACATGTCAAAATAGAAATGACATACTCTTTTCCGCTCTCTGGCCTCTGATCGTCATTGTGGTTGAAGCTTAACACACATATATACATATATATAGCAATGAGAAGTGTAGAGAAATGACACTTCCCCTTTATTTTACTTAGTTTTTTATGTTTCTGTCACAGCATCAACTGTTTAAACTTCCTATATATGGCAGATAATGTATGTAACCGTAATAACTAAACTTTTGCTTCCAAAAATGGAGGAAACATTCAGGGTATGTAAGTAACAACTTACTCTCTGAACAAAACCGGATCTAAAGCAGCTTCAGTTTGAGGGTTACCGGTAGTTTAGATCAGAGAGATGACTGAGCACTGTGTTCCTTTTGAAGACGATCCAGTGGAAGCACAAATAATATGAAATATTTTCCCCATCAATGTGTTTTCATATCCGAATGCATTTTTGCAGGAGCGTTACTGTTTTTCAAAAGAGTTGTTGATTTATTTAACAAATCTTTTGAAACCATTAGACCAGCACTAAACATGGAGCACATTTTCTGTATTGCCCTTCGTTTTTTTGTAACGGGGAGGTTTTTGTATGAGCAAGTGGGAAAGGTGTTTCTACACACTTTTGTGCAGTTTCCTGGCCATAAACCACTGATGGTCATTAAAGAGGAATTCCACAGAGTAGCCGGTTCATCCTTTCTATGATATTCTATAGAGATGATTGTAGTTGCATAACACTACATAATCTATAGAGATCCATAAAGTATACAGCCACAATCATTTAAACATGTTTATAATTATATAACTTTCAACTACAGGGTTCCCAAATGTGATTGGCTGCATTGATGGAACCCACATCCACTTAATAGCTTCATCAGTCAATGACGGAGACTGTTAATAGGGAGTCAATCAATGTGCACAATAATAAATGTACCAATAGATTTCTGGAACCTGAACCACAGGCACAATTCAACCTGACCCACAGCAGAACAAGCTGGAGACGACCTCAGGCATCCTGAAGGCAAGGTTTCAGTGGCTGCGTGGGCTCAGGGTCAGTCCAGTGAGGGCATGCGATGCCAGCTTTTACTGAGGGACAGTGCCAGTTCCCCAGTCGGGGTGAGGGAATGTGGAGGAGCTCCTTCACCTGTTTTACAGGCCTCAGCCTTCTTTCTATTGACTGCAATGGACAGAGAAAATAGCCTAAATTGCATGTCTTCAGTAACAATTACATTTTTGGTGAATATTTTTATTTTCCATTTGGACTCGGGTCAGAATTCTTGTGGCTTCCGGAATGATAAGCTGATAAGCTAATGATAAACCTGATAAGCTGATAAATTACTAGCCAATTATTTACTTTAATACAGTACTATCAAGAAATTGAAGGGAAAATTAATCTATTTTTACAACATACCTAAAATAATTTTGTTCTAAACTGCCTACTTTATAACTTTATAAACTCACGCACTTATCCTGTCCATTATTTCTTTGCCAAGCCAACTCTTTCTTTTGCTGATCCAGCAGTATTACTTTTGTTGTTGTTATAATGGTCTTATATTTCTCATTAGCAAGCATTAAAACCTTGCTTTGTCCAACTCAACTTCAATAAAGTAATACGCTCGCTTTTGGTCCCTGGGTTTCCATGGTTATTCTTGAAATCGGTGATCTATTGAAAATGTCTTCATGTAGTCGCCGTGCACGAGCATTAACTCTGGGGTACTGATATGAAGCTGTTTGAAATAAATCCTCACAGGTGTTTCACAGAGTAACCAAGTTTCCAGTGGGATAATCAACCGAGACTTCCGGGTACATGTGATGGAAAATTATGCTCGTTTTCTGGAACTCCAATACGGTTGGGCTTGAGTTTGAAACCCGTTCGCTGATTGGTTGATGATGGAATCAGACTCCAGCCAATAGGAGATTGACAAGCGTTCCTTTATAAATCAGAGCGTTGTGCCCATAATCTCTACTGTCATTACAGTGAGTGGAGGAGAGTAAACAATAGTGGAAAGATTCCAGGACATCAGTGTTCCGCTGGACATGTTTCACGAGCTTCTATGTAAAAGAAACTATGTCGATCAGTCCAGTTTATTTGGCCACTGCGCTCGAGTTTTCAGGAGTGTTCTAACATTCAGGTTGAGTCATTGCCCTTATGAACGAGAAGCGACAGCAGACTCTCAGATCAAAGGCTCTTTATAGAGAAAGCTTCATGGCGTCTTTATTTGAATTTCCATTCAAGTTCTCGATTGAGTATAGAAAAACAACACAGGAACATAAAATTAGTTCTGCTATAAAATTGATTAAAAATGCGTTTGTAATTTTGACTTTACGGAAACCCGTTCATAAATCTATTTGTTCCCAGTTTTTTGTATCAGGTTTGTAATTTACAGAAGACGCTCAGGCATTGGCTAACTGTCATTTATAGACGCCAGTCAACAGCCAATCGAATGCCTCTGCTGCCACACCGTCCAATCAGCGCACAGCAGCCGTCACCTAATATCAGCGCTGCGTTAAAGCGAACACATTTATTTACCATTTCATCACAGGCTCAGCGACGTGCGTTGAGAGAGAGACCCGCCGGTGTCAGGACTCTTCTTCCAACTCTACTGTCTTGTTGAAGCGAGATCTTGCCGGAGCTGCTTCAGACTCAAACAACAGAGGCTCTTCTAAGAGTCATATCAATGCCTCTAATATTACGATTTCCTTTAGAACTTTCTTTGATTTTGACACAGTTCTACTGAAGTAATAAACTGAGTTAAAATAACTTTAAATAACATTTCGTTTCAACATGTAGCGATCAGATTTATTATTTGTTAACAATTACAGAACAAAAAAAAAAACTACTTTTACTAACTTGTATCAAAAATATTTTTATAGCTAAACATTTTAATCATGGAAATTAATGTTATTTTTGACAGCAGTAATTATAAAGTAATGATTTTAATAAAAAATGCTATTATGCCAGCAATGCTTATAATGTTTAAAATGTGTTTACAAAACGCTGACAACAAATCTGTTAGAACTAAAATCAAAACTACAATGAAAAGTATTGTCATTGTTACACGTTTGATCATTTGTTATCCAGAACAGACACAAACCACTAAACTATTATATTAACATTCATGATTGAAGCAAAAGCTAAATCTGTCACACAATGACATGAAAGAACCAGCTGGACCTGGATCTAGTGAACAACAAGAGGACAGACGAATATATTCAATGAAATACAGGATTAAACAGTAGAGAGTGGTGCTTGCAACATCAAGGTCATGGGTTCGATTCCCAGGGAAAGCAAGAACTGATTAGAATGTCAATGTGTTTCTTGAATGCAATGCAAGTCACTTTGGATAAAAGCGTCTGATGAATGCATGAATGTATTACAAAGTAAAACAAAAAAGTTTTGTTTTTTTGTTGATGTCAACTGACACAAAAAAACATTATATGCTTATGATTAGTATATTAAACTATATGACTAATAATTAGGGCAATAACTCAAATTGACCAATTTTTGGTACATTTTTTAAATCACAATTTTGTTGAAAATATGGTTACACTTTATTTTAAGGTGACATAGTTATATTGACAGCTGTTGTACTCGCAACTTTGCGAAGGGAAACGGAACTGTGGTAGACCGAGACTACGATTCAAGGATGTAGCAAAGAGAAACATGATGTGGAGAAACATCGATATAAAGAGCTGGCAAAGGAACGCAGACAACAGAGTGGCATGGAGAACAGCTATACAGCCGATGCCATAGAACAGTCATTGTCAAATCGACCGACTGCAAGAGAGAGAGAGAGAGAGTTATATTGTACTAACTCAAAGTAATATGAATTTATTATACTGTTATTACTATAGTAAGTGCAAGTAGAAACATGTAACTACAGCATCTCAGAATAAAGTGTTACTGAAGGTTTTGACTAATTTTAACTGAGCTTTGATCTCCAGATCCAGAAACAGCACCTGAAATTACACAAACAAAAGAATAAATGTGTTACTTTGTAATTGCTTGATATTGTGATATTTTGTACTGTTTTTGTTGATCTCACCTCAATCTGTTGGGAACTTCAGTTTGGAGTAAATGTCACAACTCTCACTGCTCTTTCCTAACAGATGACAAGAATACTTTACCTTAAGAATACTTTCAGATGACGAAAAGTTACATCAATTTAATTCTGATAGTTACTTGAATCATTTACACTAATATCTTGAGATATGAGCGTCCCGACATATGAGTATTCCGAGATACGAGCAAGCCTTTGAGCATTTTTGCTTTGAGATGCGAGTAAATATTTGAGATACAAGCAGCTTACAGACGCCGACACTAGTGGTGGAGCACTTGGAGCCCACGCAGCCGCACTCCTTCACTTCACCGAACGTTGACTAAAATAAAAGTGTTTGCGCGAGCAAAAACAGCAGTCAAGAGAAGATGGAGTATGCGCGTGGGAAATGTTTGTGGGTGCATATGAGATTTCATGCTCAAGGGATTAAAATGAGCTTGCAGGTTCCCGTTTTTTCGCATGTAGATATGTTATCCGATCGCACACGTAATTTACGTGCGCACAAACATCAGTTTTGTTGTTTCCAGGTTATTTTTGGCATGGATTTGTCACCATAGTCACATCTCCCATCGTGTTCTGCGGTCTCTCGCTACATCTGTAAAGAGCGGTGCGCTTATCCGAGCGCATCTCAGGGCCAGCTCTCCCATCTCTGCAGGACGTCTACACCAAACGGTGCAAAAGTAGAGCTACAAAAATAATCAAGGACACTTATCAAACCCTCAAACCCTCACTTCACCCGGCTGCCCTCTGGTAAGCGCTTCCGAAACCTGATGGCCAAAACTAAGAGACTCAGGAGGAGTGTCTTCCCACAGGCCATCAGACTCCTGAACGCTATCACTAACATCACATGACTTCACCTCACTTCAGTACAAACACACATTCACACACTGACATTATACTGACACTGCACTACACTTTCTGTTCTCTCTGTTACTGTGTAACATCCTGTTATAACTTATTTGCACATAATTATTCTACATTCTGCTAACCACTTATTTATAAGTCTACAGTTTTACTTATTGCACAGCTTATTTCACTTATTTTATTTCACCCTTTACTTGATTTATTTATAATTCTGCATATACATATATAGTACCTTTTATCCTATTTCTATTGTAATTTCCTCTTGTGTTTTTTGTAAAAAAAATATATATATATTTTTTAATTTTACGTTTTTATAACTGTTAATTTGCACTGTCCATGGAGCTGACCTGTTTACATTTCACTGCCAGCTGTATATCCTGTATACATCTGTTTATGTGACAAATAAAACTCTTGAATCTTGAATCTCCCGGAATTGCTCAGAGCTGCAACAACCGGTATTCAGTGTTTTCAACCTCGTATCTTTATTGTAGGTTTCAGATGTTTAAATACTCAAAAGTACTCACAAAACAATGCATTTATACACAATGATGTCAATAAAAGTGGAAATAATTTTAAATTGGCAAGTTGTTTAATTCATATCAGACACATTGTATTGGAAACTATAAAGTTCATTCTATTCTTCTCCCACTTCACCAGACACATTTTACACACCAGACACATTTTACATGTTGTAAATCAGACAAATTAGATTCTCTGAACTGCTGCAAACTAACATGGCGGCACCCGTCACGCACAAGCCTGATCTGTCTCAAAGAACTCATAATTAAAACCACATTTTATTTTAAATCACAGGAATCCTTATACTATAATTGTGTGTGTATGTCTCTATATGCCACGGTTCTGTCCACTAGAACACTAATAACACTGAAAATAGAGACAGAACCGTGGCACTGCTCTCTCTCCCGTGTGTTTGTGTCTCGTTAGCATCTGCCCCGCCTCCTTGTTTCCCGTAATCATTCCAAGCTGTCTCTCATCACTACCTTCCCTCATGTGTCCTATTTAATCCCGGTGTGTTTGCGATCCTGTGTGGTTGTCACAGACTCAGCCACGCCCCCCTGCACCAGACTCCCACGCTCCACCCACTCGTTCCCTGTCACCTGATTACTGAGTACCCACACCTGTTTTCCATCATTGGAGCCCTTTATCACTAGCCCTCACCACGCACTCAATGTCTGGTCTCAGCTATTGATACTCAGACTGCCTTGCAACCTGTTGCATCGCCAAGTTACCAAGTACGCTACTGCTACACTCCCGAGTCTCCAAGATTCCTCGCTTCCATCATTCCAAGGTTCCACTAGTGTGTTCACTGCTTCTGTTAAGTCACTCTCCTGTTCCTGTGTTTACACCTGCTCACCAGTTCTCTGTTTCGTGTCCTGATTACAATAAACCTGTTATCGCACATTAACCTCTGTGTCCTCCAGTCTATTATGACAGAGGTGTTGTTGTCATTCCTAGATGTATTTCCATGCCTGTGCGCCCTGATTGTGATTCCCTGCCTTGCACTCCGGTTTGTTTATGTTCTCGTTGAGTTTCTGTTATTTTGATCTTTGTTATGTTTTCCCCCTCGTGGGTGTTTCTTTTGTATGCTTGTTTATTTAGTTATTGTTGATAAATCCACCTTTCCTTGCACTTGAGTCCTCCCTGTTTATCGTACCGTGACACTATAGCAATTAAAAAAATGTTTTTTTCCCATTGCTATTAGCACTAATAAGATTTCACCCCGTTATTTCTTATGGGGGGAAATGATTTGAGATACGAGCAACTCGAGCAACTCCCGGAATGGATTATGCTCATATCTCAAGGCATTACTGTATCTATATTATATTGTTTTTACAGCATTGTTACAAGCGAGGTTTGCTGGTCATACCTTTGTTTTCTTTCTTTTTCTTCATTTCCTTCACTGATTTCAGATCAATTTCACAATATGTCACATCAGTGTCTGAGGACAAAAACAATGTTATTTGTAGTTTTTAATCTCTTTTCTATTCAAAACTAATGATGGAAAATAAAATATAAGTCATCCATCCATCCATCCATCTCAAATGTCAGAATAGATTGCAGCAGTGAAGGACTGACCGGACTTCTGTGTTGTTTGTTCTCTCTCCATCGGTTCTTCTGTCTGTCTGATGTTCTGCTGATGGTCAGTCGAGGGAAACTGAGATTCTCCACCTGCTCAAACACAGAGACGCTTGAGAAACCATTCCTGAAGACCAGCTTTTCAAAACGCAAAAACGGCTTTTCTGCTCTCCGTTTAACAGATAACATTTACATAAAATATAAGACGCTTCCAACGATAATTATATTGTAGTTTTTTCTATAAATATGTTTATTTGAGGAGGTGAGATGAACCTTTTTTGTGTTTGCAGCGCCACAGCAGCACCAGTAAGATAATGAGCAGAAATGAGACGATCAGTCCTGCAATCAGTCCAGATATCAGAGATTCTGATAATCCTGATGCTTTAAAATAAAAGATCAGTCAGTCAAATTAATCAAGTTGGTTAAAGGCAGCAAAGCATCTGGAATAAGTTTAACTTTAATGAAACCTTTTTATTATTAAACTAGCTCATATTACATCCATTACTGAACTAGTGAAGCACATTATATTAAACATTCATTCTATTCTCTGTTGCATTGACTGTTAAATTAATCACTGCTTGTTTTATCTTTAACAGGTTGGTTCTTATTCCTCATTTGCGGACGTGTTTAACTCATGATGTGAAGGAGAGATTCTCACACTCACCTGAGAGCGTCAGTGTAACTTCATCACTGGTGTGTGTGTGTCGTGATCCTCCCGTCTCTCTTCCACTACAGCTGTAATGACCTGTGTGAGATTCATTAGCAGAAGTGATTCTGTATTCCTGTGATTGACTGACATGAATCTCTGAATCATCTTTATTCCAGCTGTAGCTCCAGCTAGTGACGTCTGTCTCCTGTATGTCACATGTGAGAGTGACCGTCTGTCCTCTGAACACTCGTCCATCAGGATGAACACGCAATACAGCTCTGGGTCTCTCTGTGAAAAATAATTGATGTTTAATTTAACAGCATATGATAATGTTGATGGACAACATTAATTTCACAATTTTAATATTAACTCAGATTTCTCTGTAAGTCAGCACTCACCTCTTACTGTTAGTGTGACTCCTGGACCTTGTGTTTCCACACCACACCAGTACTTTCCTCCATCAGAGACTCTCACATCTCTCAGTGTTTCTGTTTCATTACCAGATTTTAATATCTTGAAATCTTTGTACCAGATAATCCTCAGTCCAGTTGATCGTCTCACATCACAGCTGAGAGTAACTGTGTCTCCAGTGAACACTGAACTCTGGGGCTTCACACTTACTCTGAGTTTATCTGTAAATATTTCATGATATGATCTTATATCTCTTACTGCTTATGACTTCTATCATTTATATTAAAGGAGTCTTAATTTTAGCCGTATTTCCCCGCATATAACTCGCAGACAATCCGCATATAGCCCGTGGGGTTTGGGTTTTTGTGAAATTTTATATATATATATAGTCAGTATAACCCACACCCATGATAAACTTTTTTGTGCAAGTTCACGATTCGAAGTTCAAATGTTGCTCGCATGACGTCAATTATCTATAACTTTTAAACTTTTAAATTATCCATAACTTTTTAACTTTTAAAAAACACAGAATCAGAAGAAAAAGAAAGAGCAGTCTCTTCCGTTGGAAGCATGTTGATCATTGGATGAGATGAGAAGAGCCCGCCCTCATGGCAGCACAGCCAATCACGTCTTCTTGCATGATTGACAGGTCAGACAGCCAATCAGCGCCAGCTGTCAGAGTGCTATGACAAGCGCCAAGACAACAACCCTTGCAAGAAAGAAAAACGGAAAGAAAATACAGCAAAAAAAACCCTTAACAAATATATTGCAATGTGTAAAAAAAATTGTGATATAGTCCGCACCCTTATATAACCCGCAACCCCCCTGCAGGGTTTGTAAAATCTGGTATAACCCGCGGGTTATATGCGGGAAAATACGGTATGTTCTTCTAACATGTGAGTTCTCATAAAGAAGACAAAGATACAGATCCCAAGGGACATGACTCAAATATCGGATGCTTCCTGTAACTCATAGATCAGTTTGTCTAACATGCATCTTGAAATGTTCACTAGTATATAGTTCTTTTTTCATATGCAGTTTATTAATTGTTCATGTATCATCTGAGCAGATGCTGATGTGAGTCAGTGATGATCACTCACCCGAAACATTCAGAGTCACTGTATCACTCCATTCAGAGCAGAAATATCCTGATCCTCTGCAGCCCAAACACGTGCAGTTCAGTGTTGCACCTGCTGTGATCTTGATCTCTTTCTCTGTAGAGTCGTGCCGTCTACCATCACACTGCCATCTGTATCTCCATTCTTCCCCCTGTACGTCACATGTGAGAGTAACAGTCTCTCCTCTGAATATCTGTGATGGATTCGGCTGAACATTCAGAGCAGCTTTAGGTTCCTCTGTGATTTAAGAAACAGAAGTTATGATATACAGTATCTTCCAAAAAGGCCAATATAAGTGAACTGACTCGATCTCTCCTAAACTGTCACTTCACAGACAAACATACACTACTAAAAATGTTAGTGTGAAATTAGTTTATAGTTTACAGGTTAATAGTTAGTAATTTCACAGTAAGACTTTTCTTGTATTCATGTAAAATCTATACTTCACTGCCAATTTTAGGCAAATTTGTACAATTACTCTAGTGGCGGTTGAGGAGATTCCCCCCGTCCATGTAAGCGCTTTGAGATACTTTGATAAAGTGCTATATAAATGTAATGAATTATTATTATTATTAATTATGATATGATTTTTCTTTTATCTGTGCTGCTCATCTCATTTTTGGGACACTTTTAGCAGTTTGAGTTGTTAGTTTATTTCAAGGATGTGTTTCAGCAGTTGTTTCACTATTGTAAAAGATCTACAAACAGTTATGAATTTCAAATAAGTTATTGGTAAATATTCATATTCACACTAATAATTTACAATTACTCACCCTCACGTTGTTCTAAACCATGTGTTTCTTTCTTCTGTTGAACACAAATTAAGGTATATTGAAGAATGTTGGTAATCAAACACTCACCCATTGACTTCCATAGTATTTTTGGCCATCAATGACAACCATCAACTGCTTGATTACCAACATTCTTCAAAATACCTTAATTTGTGTTCAACAAAATAAAGGAACTTGTTCTGTTACAGTAGCTGTCCAACTTAAAGTTAACATTTTAGTTGATTGTTTGTCTCCCTCTATTGGTTGTTCTGAGGATAATGTTTTCCAGTGTTGTCACTATCAGATGATTAACCAGGAAATTAATGCCTTCCATGAGGTTATTCTGTTCATGAGTCACGAACATCAGTTCCATCTGCTTTCATCCTCAGCCTTTGGTAGCTTTGTCGGTATGTTTCATTGTTATTATTCCTAATACAGTGGAGTTCACTTATCTTGAGCTCGGTTAACTCGCCAACCCTATTATGTCGACGTTTTTGAAGTGGAACGGCCAAACTCCCTATTTGTCTTAGTATTTTCTTGTGGGTTATGTCGATTTTTTTACGTCGCCGAAACCCAATATCTCGAGCACAAAAGAGCGACAAATTCGCCACTTCACATGGTTATCTCGATTCCTTGACTAATGATAGTACAGAGTTTGCGTTGCACGTCATGCCATGACCATTTTTGGTCTTTCCGGTCCTTCCGGACGCTTTACATGCTCATTACTTTAATTTTCCTGACAATTTATGTTAATGTTTGTAATAAATATTTAGTTATATACACATTTTCTATGTAAATTCATTTTGTTTTCTTCTCATTTATAGTTTTACCCTACCCTTATTAAAATATGGAAAAGGACATTCCGTGTCTGTGAAGTTGATGAGGGGGACTTTAGCTTGCTGTTAAAGTATACAGAGAACAGTACACTTGTGGACGAATAAATGATGATAGAAACTTCATCTTTGAGTGAACGATCCTTTTAACATGAGAGCTTACATAAAGAATATGTTTAAAGACATGGCTCGTACAATCTGGTGTTTCTTATAGTTCAGTCTGTTTGATATACAGCATCTAGAAATGTTCACTAGTGCAGTTTCTTTTTATTTGCAGTTTATTAATTGTTCATGTATGTTTGTATTAATTGTTCATGATGATCACTCACCCGACACAGACAGAGTCACTTCATCACTCAATTCAGAGCAAAAATCTGATTCTGATTCTCTGCAGCCGAAACACCTGCACTCCTGTGTTTTCTCTGCTGTGAACTTGATCTCTTTCTCTGTAGAGACATGATCTTCATCATCTTCACACATCCATGTGTATCTCCATCCTTCCCCCTGTAAGTCACATGTGAGAGTAACATTCTCTCCTCTGAATATCTGTGATGGATTCGGCTGAACATTCAGAACAGCTTTAGGTTTCTCTGTAAGAAATGAACAAACAGAAGTTATGATTAAACATAAAGAAACCAAGATAAGAGAATAAACTAAGATAATGAATGTCTTGTCTATGTCCAGTAATAGTGCAATACAATGAACATATCAACACATCTGTAACTATTCTGATCCTCAAGTCAAGTCACCTTTATTTATATAATACCTTATTGTAATGATTCATCACTCAGGCTAGGATTAATTTGCATGATTTATTAAAGATAACAAGGGTGGTCGTACAGGCAGGGTCAAACAGGAGTAAACAGGAACAGAAGTGCAGGTAGTGATAATCACTGATCTCTGACTGCTGTCCATCACTTCTTCTCTCTCCTCTACAGGTGATGTTACTGCTACTGTGAGAAACACCAGTATTGGTGCTGAATTCTCTGTCAGAGGTGAAGGGATAAGATGATCCCTCTGTAAACCAGCTGTATGTCCACTCGTCTTCATCTGCTGGTATCAGCTAACCATCTGACAATGACGGTTTCAGGTTTTTCAGGCTCTATAATCACTACAAACTTTGTTCTCTCTACAACATTAAACATTCAGATGTAATTATGTTTAAACACAAAGCATACGAGACATTTGTTTCATACACTGATCCGCTATATCAGAAACACACAATAAATGACATGAAGACTCTCAACACACTGCTATAAATACTTTCTCTTTCTGTTCTGCTGTGTGTGAAGAAATCACCTTGAGTGTGTCCAGGGCGGATGCTTGAAATCAGCACTAAAAGCAAAAAGAAACAACACACACACACACACACACACACACACACACACACACACACACACACACACACACACACACACACACACACACACACACACACACACACACACACACACACACACACACACACACACACACACACACACACACACACACACACACACACACACACACACACACACACACACACACACACACACACACACACACATTAAAAACTGGACATGATAAATTAAAAGGGGCTCATGCAGAAAAACTTTCTAGAAAATGGAAAAATAAAACAAGCAGTGACAATGTTGATTAGATCTCTATATGGCAGTCAATAATAACTGGAGAGTTTTGAGGGTGAAAGAGGAAGTGTGAAGAAAACATCTCCATTCCTAAGAATATCTAGTGATGCTGCAAAACCACAATGTGCAGAGAAACACACACTGACTGGTAATTTATCATGCCATCAGATCTCTGTGTGGGACGTGACATAATTAGTCAGTGACATCATCACATCACCATAAAGACTAACAACTAGTGAAGATCTACTGAAGAATCAGTAACAGCATGTGATTCAACACATGAACCATTACAAACCGTAAACTGAACGACTGAAGAATCACAGTAATGATCAACACACTGATCTCATTCAGCTGTTTTTCACTCTCACACACTCATATCATGAGATACAGATGGACTTGATGCTCAAATTAATAGCAGAATGAGTGAAAAACAGATTCAATACTAAAGAAGATTCACTACATTATTAAAAAAAACCTGAAAAAGATGCATAAATGAGAGAATAATACTCACAGAGCATTAGAGGAAGTGAACGGAGCTCCATCCTGATCTATTAATGACTCTCTGTCCAACACACACTCTGTCTTATAGACTCAACACTTCCTGTACGAACACACAGAGAAGAAAGCGACGTTCACAGGCCTTTGACCACCAAACCCTTTTCTGCTTATAACTCCCTGATTTCAAAACATAATAAGAACTTAGAGCAAAAACAATAGCAGTTTACTTTTAAGAAATGATGAAAGAGTTCCTCAGTAATAAAGAGCATTTTAACATTTTAAGAAGATTTCCCAAAACATCACACATGTACATCATAATGATCATAAATAGGGATGTTTGTAAAGCTGCAAGAGACTGAAACAGAAGTGATTTCTATCAATGTTGGATCTGAGCTGGACTTTATGCAGATCCCTTGAAACCAAACATTACGAGTTATTGTTAAAAGAGGTGTTGCCAAATATTGACAGTCTGAGAGCCGAGAAAAGGGAAATATGAAATACCAAGAGTTTCTGGAGGATTTTGCAATAAAATGTTAAAAAGTTGCAGAACCACTTCCGGCCCACAGACACTTTTATCAGTTTTCATCAGTGCAGAATGAGAATTGTGCAGAAACCTCATCATGATCTACTGATGTCAATCAAATTTCTGCATCTGACAACCTCATGATGTGTGTATGAAGACCTCATGAAGATTTATATGTGATAACATCAGAGATGGGCTTTACTGTGATGATCTCTCTGCATTTAATTCATGATATTTGCACGTGATTCAGATCAGTTTGTGAGGCGCACAACAATACATTTTCTGACTGCCATTTGTTTTGGCACTTGATTCAAGTCTGAATTGGTTGAAGCAACAGAGCAGCAGTGGAAAACATGTCAAAATAGAAATGACATACTCTTTTCCGCTCTCTGGCCTCTGATCGTCATTGTGGTTAGAGGTGTAGCTTAACATATATATATATATAGCAATGAGAAGTGTAGAGAAATGACACTTCCCCTTTATTTTACTTAGTTTTTTATGTTTCTGTCACAGCATCAAAACATCAAAAAATGTTTAAACTTCCAATATATGGCAGATAATGTATAATGTAACGTTAATAACTCAACTTTTGTTCCAAAAATGGAGGAAACATTAATAATAATAATAATTCATTAAATTTATATAGCACTTTATCAAACTCTCAAAGCGTTTACATGGAGGGGGGGAATCTCCTCAACCGCCACTAGAGTGCAGCATCCACCTGGATGATGCAACGGCAGCCATATTGCGCCAGAACGCTCACCACACACCAGCTTATTGGTGGAGAGGAGACAGAGTGATGAAGCCAATCAGAGAATGGGGATGGCTAGTAAGCATGACGGACAAATTTGGGATTTTGAATGACCAAAGAGAGTCAGGACCTCGGTTTATCGTCTCATCCGAAAGACGGTGCTCATTTCAGTACAGCGTCCCCGTCACTATACTGGGGCATTAGGACCCACACAGACCACAGGGTGAGCACCCCCTGCTGGCCTCCTAACACCACTTCCAGCAGCAACCAAGTCATTCTCCCATCCAGGAAAATAACCACGCTCAGCCCCGCTTAGCGTCCGTGAGCAACCAGTCTTAGGCTACAGGGTGACATTGCTGCCAGCAATTCAGGGTATGTAAGTAACAACTTACTCTCTGAACAAAACCGGATCTAAAGCAGCTTCAGTTTGAGGGTTACCGGTAGTTTAGATCAGAGAGATGACTGAGCACTGTGTTCCTTTTGAAGACGATCCAGTGGAAGCACAGATAATATGAAATATTACATCGATGTGTTTTCATATCCGAATGCATTTTTGCAGGAGCATTACTGTTTTTCAAAAGAGTTGTTGATTTATTTAACAAATCTTTTGAAACCATCAGACCAGCGCTAAACATGGAGCACATTTTCTGCATTGCCCTTGGGTTTTTGATAACGGGGAGGTTTTTGTATGAGCAAGTGGGAAAGGTGTTTCTTCACACTTTCTACACACTTTTGTGCAGTTTCCTGGCCATAAACCACTGATGGTCGTTAAAGAGGAATTCCACAGAGTAGCCGGTTCATCCTTTCTATGATATTCTATAGAGATAATTGTAGTTGCATAACAGTACTTAATCTATACAGATCCATAAAGTATACAGCCACAATCATTTAAACAAGTTTATAATTATATAATTTTCAACTACAGGGTTCCCAAACGTGATTGGCTGCATTGATGGAACCCACATGCATATAATGGCTTACTCAGTCATTGACGGAGACTGTTAATCGGGAGTCAATTAATGTGCTCAATAATAAATGTAGCAATAGATTTCTGGAACCTGAACCACAGGCACAATTCAACCTGACCCACAGCAGAACAAGCTGGAGACGACCTCAGGCATCCTGAAAGCAAGGTTTCAGTGGCTGCGTGGGCTCAGGGTCAGTCCAGTGAGGGCATGTGATGCCAGCTTTTACTGAGGGACAGTGCCAGTTCCCCAGCCAGGGTGAGGGAATGTGGAGGAGCTCCTTCACCTGTTTTACAGGCCTCAGCCTTCTTTCTATTGACTGCAATGGACAGAGAAAATAGCCTAAATTGCATGGCTTCAGTAACAGTTCAAAAATTTATAAATTTAGAAAATATTACGTTTTTGGTGAATGTTTTTATGCTCCTTTTGGACTCGGGTCGGGAATTCTTGTGGCTTTCGGAAAGGATTACACCTGATAAGCTGATAAATTACTAGCCAATTATTTACTTGAATACAGTACTATCAAGAAATTGAAGGTAAAATTAATCTATTTTTACAACATACCTAAAATAATTTTGTTCCAAACAGCCTATTTTATAACTGCATAAACTCACGCATTTATCCTGTCCATTATTTATTTGCCAAGCCAACTCTTTCTTTTGCTGATCCAGCAGTATTACTTTTTTAGTTGTTATAATAGTCTTATATTCCTCATAAGCAAGCATTAAAACCTTGCTTAGTCCAAATCAGCTTTAATAAAGTAATTCGCTCGCTTTTTTGATCCTTGGGTTTCCATGGTTATTCTTGAAATCGGTGATCTATTGAAAATGTCTTCATGTAGTCGCCGTGCACGAGCATTAACTCTGGGTTACTGATATGAGGCTGATTGAACTAAATCCTCACAGGTGTTTCACAGGGTAATCAAGTTTTTTGGTTAATAAACCGAGAATGCCCTCACCATATGTGACGCCAAATTAAGCTCGTTTTCTGGAACCCCGATGAGATTGGAGGACGTTCGCTGATTGGTTGATGATGGAATCAGACTCCAGCCAATAGGAGATGGATGAGCGTTCTTTTTTTAAATCAGAGCGTAGTTCCCAGTGATGGCCAAATGAAGCGTTTCGGTGCATTGTTGCTTTCTGATGCAATTGTGCCGAACATGGTTCATTACTCGAAGCTTCATTCAGATAGAAATTGCAGCAGCATCTCCTGGTGAAGTAAATGTAATGCAACAAAGCTGACAACCATAAAATGCAAGTAGGCTTATATGTTAACTCCCCGTTTATTACGTGTTTACCGAGACGATCAAAGCTGAAATAGTGTAGTGCTGAGAAACTCATTTATGTGAATTTTACAGATACTGATGAATTTCAAGTGTGCACCTTGATAAAACATTAAGCATGCTGTGTGTGTGTAATTAGACAAGGACAGAAGATCAGACCAGCTTAAAAAAGTTGGAAACCATCTCAGAAATTCTAAGGGTTTCTATTAAAATACCAAAAAGAACCATGGGCTTTTACCATTTAAACCACTACAGAATACCGTATTTTCCCGCATATATCCCGCGGATTATACCAGATTTTACAAACCCCGCAGGGGGGGTGCGGGATATATAAGGGTGCGGACTACATCGCCATTTTTTTACACGTAATAATATTTCAATATAAAAAAAATTGCGGTATTTTCTTTCTGTTTTTCTTTCATGCACGGGTTGTCTGGCCTCTGTACTCACAGTCTTACAGCTGGCGCTGATAGGCTGTCTGACCTGTCAATCATGCAATAAGACGTGATTGGCTGTCTATCACTCTGATATCTGGCTCTGATAGGCTTTCTGACCTGTCAATCATGCAAGACGACGTGATTGGCTGTGCTGCCATGATAGCGTGCTCTTCTCATCCAATCAACACGCTTTCAGGGGGACGAGCAAAGGGACGAGCACAGCGCAGCGCAGCGCGGAGAGGGAGAGAGGGCGAGAGGGCTTTGGAGAGAGACTACTTTTCTCTTTCTTTTTCTTCTGATTTTGACTTGTTTGTTTTCTTATTGTGTGAATTTCACGCACAAGCACTGTGTACCGAGCCTGAACAGTTATAATAATTGACATCATGCGAGCAACATTCGAAATTCGAATCGTGAACTTCACAAAAAAATTTGTCATGGGTGCGGGATATCTGAGGGTGCGGATTATACCAACAATTTTTTACACAAACCCCCAAAACCCGCGGGATATATGAGGGTGCGGATTATCTGCGTCTGCGGATTATATGCGGGAAAATACGGTAATTTTTTTGTAGTGTGTTTGGGACATATTCCATTAGGATTTAATGCACCCAACAATAGAACCCAACACATATCAGTAGAGACCCACAGAGGCCCCTATAATTCCCATTACAACCAATACAATTCCCATGAAACCATTAAATCCAATAGAATTTCTGTAATGGTATAGTTCTTTTGCAGGGCAGTATCATGTGTGAAAGCTTTATCTTGTTTAGCTGTGAGTGTCAGAACAGGACACGGACTCAGGCTACAGGTACTCAAAATAATTTAATCGGGACAAGGTCCAAAACAATAACAGGAGGCAGGTAGCAAAACAAGAGTAAGCAGCTTGAGCAAAGGCCTCCAGGTCAAAGTACTCAGGGCAGGTCAACAGACAGGCATGGCTGAAGGCATTTTGACAGGCAGACTTGGTCAATCCTTGGTAGAGAACATAGGCAACCCAGGCAGGCAAAAGCATAGGGACGCCTGGGGAAAACAAAAGGCAAAAAACAAAACAAAGGCAGCACAAAACTGGCAAAAAAAAATCCAACAAGGCAAGAATGGCTAGAATAATGTGAGCACAGAGCACAAACAACGATCTCGCACAAGACAGCACACAAGAGGGGATTAAATAAGGGGCCTAACAAGACAGACAAGGATCAGGTGAGGGGAGGAGACCAAACGAGGAAATGAGTAGGATAACGAGAAGGGCGGGGTCAGACACCACAATGACAGCAGAGCACATGGTGAACTGTCCAACTGTCCATGTGCCCCAAACAAACAACAAACCAGGAAGGAGAACAACTGATCAGCCTGAGGACATGACAGTGAGAAGCAGAACGCTATGACTTGTTAACTGGTGGGACTGATATTTGTGTATGTTGAAAAGGATGTGCTTGTGTAACTGGTTGTACTTGTATAATGTAGCAGAGGGTTTAGAAGTTTTTGTCTTTGATGCATGTTTTTATGTAACAATGTTCATATGTTCTTTAATTAATAATACAAATAAATAAAATGTGGCAGAGGGTGTGCTTTGGGTACATACAGAAGGCTTAGACAAAGTGTTCATTAAATGGTATGGTTTTTATTCAGAAAAAATATTTTCTCCAGTCTTTATAAAATATTTTCTCACCGTCTACTACAGGTGTGGGAAAACCTTTTTGTCTCGCGGGCCACATTGGTTTCTAAAATTTGACAGAGGGGCCGGGCCAGAATAGACAGTAGGACAATGTGACAGTGTGTGACAGTGCCAAATCAATGACTCTAAAATTATGTCTTTTCTTTTTTACTTTGACACAGTTCCACTGAAGTAATAGTGAGTTACCTGTTACATTTTATATTATTTTCGTGAAAAACTGCGGTGCTGTAAGGTCATAATCATAAATTAGTTTTAAACATGTTAAAGAAGTGCTTTTTTTCTGCAAACTCCGAAGTCATAATCAAAACTTTGAACGGCAACTCGACAAACTGGATGTGACGGAGTCGGACGGTCCTTCTCTCCACCTACAAACTCCAAACTCGATCATGTTGTTCAGGGAGTCGGGTGGATGTCATTTGGCTCTGAATTAAGAGCCGCTCGGAGAGAAACGTATCACGTGACGTTTTCCGCAGTAGATGTTTCAATTAGGTCCGCTAGCGGACTGTAAACTGTGGCAGTAGTCTCTGATCCAAAGCAACGTTTCCTGCGAATATGTGCTTTTTTTAATATAGTCGTGTTGGCTCCGTAAAACATTATATGATTATGTATCATATACACATACGCTGCCTGCTATTGATATGAAACTAATTAGTGAAACTGTTTTCATTTAATCTCTTGAAAATAAAGGTTATAAAAGGGGGCGTTTGTGTGAAGAGATTCATAGTTTCCAGTTGCGTGGAGACCCGGAGGACACGCTTCTGTCAGATTTCCATCTCAGAAAGAAAAAAACTAAATATGCAAACAAAACGAAAGTAATGTGATCTATAAATGCCATCTGCTGCTGATCTTCACTCACTAAAACAGCCGCAGGATCTAAAATTAAAACTTTATCATTTACTCATGTTGCTCCAAACCTGTATGATTTTTTTTTTATTTGTATTTCTGTTGAACACAAAAGATATTTTGAAGTGAACGGAATAAGATGCTCAAATCGTTTTCAATTATTACACTTAAATATATAAATTGTGTTGAAGTGACTCAGGAAGTGTTTAATCTGTAATGGCAATTTTATTTCTTACGCACTTATTAGTTCTCATCCTTAGAAGTAGGCAAGCTTATCAAATATAACTGGACGTACTGTTTTTGTTATGTGTTGCTAACAAGCACAGATCCAACTGTACCAAGCACACGGAGAACACATTTTGTGTTTAGTCGCCAAGAGCGAGGAGCTGATCCTTTGAGAAGAAGCAAAGGTGGGGGCTTAGAAAACTGTATAAAAAGTAATTAAACTTTACACTCTTTGCCTTCACATGCTTATTCACTTGTGTGAATGCCTTCCTTGCAAGAAATAAAGCTTTAAGATTGTTATACCTTTCGAGAATCTCACTTGTTCTTTAATAAACATTTAGAAAAATAATTTCCATGACAAATCCCTCCACTGTCCTGCAGAGTTCAGTTCCAAATATAGTAGTTCAAAACATCTGAAGAGATATTTTTTTTATTTGAAGCTTTATATAATGTAAAGAATTTAATTTAGACGTTTTTATTCACTTACTTTAAATAACGCTTCATTGTAACATGTAAGAATGCTTTATCAAATGATCAGATTTATTACAGCGTAATTAAAAAATAATGATTTTAATGAAATGCCATTATGCCAGCAATGCTTATAAAGTTTAAAATGCGTTTACAAAACACTATGATAACAAACCTGTTGGAACTGAAATCAAAACTACAATGAAAAGTATTGACAATATTACGTGTGATCATTTGTTATCCAGAACAGACACAAACCACTAAAACTATTGTATTAATATTCATGATTGAAGCAAAAGTAAAAACTGTCACACAATGACATGAAAGATCCAGCTGGACTCTATATGAGGATCTAGTGAACAACGAGAGGACAGACGAATATATTCAATGAAATACAGGATTAAACTCCAGAACTGTCTTGTAGAATATTTACAAAAATGTTGCCAATTTTTCTAATTATATTGGCAGTTCTATAATCACCTTCATAATACTATAGTAATCAGAGTAATGTAAGATGAATGTGTGTACATTTATCTTTCCTGTATCTCAAACAGTAGAGAGTGGTGCTTGCAACAACAAGGTCATGGGTTTGATTCCCAGTGAAAGCAAGAACTGATTAGAATGTCAATGTGTTTCTTGAATGCAATGCAAGTTACTTTAGATAAAAGCGTCTGATGGAATGCAAATTTAAGGATAAATGAAGAAATATAAATGTATTAAAAATGACATTGATGAGATTTTTACATATTTTTGTTTTGTTGTTTTGTTTTGTTGTTTTGTTGACGTTAACCGACACAAAAAATAAAATGTCATGGATAATTACTATATTAAACTATATATTTAATAATTAGAGAAATTTATCAACAACAAAATTCAACAACTTTCGGCATATTTCTGAATCCCAATGTTGTTGAAAGTGTGGTTACACTTTATTTTAAGGTTATGTAGTTACAAAAAAGTAATATGAATTTACTATAGAGTAATGGTTACGGTTTGGTTACTTGTAATTATGCATGATTTACTATAGTATATATTATTACTATAGTAAGTGCATGTAGAAACGTGTAACTACAGCATCTCAGAATAAAGTGTTACTGAAGGGTTTGACTCATTTTAACTGAGCTTTGATCTCCAGATCCAGAAACAGCACCTGAAATTACACAAACACAAGAATAAATGTGTGATTTTGTAATTGCATGACATTGTGATATTTTTCACTGTTTTTGTTGTTCTCACCTCAACCTGTTGGGAACTTCAGTTTGGAGTAAACCATGTTACAGCTCTCACTGCTCTTTCCTATCAGATGACAAGAGTCAAGTCAAAATTATGTACAAAATCAATTTAATTCAGTTAATTGAATCATTTATTTATATATTATATTATATTGATTTTACATTGATTTAACATTATTGTCACACAAGGTGGTGCGATGCGGGAGGAACAACTCGAAGAGCAGGATTCCCCAACAAAATTAACTTTTAATAAACTGAAACAAAACACTTTAAATATACAAAGTAAACAGCACACTTGTGCAAAACCGTCCGAAGCACGGCGACACTCTGGCACACAACATCACACAACATTAACGATCGACAAAGACATGGAAACACAAGAGGGTTAGGAGATAGGGAACACCTGACGAGACTAACGAGAGCAGTGATTGAAACGACAGGAGCAGGAAGACGCGGAAATTTACACAAAAGGGAGCCGGAAGTGAAAAAACATGACATGACTGTGACAATTGCAGCAGGTTTGCTGGTCATACCTTTGATTTCTTTATTTTTATTCTTAATTTCCTTCACTGATTTCAGATCAATCTCACAATAAGTCACATCAGTTTCTGAAAAAAAAGAGTTATTTGTAGTTTTTGAACTATTTTCTATTCTAAACTGATGATGGCTATTATGCTACCCATGATGGAAAATAAAATACAAGTTTGATAAACTGTCCATCCATATCTATCTATCCCTCCATCCATCTCAAATGTCAGAATAGATTGCAGCAGTGAAGGACTGACCGGACTTCTGTGTTGTTTGTTCTCTCTCCATCGGTTCTTCTGTCTGTCTGATGTTCTGCTGATGGTCAGTGGAGGGAAACTGAGATTCTCCACCTGCTCAAACACAGAGACGCTTGAGCAACCATTCCTGAAGACCAGCTTTTCAAAACGCAAAAACTGCTTTCCTGCCCTCCGTTTAACAGATAACATTTACATAAAATATAAGACGCTTCCAACGATAATTATATTGTAGTTTGTTTGTATAAATATGTTTATTTGAGGAGGTGAGATGAACCTTTTTTGTGTTTGCAGCGCCACAGCAGCACCAGTAAGATAATGAGCAGAAATGAGACGCTCAGTCCTGCAATCAGTCCAGATATCAGAGATCCTGAAGATCCTGAAGATCCTGATGTTTTAAATAAAAGGTCAGTCGGTCAAATTAATCAAGTCAGATAAAGGAAGCAAAACATCTGCAATAATCCGCAAAACTTTTTTATTATTAAACTAGCTCATATTACATCCATTAAAGAACTAGTGAAGCACATTATATTAAACATTCATTTATTCTATTCTCTGTTGTATTTACTGTTAAATTACTCACTGCATGTTTTATTTTTCACATGTTGGTTCTTATTTCTCATTTGCAGACGTGTTTAACTGTAAATATTTCATGATATGAACCTGAGTTAATATAAAGTCTTCATTATACTTATCTCTCTTGTCTTGTGACTTCTATCATTTATATTAAGGGTGTCTTGGCACTTGTGTCCTGTGTCATTATACTGTATGTAATTTTATGGCTGTTTCATGTTCTTCTAGCATGAGAGCTTTCATCAGATCCTGTGAGGCATAAGTCGTACAATCGGACGCTTACTGTTACTCACAGTTCAGTCTGTCTAACATGCAGCATCTAGAAATGTTCACTTTTGCAGATTATGAATTGTTCATGTATCATCTGAGCAGATCCTGATGTCAGTGACGATCACTCACCCGACACAAACAGAGTCACTTCACTTTCATAAGAGCAGAAATATCCTGATCCTCTGCAGCCTTTACACTCACACTCCTGTGTTCGCTCTGCTGTGATCTTGATCTCTTTCTCTTTAGATCTGAGCTTTCTATCATCACACTCCCATGTGTATCTCCATCCTTCCCCCTGTAAGTCACATGTGAGAGTAACAGTCTCTCCTCTGATTATCCGTGATGGATTCGGCTGAACAGTCAGAACAGGTTTAGGTTTCTCTGTAATAGAAGAAACAGAGGTAATGATATACAGTATCTTCCAAAGAGGCCAATATAAGTGAACTGACTCGATCTCTCCTAAACTCTTTCTGTCACTTCAAAAACAAAGATACACTGTTAAAAATATTAGTGTGAAATGACAGTTTAATAGTTTACAGGTTAAAAAATTGTCATTTCACAGTAGGATTTCTCTCAAATTCATGTGAAATCCACACTTTACTGCTGATTTTGGAAAGCACAAATATGACTCCAAACAAACAACATCAGTGTATTTGTACAGTGCATCACCCAGCTTGTAATGCAGCATGAATGAATTAGTAAGATTAAAAATAAATAAATAAATACTGCTTGCTTTTTTGTGCTGCTGATCTCATTTTTGGTACACTTCTACCAGTTTGTGTTGTTGGTTCATTTTGTGTATTTGGTGACTATATCAGATGACACTTATAAGAAAACAAATCTTGTGTTGCATAATTTAAGAATGTATTTCAGCAGATGTTTCACAACTGTAAATTATCTACAGACAGTTAAGAATTTTAAACAAGTTATTGGTAAATATTAATATTCATGCTAATATTTTACTGTAACACAGTTCTTTGTTTGGAGAGGAAGGAGGCGGGAACTGGCGAACATTTAACAAACTTTTAATTTGAAAATAAAATAAATAAAAAGTAAAAGTACTGGCGGCAGCCCCTCACAGACCACTGCCGCCCACACACGAGCACAAACACACGAACACAAGCACGAAACACAACATAAATGCAGGCCCTCCTCTCTCATCCTTCAATGTCCTCCTTTCATGCCTCCACTCCTCCTTGAGACACGAGACCAGTGGCGGAGCAGGTGATGCTCATTACCAATCACGTCACCAGCACTCGCGACGCTCTCACGTCCCTCGACCCCATCCTGCTCGCCACATTTAAGGGCCAGTCACACAGCGAAAACGCATGAATGCCGCACGAATTTAGCATATATTTTCGTTTCTGCGCGGAGCGTGCGTCGTATGCGTATTTCGCCGGTGGAATGAACGTGGACCATCAGTGATTGTAAGTGGATGTGCGTCGAAGGCGGTTTGTGCATGATTTTGAGTTTTGAACGGTTAAAAATTTTTCAGACGCACATGTGCGTTATTTATGAGTCGGCGTGCGTAGTTTATGCGTCGAGTATGCGTGACTATGCGCGGGACACGCGGCGACCGTCAGTGCTTATGCGTCGGAACTGGTTCGAAACCGCGCACGTCCACGTCCGTCAACTGACGCCCCACCTTCATATCACTCATGAACCACGCATGAACCGAGCACGTATCACGTTCATTCCACTGACAATGTGGATTCTAAAAGTGCTTGTTCGTGGAACGTTCGCGAAGCATGCGTGTTTGGACGCGCTCCGTCAGTGATTCATGCGTCGAATGTTCGTGGAATACTTTGGTCAATTTCTCGACGCACAAGCACGCACAAACCCAATCTGTGCGTGATTTGTGAGTAATTCATGCGTGATCGGCTGTGTGACTGGCCCTTTACATTGTTGGAAACAATGTTGGTAATCAAACAGTTGATGGTTGCCATTCATGGCCAAAAATACTATGGAAATCAATTGGTGGTTGTTTGATTACCAACATTCTTCAAAATATCTTCTATTGTATTCAACAAAAGAAAGAAACTCATTCAGATTTGAAACAAAATGAGGACGAATAAATGATGTAAATTATTGAATGTAAATGTGGCGAGCAGGATGAGGTCGAGAGCGTCGCGAGTGCTGGTGACGTGATTGGTGATGAGCATCACCTGCTCCGCCATTGGTCTCGTGTCTCACGGAGGAGCGGAGGCATGAAAGTAGGTTTGAAACAACATGAGAAAATGATGAGAGAATTTTCATATTTGGGTGAACTATCTCTTTAAGTTGCCACCCAGTCTTGATTCAATCTATATTAAAGGCATATTTATTTTACCTCCATCTTATTTTCTTATGTCATTATACGTAGTGTAACTGTATGGCTGTTTTATGTTCTTCTAAAATGTGGCTCTCATAAAGAAGACAAATAAAGTTACAAATCCTGTGAGACATGACTCAATCAGGGTTTTCTTACAGTTCATTCTGTCTAACATGCAGCATATAGAAATGTTCACTAGTACAGATTTTTTTGTATGTAGATTATTAATTGTTCATGTATCATCTGAGCAGATGCTGATGTGAGTCAGTGATGATCACTCACCCGACACATTCAGAGTCACTTCATTACTCCCATAAGAGCAGAAATCTGATCTTGTTTCTCTGCAGCCCCAACACTCGCACTTCTGTGTTTTCTCTGCTGTGAATGTGATCTCTTTCTCTCTAGGGTCGTGATTTCTACCAACATCACACGTCCATCCGTATCTCCATCCTTCCCCCTGTAAGTCACATGTGAGAGTAACAGTCTCTCCTCTGAATACCTGTGATGGATTCGGCTGAACATTCAGAACAGCTCTAGGTTTCTCTACAAGAAATAAACAGAAATTATAGTTAAACAAAGAAATCAATATAAGTGAATAAAAGAAGACAGTGAAAATGGCAGTGTTTGCATTTCTTGTCTATGTCCAAATACAATTAAAATACCAATAAATCTGTAACTATTCTGACAATTGAATAATATTTTTATGAAGAAAATAAGTTATTCAAGTATGATATACCAATCTGTTTATACACAACTATTTCTGTGTGATATTAACATTAAACTGACTCATATGCTGAGCACCATATATTACTGACTCTTGGAAGAGAATGATATGTGAAATCAAGGGCAATACATGCTCAAGAACTTGGCCTGTCTCCAACATATATATATTTTTCCTAGAATATCTATAGGGTATGGCATATATTAAAAATATAGAGAGTTCTCTCTGTGGGGAGGGTTTGAGAAGTGTGGTTTTTATCAAGAGAGAAAAATGCAACATTTCAAACCACAACATCCTCAAGTCAGGTCTCCTAGTAGACCTTTTTACAGTAGAGATTGTTTCAAAGCAGCTTTACAGAGACAACACGAAAGCAATGTAACGATGATTGTTTTTGGCTGTACAGCAGCTCTAGAAGAAAGTCACTCTCAACCTTCAGTCTGTTTATTTTCTTTGTAAAATCATTAGATATTAACTTAGGGATTTTGACATTCCCTACACTCATTTACATGAAAACGGCATCAAATCTCGAAAGAGATTTCAAAATGCAAGCTTTTGAAAATAACATCGCTATCATTTAAGTGACAAGACAGTGAATTTGTGAAACAATGTGATGTTACACATGACACTGTAAATTCAAAGCTTGTATCGAGTTTGCAGTGCGATGAAGCTCCGCGCCAGAGCGTCTTGTTTTAAGGAGAAACATGTTGTAACGGTGCGTAGAGCAGTAACTAGGGTTTTCTTTTTGCTGTAATACCTCTCCTATGCTTAAGAGGGCTCTCCTGAGTACTAATCCCTCTGATATAAAGGTCAGAGTAAAGCAGAGTAAGAGTATTGTTTGGAGAGAAGCATGGCCTTCTCTGGAACTAACTTTGCCACTATAGTCCAGGTTGGGAAACGGTTGTTTTAAACCCATCCAAGTAAGTGTTTAGTTAATTCTATTCTTTTGGTATTGTTAAAGTTTCTGTTAAAGCACCTTCTCTTCACCTCCGGATGAAGAATTCTAGAGGACTGATTAGTGCAATATCTGCAATATCTTATCAATATCTGACTGCAATATCTTTTTTATGTTATGTTCTTTGGGTTTGTATATACGATGGTTGTGTGTCTGGGTTATTTAATATAAACACTTTTGCATACAATTTGGTTGATTGGGTTTTGTTTGATTTCTGGGTCTGAACATCATTTCTAGTCAGAGTCCTCCTTCTAAATATCATAGGTATTTGGTCTGCTGGGAGTTCTCAGTTGAGCAGTTACAATGTGATCAATGAAAAATGAAGCTGTAGGTTTATGGACGTTCAAATTAACTTACTTAACATTATTTTTTACATAAGGCTATATTACATAATCACTTTAATATGTGAATTATATCACAAGTAAACTATGGATGAAACAGTGATGCTCTCTCTGGTTTATTGCTGCTGTAAATTTAACCTTCCAGAAGAAGGCCCTGTTTTCCCTGTTTTCACATTCCCTATGTGTCTTAACAACGCTCTGCCATCACATGCAGAAGGCCAACATTAACAAATTGCTTCCTGGCGAAAACAAAGCATACATGAGTGTAAGACAGTATTGTAGGTTATTCTGTGGAGAGGTTTTGATCCTCTTGAAACATCATGCCTGCAATAAACTTGCTTTATTTGCAGCCTTCTTTTCTTCTCTGGAAATAAAGGTCCTTCTAATCACTGTAACAGCATCACTGATCTCTGACTGCGGTCTATCACTTCTTCTCTCTCCTCTATAATAATAATAATAATTCATTACATTTTATATAGCGCTTTATCATAGACACTCAAAGCGCTTACATGGACGGGGGGAATCTCCTCAACCGCCACTAGAGTGCAGCATCCACCTGGATGATGTGACGGCAGCCATATTGCGCCAGAATGCTCACCACACACCAGCTTATTGGTGGAGAGAGACAGAGTGATGAAGCCAATCAGAGAATGGGGATGTTTAGGAGGCCATGATGGACAAATTTGGCCAGGACGTCGGGGTTACACCCCTACTCTTGCGAAGGACATCCTGGGATTTTTAATGACCACAGAGAGTCAGGACCTCAGTTTATTGTCTCATCCGAAGGACAGTGCTTGTTGCAGTACAGTTCCCCGTCACTATACTGGGGCATTAGGACCTACACAGACCGCAGGGTGAGCACCCCTTGCTGGCCTCCTAACCCACTTCCAGCAGCAACCTAGTTTTTCCCAGGAGGTCTCCCATCCATGAAATAATCAGTCCTGCTCTGGGCAACCAGTCTTGGCCTACAGGGTGACATTGCTGCTCCTCTACAGGTGATGTTACTGCTTCTGTGAGATACACCAGTTTTTACGCTGAATTCTCTGTCAGAGCTGAAGGATTGAAGAGATCCCTTTCTAAAAATGTCACGAGTTGAGGACTCAAGTGCAGATAAGATGGAATTTATTAATAAAGAAAATAAAACTTAACAAAAAAAAAAACCCAGAGGGATAAAAACAAGACTAGATACTTAACTGACTAGACTTGGTTTGATTTGGCTTAACTGGACCAACAGGACAAGACACGATCTGACAAGCGGCATAAAAGACAGCGAAGCAGCACAGGACAGCAACCACAAGGGGAATAAATAGGGAACATGGGGCAGGTAATAGAGGGGCAGGTAACAGCTGGGGCAAATCAAACAATAACAAGAGAACAAGACACGCGGGGTTACACAATGACAAACACAGAGTCAATGCGAATGCTCAACAGCCGCGTGTCCACGTGAAACAAGACGAGACAGTGGCAGCTAGTGAAACACAAAACACAACATGAAAGCATGTGGCCAATGTAAACACAAACCGCATGCTAAACAATACACACAGACAAGAGAGCACGTGGACCGAGACGCTCAAAACCACACTCATTCACATGACGTAGAGTGCTTGAGAAAGAGCAAACACTTGTCTCATGCGCCCACAACAAGTATGAATGTCCGAATCTCGATACAAAATAAAGACTGAACAAGACCAAAGTGGGATTGAATGCCCCATCATGCACCACTCACAAGATGCGTCACAGACAAGGGAGCGCGCGACACTAGACACGAGACACTGTCACTGAAACACTAGAAAACACGATTGAAGTGACAGAACCCTGACAAGACCAGCTGTATCTCCTGCTATCAGCTAACCGCTATCAGCTAAGTTTTTCAGGTTCTTTAATCATTACAAACTTTGGTCTCTCTACAACATCACATTAAACATTCAGATGTAAGCATGTTTAAACATGAAGCATACGAGACATTTGTTATATTAGAAAAGATCCAATAAATGACATGAAGACTCTCGACACGCTGCCAGAAATACTTTCTCTTTTTGTTCTGCTGTGTGTGAAGAAATCACCTTGAGTGTGTCCAGGGCGGATGCTTGAAATCAGCACTAAAAGCAAAAAGAGACAAAACACACACACACACACACACACACACACACACACACACACACACACACACACACACACACATATTTAATAAGTGGGAAAAGATCAATTAAAATGGGCTCATGCAGAAAACGTTCTATAAAATCAAAACAAAACAAACAAGCAGTGACAATGTTGATTCAATCTTTATATGTTTTGTGGGTGAAAACATCTTCATTCCTGAGAATATCTAGTGTTTCTGCAAAACCACAATGTGCAAAGAAACACACACTGACTGGTAATTTGTCATGCCATCAGATCTTTGTGTGGGAAATGACATCATTGTTCAGTGACATCATCACATCACAATAAAGACTAACAACTAATAAAGATCTACTGAAGAAAACAAAGACAGTAACTTGACAGCATGTGATTTAACGCATGAACCGTTACAAACCGTAAACTGAACGACTGAAGAATCACAGTAATGATCAACACACTGATCTCATTCAGCTGCAGCACATCAAGTGTTTTTCACTCTCACACACTATCATGAGATACAGATGGACTTGATACTCAAATTGTTATCAGAATGAGTGAAAAACAGATTCAATACTAAAGAAGATTCACTGCATCATTATAGAAAATGCTAACATTATACAGTAGAGTTCGGTTATGTCGACGGCCTCGGGGGTTGCAAAAAAGCGTTGAGATAACCGTTTAGCATTATGGCGAGTTATTTGATGAAGCGATCGGCATGCTATAAAAATGTACATACAACTTCATATATATCAATAATGTTTGCTAACAACAAAAGGCATATGTGCACCAACTAACAGCAGAGATTGTACCTTTTTTTTTTGAGATTGCTACTTTATGTTGGGAATATACCTTTATGACGGCGTTTGTAGTTCTGTGCGCGCGGGGAGGAGAGTGTTTTTGAGTGAGGAGAGAGACGCCGCTCTACCGCTGACTGTTATATAGCATCCTCTGCTGTTTCTATTGTCCTTCTTTTATTTGTGATGTTTGTCAGAGTGTTTTCTTTTTCCTGGTTTGTACTTGCGCTCTTTAGATGTTTGAGAAGAGTGTGAAACCCATCTATGAAGCTCGTCATCTGGGCAGTCGTCAACCACTGTGACAGCCAGTGCAAGATTTACCAGTATACGATAAAACCCACCTATCGATTCTCGATAGAAACCTTTAATTATATTCTCAAACATTGTAAACATAATTTCGCTCACAGCATAAACAGTCATAAACACATTCGCTCATAACACAGTCATTTCGCTCTGACACAGTTCTGAATAATATTGCACACCTGGTTAGTTTATTTTCTTTAAAGTCTAATGCTTTGAGTTTTGCCTTTAATGGTCTGCTGGAAAACAAAAGCTTCTAAGCTTCTATCAGTAACAACGTCTTTGTCAGTGTAATCTGTGTTGTGTAATTTCGTAATCACTCTTGAACACCAGCATTCATCCCATGAAAATGTCATTCATTGGATCGCTGGACTAACTCAAATAAATTTGAGGACTTTGAAGCAATGAAAACAGCGCGCGCAGCAATACACGACGCGCTGTGAAAGAGAGTAAAGAAAATAATTTCAAAGAAGAAAAATAATCAACAAAACATTGTGTATATCACAAAAGTGCTCGAGGTCACAATTATATAACAAGAAATCATAAATTACAAAACATACGGCCCTTATGACATGACAAACTAATGCGTCCTACCTCTGTAAAATCACAATCTGACAAAATGACGGCCGGAAAGACCAAAAATAGTCATGGCATGACGTGCAGCAAGCTCGGCGCATGTGCAGTGAACTAGGTACGATTATGAGGCACGAGTTAACCATGTGAAGTGGCGAATTTGTCCCGGTTTCATGCTCGAGGTATTAGGGTTCGGCGACGTAAAATAATCGACGTAACCGATGAGAAAATACTTTGACAAATAGGGAGTTTGGCGGTTCCACTTTAAAACGTCGACATAATAGTATTGGCGAGTTAACCGAGATATAAATGAGAGAATAATACTCACAGAGCATTAGAGGAAGTGAACGGAGCTCCATCCTGATCTATCAATGACTCTCTGTCCAACACACACTCTGTCTTAAAGACTCAACACTTCCTGTACGAACACACAGAGAAGAAAGCGAAGTTCACAGGCCTTTGACCACCAAACCCTTTTCTGCTTATAACTCCCTGATTTCAAAACCTAATAAGAACGTAGAGCAAAAACAATAGCAGTTTCCTCTTTTAAGAGATGATGAAATAGATCCTCATAGCAATAAAGAGCATTGAATACATTTTAAGAAGATTTCCCAAGGCATCATACATGTTCACGATGGTTTGTTAGGGATGTTTGTAAAGCTGCAAGAGACTGAAACAGAAGTGATTTTTCTCAATGTTGGATCTGAGCTGGACTTTATTCAGATCCCTTTAAACCAAACATTATGAGTTATTGTTAAAAGAGGTGTTGCCAAATATTGACAGTCTGAGAGCCGAGAAAAGGGAAATATGAAATACCAAGAGATTCTGGAGGATTTTGCAATAAAATGTTGAAGGGCAGCAGAACCACTTCCGGCCCACAGACACTTTTAGCATATTTCATCAGTGCAGCGGTCAATCAAACTTCTGCATCTGACAACCTCATGATGTGTGTATGAAGACCTCATGAAGGTTCATACGTGATAATATCAGAGACGGTCTTTACAGTCATGATCTCTCTGCATTGAATTCATGATATTTGCACGTGATTCAGATCAGTGTGTGAGTCGCACAACAATACATTTTCTGACTGTTATTTGTTTTGGCACTTGATTCGAGTCTGAATTGGTTGAAGCAACAGAGCAGCAATGGAAAACATGTCAAAATAGAAATCAGAATCAGAATCAGAATCAGAAAGAGATGTATTGCCAAGTGTGCTTGCACACACAAGGAATTTGTCTTAGTGCTGGAGCTTCCAGTGCACATTTACAACATGAGCAAACAAACAAAAACAAAAACAATCACTGAGGAGCTCAAACACCGAGGCTACCATTTGTGGCGCCAACTCTCCAGAAATGAGTGCAGTTTAGCAAGCATACATAGCAGCAGACACAACAAAAACAAACATAATATACGTCACACATTACACGTAAGACTCGTGTGGGGATTTTTTTCAGTGGAGTTGGGGGGAGGGGGAAATAGATAAGGAGAACAGAGAGAACAACAGGCAGACGGATGTTGACAGAGAATATAGACAAAACATGAGTTGTTTTTGAGTTCAGTTCAGTTCAGTTCTTTGGCTTTGTCCTTGAAGGGAGATAAGGAGACCAGGCTGTTCATCATGCTGAGTTCCCGAGAGATAGGGACAAGTGAAGTTTCGGGTGAATTTTTATTCCATTTGGTGATCTTCAGTAATTTGTCCGGATCATAATCAATCAATCAGCTCCGGTTGCGTTCGGTCCGTACAGTTCCCTAGACATCACGTCTAGCCTCATGGTCAGACTGGTTACAGTCTGTAAAAAGTTCACCAGTCTGATTCTCGATGGAGCCCACATAAGTAGTCCGGACTGCGTTGTTGCGATTCAGTTCCTCAATCTGTATCACTCTCTGATCTAATTCCTTCAAACGGCCACACGCAACCACAAAGCATTTCTTAATTTCCACATATAGAAAAATCTTCTGATAGGTCAGGGCAGTCCCAAAGCCAAAGAATAGGAACCCTGCCATCAATAATCCAATCATATAGAAAATCCTTTCCATCTCAGTATTCTCAGGAGTCCAGCAAGCAGCGGGTCAGTGAAAAAGAAAGACAACAATGACATACTCTCTTCCGCTCTCTGGCCTCTGATCGTCATTGAGCTTAACACACACACACACACACACACACACACACATATATATACAGTAATACCTCGGTTTACGAGTTTAATTCGTTCCAAGAGCGAGCTCGTATCCCAAAATGCTCGTACACCAAAACAATTCCCCCCATAAGAATGCATTAAAAATAAATTAATTCGTTCCACACGACCATAAATGCCCATTTTAAATATTTAGTTTTTATTTTACCCTATTAATTACAGTTAAAATTATAACCGTTAAGATCTCATGTAAATACTAATTAGTAATTTACAATTAAACAAAAAAATACTTGACAATTTGCTGTAACTCACTTTGAGCAGCGTCTGCTGGCATGAAGGAGATGAGAGACAGAGGAGTGAGGAGGAAAACACAAAACCTGGATTCAAGTGCAAATGAGTGAATTTATTATAATAGTGCAGAAAACAAACAAAGTGATAATCCAGAGTGAAAGTCGTGGAACGGGAGACACGCGCGCGAGCTCCGGAGTGGAGAGAAGTGAGGAGACAATGAAATCATGAACCACATATATATTTCACTACGTGAACAATAGCGATTAATGTTATCACTTCTAAAAGTATCACTGTGGTGAATGATGCAGCCAAACAGAGCGAGGCTGAGAGAATGAATGCTTTAAGGGGTGATAAAGGGGTTGGAACTGCGGGACTGTGTTATGAGAGGCTGTCATTAGGATATTTCCAGTAAAAATGCCCGCCAAGATGCTGAGCAGAAGGAAGCAAGTTTTCTTCCAGGACAAACTTGTGCGTGGTTTGATTCATGCATCCTTCACAAAGACAAATCTGCCCGATTCCAGCCTTGCTGCAGCACCCCCAGATCATCACTGATCCAACACCAAATTTCACAGTGGGTGCGAGACACTGTGGCTTGTAGGCTCTCCAGGCCTCCGTCTAACCATTAGATGACCAGGTGTTGGACAACGCAGAAAATTGGACTCATCAGAGAAGATGACCTTATGCCAGTCTTGCAAAACCTCAGCCTGCCTCTTCTCTGCTTCTCATTGATGAAGAGCTTTATTCTGGCTTTGCACGACTTCAGCCCTGCCCCTAGGAGCCGTTTCCAACAGTCTTCACCATGCACTTCTCCCCGGCTGCCTTATGCCATTCTTTTTGTAGGTCATTTGATGTCATCCTACGCTTGTTGAATGACATTCAAATGAGTTAGCGGTCATTCCGGTTGGTGGAGAGTCGTTTTCGACCTCTGCCGGTCTGTAGCTTTGTTGTCCCCAATGTCTGCTGCTTGACCTTGTTCTTATGAACCACCTTCTTTGAAATTTTAAGGATGGAAGCAACCGGACACTCACTGTATCCCTCTCCCAGTAAAGCCAGAATTGAACCCTTCTTTTCCTTACTCAAAACTTTCCTTTTCAATTTTTTTGGCATGGTCAATAGTTACTTTTTGATTCCAATTACTTTTGAGGCACTACTATCACTGTTTTTGCCAGCCAGCTGGTCCTACTGCAAGAGAATAGTGATGACCACAGAAGTGTTTTTTTATTCTTTTCCTTATTAAATAAGATTTGGTTCAGGTAATCACCTAATCAGCACCTCATTCAGTAGATTGAGGTGTTTCTGTGTTGGAATTCAACAGACATATGAATGGAATGTCTTCCATACTTGTAGAGATGCTGATTTAAGAAAAAATTTCAGTGGTCTCTTAATTTTTTCCAGAGCTGTATATATATATATATATATCAATAAGAAGTGTAGAGAAATGACTCTTCCCCTATATCACAGCATCAACTGTTTAAACTTCCCATATATGGCAGATAATGTATATTGTAACCTTAACTAAACTTTTGGTTTCGAAATGGAGGAAACATTCAGGTTTTGTAAGCAGCAACTTACTCTTTGAACAAAACCTTATCGAGGGCAGCTTCAGTTCGAGGGTTAGTTTGATTCAGAGAGATGATGGATAGTTTGATTCAGAGAGATGAGAATCACGTTCCTTTTGAAGACGATCCAGTGGAAGCACAAATATTATGAAATATTTTCCGCCATCAATGTGTTTTTTGTTTGTTTTCACAGGCACAATTCAACCTGACCAACAGCAGAACAAGCTGGAGACGACCTCAGGCATCCTGAAGGCAAGGTTTCAGTGGCTACGTGGGCTCAGGTCAGTCCAGTGAGGGCATGCGATGCCAGTCTTACTGAGGGACAGTGCCAGTTCCCCAGCCGGGGTGAGGTAAGGTGAAAGAGCTCCTTCACCTGTTTTACAGGCCTCAGCCTTCTTTCTATTGGCTGCAATGGACAGAGAAAATAGCCTAAATTGCATGGCTTCAGAAAAAAATGAGAAATTTAGAAAATATTGCATTTTTGGTGAATGCTTTCATGTTTCATTTGGACTCGGTTAGAGTTCTTGTGGCCCCAGAAGGATTACACATGATAAAACAAAAAGCCAATAAATGACTAGCCAATTATGTACTTTAATATCTTAATATTACTATATTAAAGGCAAAATTTGACTATTTTTTACAACATACCCAAAATAACTTTGTTCTAAACAGCCTATTTTATCATTTATAAACTTTTAACTGTCCATTATTTTTTTTGCCAAGCCAACTCTTACTTTTGCTGATGCAGCAGTATTACTTTTTTATTTTGTTAAAATGGTATTTTATGCCTCATAAAAAAGCCTCCAACTAAGCTTCAATAAAGTAATTCGCTCGCTTTTGCTCTCTGAGTTTCAATGGTGATTAATCTCTGTTGTGATTACAAAAAGTTAAAGAAAGAGAACTAGCAGAAAGACTCGTTTCTTCAGGACTGCAGTTTCTCGTTGGTCGTGTTACACGTTCTTCTCTGTTAAGGAAATTATGCCGATCGCGTCGATGCTCCAGTTTATGTGGCCTCTGCGCTCGAGAATCTCACCGCTGAGTTATTCAGCTGCTGGAAAACAGGAATACCCGCATCATTCCTCCATCCGCCCAACATGCATCGCTGCCCAACAAAACACTAGCGACAGGAGAGTCTTAGATCAAAGGCTATTTATAGATATCCCCAGTTTCTCCCAAATACTTAATTCATGGCGTCTTTGTCTGAATTTCCATGTAAATTCTCGATTGACTAAATGGAAAAACGGAACAGCAAAATAACATTAGTTCTGCTATAAAATCCTGATTAAAAATACGTTTGAGTTTCTACTTTACGGAATCGAATTCTGTTCATAAATCTATGTCCAGTGCATAAACCGTGTTTATTAGTTGCAGATGGCGCTCAGGCATTGGCCAGCTGTCATTTACAGACGCCAGTTATCAACCAATCAAATGCCTCTGCAGCAACGCCGTCCAATCAGCGCACAGCAGCCCTCGCATAATTTTAGAGCTGCGCACCTGCTAACAGATTTTATATAATATCATCACAGGATCCGCGTCGCAAGTTGAGAGAGACCCACTTGGATCAGGAACTTCTTTCCAGATCTCCACTGTCGTGATGAGGCGAACTAAACATTGTGCCAGATAGCGCTCGAACCCTCAGATGTTTCAGATTTAAACACCAGAGGCTCTTATAAGGCCTCTAAAAAAATACAATTTCCTTTATTGAACTTCCTTTGAGTTTGACACAGGTCTGCTTATGTAATAATGATTTACCGGTTAAATTCATTCTGTTTTGTGAAAAACTGCTGTGCTGTAAGTTCATGATCACAATTAGTAGGTTTAAAAAAAAAAACGATTTCGATAAATTATATACATAATAGTATGTAAAGAGTACTATTTTTATTTAAATTCATTTATTTGTCAATTTAATTTTGAACAGCACCTCGACAAACAGCTCTCCGTCTCCGGATGTAACGGGTGGAGTCAGACGGTCTGAAGGAGCTGGATGTCATTTGACTGAATTGAGCGCCACTCTGAAGAGTTCCGCCCGTGGCTTTCAATCAGGTCCGCTAGAGGACTATAAACTGTGGCAATCACAGGCTTTTATCCAAAACAAAGTTTCTTAGGAAGATACGTATTTTTCAATGTATTTACATTATTGTGTGGAAAAGCAGTGATTTCAAGGTGTTTACAGAACGCAATACACACAGCAAATAAAATCTGATTCTTAATTAAGATTATAACAATATAGCATCTTCAGTGTATGCAAAGATCTGTGATGTGTGCACCATTACAAATGGTTGATCCCTCAAATAGTGCCATAGCCATTTATTACCTTTCTTTTTTTCTTAGTCAATCAGGATAATTTAATCATTAGTAATGATGTAGTTAGTAGCCTTTGTTAGAGTATAATTGCTGTGATAATGTGGTTGTAAGCGGATCAGCCTATGAACTTCTTGTAGGACTTGAAGCTTCTGATGATGAAACTGCAAACTATTCTTCACTAAAATGTATTTTTATTGACGACACTTCTGACTCCTCTTCATTCATCATATCTGGTCCTCAGGTCTTAACTGTAATTCCCTTACATTTTATAGATTAAACAGATTAAACAGAACATTTGATTAAACATTTATAGATTAAACATTTTAACAGATTAAATTTCACATATTTACTTTAAATAATGTATAATTTCAACATGTAGGGATGTTTATGAAATGATCAGATTTATTATGTTAACAATTACAGAAAAAAAAAAATATACAAACAACTTTTAACAACTTATACAAACAATATATTTATAGCTAAACAGTGCATTTTAATTATAGAAACAAATGTTTTTTGACAGCAGTAATTAAAATAATAATTACTATTAATTACTATTAATATTTAAAATGTTTTTACAAAATGCTATGATAACCTGCATTAATCTACGATAAATTAGGATAATCTGTTAATTTTAAACAAATTAAATCAAAACTACAATGAAAAATATTGACAATTTTACACGTGTGATCATTTGTTATCCAGAACAGACGCAAACCACTAAAACTATTATATTAACATTCATGATTGAAGCAAAAACTGTCACACAATGACATGAAAGAACCAGCTGGACTCTATATGAGGATCTAGTGGACAACGAGAGGACAGACAAATATATTCAATTAAATACAGGATTAAACTCCAGAACTGACTTGCAGAATATTTACAAAAATGTTGCTTTTTTTTCTAATAGTATTCAGAATTATATAATCGCCTTCATAATACTATAGTAATCAGAGTAATGTAAGATGAATGTGTTTGCATTTATCTTTCCCATGTCTCAAACAGTAAAGAACGGAGCTTGCAACATCAAGGTCATGGTTTGATTCCCAGGGAAAGCAAGAACTGATTAGAATATCAATGTGTTTCTTGAATGCAATGATAAAAGCAGCTGATGAATGCAGAAATGTAAATGTATTACAAAGTAAAAATTATGTTACAATTTTACATATTTTGCACACTTTTCTTGTTTTGCTTACATTAACTGAATACATTTTTGAATTTTGAACATTTTTGAACTGCAATATTGTTGACCGTAAGGGTACACTTTATTTTAAGGTGACGTATTTACATTGTATTTACTCAAAAAAGTCATATGAATGTATTATAGAGTTGCAGTTAGGGTTTGGTTTATTTACTTGTAATTATTCATGATTTATTCTTATTACTATAGTAACGTGTAACTACAGCATCTAAGAATAAAATGTTACTGAAGGTTTTGACTCATTTTATCTGAACATTGATCTTCAGATCCAGAAACAGCACCTGAAATTACACAAACACAAGAATAAATGTGTGATTTTGTAATTGCATGATATTGTGATATTTTTCACAGTTTTTGTTGATCTCACCTCAACCTGTTGGGAAGTTCAGTTTGTAGTAAACCATGTCAGAACTCTCACTGCTCTTTCCTATCAGATGACAAGAGTCAAGTATTTATTATGTACTAAATTACATAAATTTAATTCTAATAATTACATGAATCATTTATTTTTAAATTGAATTGATTTTAGTGTATTATTGTCACACAAGATGCGGGAGAAGCAACTCGGAGAGCAGAATTCCCAAACAGAAATAACTTTCAATAAACTGAAGCAAAACACACCAAAACGCAACACAGCGACACTCTGGCACGCAACATCACACAACATTAACGATTGACAAAGACATGGAAACACAAGAGGGTTTTATACAAGAGGAGATGGGGAACACCTGACGAGACTAACGAGGACAGTGATTGACAGGACAGGAGCAGGAAGAAACGGGAAGATACACAGAAGAGACCCAGAAGTGAAAAAACATGACATGACTGTGACAATTATGTTGCAAGCGAGCAGAATCTCCACTGCAGCAGGTTTGCTGGTTTACCTTTGATTTCCTTCACTGATTTCAGATCAATCTCACAATAAGTCAAATCAGTGTCTGAAAAAAAAGTGTTATTTGTAGTTTTTGAACTATTTTCTATTCTAAACTGATGATGGCTATTATGCTACCCATGAAGGAAAATAAAATATAAGTTTGATAAACTGTTTACATCTAAAAGTCATCTCAAATGTCAGAATAGATTACAACAGTGAAGGATGTAGAGTGTGTCTGAGACTGACCGGACTTCTGTGTTGTTTGTTCTCTCTCCATCGGTTCTTCTGTCTGTCTGATGTTCTGCTGATGGTCAGTGGAGGGAAACTGAGATTCTCCACCTGCTCAAACACAGAGACGCTTGAGCAACCATTCCTGAAGACCAGCTTTTCAAAACGCTAAAATGGCTTTTCTGCTCTCCGTCTGCTCTGCTCTAAGACGCTTCCAACGATAATTATATTGTATTTTGTCTGTATAAATATGTTTGAGGAGGTGAGAGGAACCTTTCTTGTGTTTGCAGCGCCACAGCAGCACCAGTAAGATAATGAGCAGAAATGAGACGCTCAGTCCTGCAATCAGTCCAGATATCAGAGATCCTGAAGCTTCTGATGTTCCAGATCCCGATCCAGTTCCTGATTCTTTCAAATAAAAGGTCAGAAGGTCAAATTAATCAAGTCAGTTAAAGGCAGCTAAACATCTGCAATAAGATTAACTTTAATGAAACCTTTTTTATTATTAAACTAGCTTTTGTTACCAGCAGAGTTAACAGGCTATGAATCTTTGTAATTACTAGTCTTATTTATTAGTTTTAATTTTACCTCACCCTTCAGCTGGTGTCCTATGTCATTATATGCAATGTAATTGTATGGCTGTTTTATGTTCTAACATGAGAGCTTTCATAAAGAAGATGAATAAAGATACAGATCCTGTGAGACAAAACTCTAACATGCAGCATCTAGAAATCTAGCATCACTTTTCCAGATTATGAATTGTTCATGTATCATCTGAGCAGATCCTGATGTCAGTGACGATCACTCACCCGACACAATCAGAGTCACTTCACTTTCATCAGAGCAGAAATATCCTGATCCTCTGCAGCCTTTACACTCACACTCCTGTGTTCGCTCTACTGTGATCTTGATCTCTTTCTCTTTAGATCTGAGCTTTCTATCATCACACTCCCATGTGTATCTCCATCCTTCCCCCTGTAAGTCACATGTGAGAGTAACAGTCTCTCCTCTGATTATCCGTGATGGATTCGGCTGAACAGTCAGAACAGGTTTAGGTTTCTCTGTAACAGAAGAAACAGAGGTAATGATATACAGTATCTTCCAAAGAGGCCAATATAAGTGAACTGACTCGATCTCTCCTAAACTCTTTCTGTCACTTCAAAAACAAAGATACACTGTTAAAAATATTAGTCAGAAATGACACTAATAGTTTGCAGGTAAATAATTAGTAGGATTTCTCTAGGATTCATGTGAAATCTACACTTTACTGCTGATTTTAGTTAAGTTTTTATAGTTACTGTAAAAAAACCTTTTTAGTGTCAATTTATAGTGTAAAGCACAAAAATGACTCTAAACAAACAACACCGTACTGTATTTATACAGTGCATCACGCAGCCTGCAATGCTGTGAGACCTGAAGCTTCTGCTGATGAAACTGCAAACTATTCTTCACTAAAATGTCTTCTATTGATGCACTTCTGACTCCTGCTCTTCATTCAACATATCTGCTCCTCGGGTCTTAACTGTAATTCCCCTACAATGTAAACACGAATCATACGAGACATTTGTTTCATACACATCTCAGCTATACCAGTAAATGACTTGAAGACTCTCGACACGCTGCCATAAATGTTTTCTCTTTTTGTTCTGCTGTGTGTGAAGAAATCACCTTTAGTGTGTCCAGGATGGATGCTTGAAATCAGCACACACACACACACACACACACACACACACACACACACACACACACACACACACACACACACACACACACACACACACACACACACACACACACACACACACACACACACACACACACACACACACACACACACACACACACACACACACACACACACACACACACACACACACACACACACACACACACACACACACACACACACACACACACACACACACACACACACACATTAAAAAAGATAAATTAAAATGGGCTCATGCAGAAAACTTTCTATGAAACAGAAACAAGCAGTGACAATGTTGATTAGATCTCTATATGGCAGTCAATGATAACTGGAGAGTTTTGAGGGTGAAAGAGGAAGTGTGAAGGAAACATCTTCATTCCTGAGAATATCTAGTGTAACAGATGGACTTGATACTCAAATTATGAATGAGTGAAAACAGATTCAATACTAAAGAAGATTAAAACAAATGAAAATGATGGTTAAATGAGAGAATAATACTCACAAAGCATTAGAGGAAGTGAACGGAGTTCCATCCTGATCTATTAATGACTCTCTGTCCAACACACACTCTGTCTTATAGACTCAACACTTCCTGTACGAACACACAGAGAAGAAAGCGACGTCCACAGGCCTTTGACCACCAAACCCTTTTATGCTTATATCTCCCTGATTAAAAACCTAATAAGAACGTAGAGCAAAAACAATAGCAGTTTACTTTTAAGAAATTATGAAATAGATCCTCATAGCAATAGAGCATTTTAAGAAGATTTCCCAAGGCATCATGCGTTCATCATACCGATGGTTTGTTAGGGATGTTTGTAAAGCTGCAAGAGACTGAAACAGAAGTGATTTCTCTCAATGTTGGATCTGAGCTGGACTTTATTCAGATCCCTTTAAACCAAACATTATGAGTTATTGTTAAAAGAGGTGTTGCCAAATATTGACACTCTGAGAGCCGAGAAAAGGGAAATATGAAATACCAAGAGCTTCTGGAGGATTTTGCAATAAAAAGTTAAAAAGTTGCAGAACCACTTCTGGCCCACAGACACTTTTAGCATATTTCATCAGCAAAGAATGAGAATTGTGCAGAAACCTCGTCATGATCTAAGATGGGTGGTGCGGACCGCATTTTTTCCCCGGTCGGAAGTGACCAAAAGGAGCAACACTCAGGTTGGCCACACCTGATATATAGTAATGAGAAGTGTAAAGAAATGACATGATGATCACAGTAAAGAGAATCAGAATGGAGTTCTCCTTATTATTCAGAAATTAAGATGATGGAAAAAACAGTTCATTTACATATTACAATTGATTTATGTGTTAATCTACTCTGCCAATAATACTCCATCTGGATGTGATTCCTGGTTAATAATCTTGTTTTCGGCAATAAAAATTAAAGTCTTAGAAATGAATGTTAAGAATTGATTCCATATGAAAAAAAAAGTGAAACATGCATTAGTCTGGACGTATGTTTATAATTGAGTCCAAGCAACTCACAAGATGAACATGATGAGAAATTTGTCGTAAGAAGCAATTTTTGTAGTTTAATCACACAAGATGCAGTAAAGAAGTGCAGGACGAACGACACAGAAAACAATATTTATGCCGCTTAAAGTGTGCAATAATGATGTATAAATGTCTGCAGGGCAATAATCTTCTGTTTAGTGGTTTACGCTTGATCGTAGGAGTTTGTGTCATCAGATCATGATCTGGATTTGAGTGATTTGTTATAATGAGGTGTAGTTTTATCAACTCCTGACCCTAACTGCATCATTTAACTCTGAGTTTTGTAGCTCTTCACTGACAAAAAGCTCGAAACAGTTATTCATGTAATCAAGTATTTTCCAAACTCAAAGATTCAGACTGGAAATAGGCCTTTCAAGGAAATTATTCATAAATACCAAACAATCCACTGGAAATGTGTGATTAAAAGTCAAAAGGGAGCATTTATTCTCCACTTCTCCAGTCCAGATTTGTATCTGTGGTTTGTCTGTGTGATTGTCAGACTGTGGGAGAGATTTGTTTCTTCTCCTTCTCTTGTGTGTTTGTACAGGAAATGTAATTTCTTTAATCAGAGTGTGTGTTGGACAGCGAGTCATTGATGGATCAGGATGGAGCTCCGTTCACTTCCTCTGATGCTCTGTGAGTATTATTCTCTCATTCGAGCATTTTGATATGCATTTGAAGTCCTTCATGCTTATTCTATCATTGTATTTATGCTGCTCTTATCATTAATGTGTATAATGTGTGTGTCAGCTTATAAATCTGCAGTATTTATGGTTCTGTGCACTGGATACGATCCTTGAGCTTTCAGAAATCACAGTACAGTTGCTAATCAATCAAAATATGCTTGATGAAACTTGTCACATAAAGAGATTTTTACAAACATTATAAACAGACCTTGAGGTGATTTGTTGAGAATTTCCATCGTTTTTCTGAAACTGACTAGTTTCTTTCATATTTAAACTAATATCAGATTCATGTTTCCGCTTTTGTTTCAGGTATTTTTTAGGCGACACAGATTACTTGTTGAAGTTTTAGGCATTTTTGCAGTGAGTAAATAACCAGCCGTGATTCCGACTCTATTTTATTCCTTTGGGAACTTAGAGCTGAACTTGGTTATTCTTTATATGAGAGTCAATCAATATATTTGTGTTGTCATGAGTTGCACTTCTTCTTGAAATGTGTGTTTTCTTCAAACTTCCTCTTTTACTCTCATTGATTTTAGTCGTGCAACTAATTTTAGTTCTGCTGAAATATTGTCTTATTCCTTGTGTTTGATGAACAGTGTCCATAAATTGATTAATGAGTTTTATTGTTGTTTTAAAAATGTCCTGTTTGTCGGAGTCAGTTTTTTAATCAATAAACTGCAGAATTCATTTTTAATTCCTTAAAATATGATGACATGCAAATGGACCATATTTCTATACAGTATTATACAAATATAAGCTTTTTATATTTTTTAAATGTCTATAAATTAATCTATCGCTCTCTCTCTCTTTTATGTTTTTAGTGGTGATATCAAATATCCATCCTGGACACTCTCAGTGTGAGTTGCGTTTTTGTTCTTTATAAAAACACATGGCTAATGACGGTGATGACGTGAGCAGTGACAGAATTAACTCACAACTGTACATTAACTCAAGTACTCTCCCTATAGTACATTACATTTATGTTTATGTTATTTTATTGTTGAAAATGCAAATGGGCAAATTTGGCCAGGATGCTGGGGTTAAACCTCTTGCGAAGGTTTAGTGTCAGAGCACTGCCACAAAACCAAGAAAAGACTAGACCGAATGTGGCAGAACCCTGACAGACACAACCTATGAAGTCCCGGCTTTCTCTCTGAAAGCCAACGATCTCTTACTGTTACTGGCGGTGTGAGGAGCTAATTGATGGCTTGTCCTGACTCCGTGAAGTGATGAAGTGTGGAATACTACCGTTTGGCTTTTGGCTTTCTGGAACCTCTCAATGACGGTGCTTCTCCAGGAAGGGAAAGTCGCCGTCCAAAATTAAGGACTTGTTTGTCTCGTCAACGCCAGACAGGTTCAGCCAAAGGCATCTATTCTATTACCAGGCCAGACTTTTCACCCTCAACTTCATCTATGTTTCTACCTTTCTCAGCAGGCCACCATGGTGTGCCACCATATAAGCTTTAGCCACCAAAATAGATGTTTTGAGAAGTTCAGAGAGAAGTTTTCAGGTGTCTCTTCAACTTGTACTTATTCAGACTCATAATGAAAGAATAATTTGAGACCATGTAACTGATGATACGGCCAGAAAACAACCAATTCAAGGACATTGGCACCTCAATGTGGTGGTCTGAGATTTACTGGGAGGAAACTCTTGTCCAGGATGGGCCCATCTCAAGCTCCTCTGCCAACTCCATCTAAATTGCTTTGTCACCATTGTAATATAATACAGTGGAGTTCACTTATCTCGAGTCACGGTTAACTCGCCAATACTATTATGTCGACGTTTCTGAAGTGGAACCGCCAAACTCCCTATTTGTCTCAGTATTTCTTGTGGGTTATGTCGATTCTGTTCTGTTGCCGAATCCTAGTATCTCGAGCAAAAACGAGGGACATATTCACCACTTCACATGTTTATCTCTTGACTGAGAGTTCACTGCGCATGCGCTGAGTTTGCGTTGCAGATCCGCCCAGATGCAGACAGACCAGATGTTCACTCCTCCACGTGCAAATGAATCGCGCATGTCCGGCAATCGCATGTTCTGACGTGCGCTCTGCTCAGCGCCGCTGCGGATTGAAGAACGGATTGAAGGTTATTAAAAGATGGGACGAAGCCGAATTTGTTGAGAAAGCACAGAACACAAGAAAGTACGCAATCTAGTACAGCGTGATGACCTCACGAATATGTTATGATTGTTTACGCTGTCAGTGAAATTGTGTTTGCAATGTTCTAGAATATAACTAAAGGTTTGTATGGAGAATGGAAGGTGTTTTTATTGTATTCTGGTAAATCTCTGCTGTTAGTTGGTGCACATATGCCTTTTGTTGTTAGCAAACATATACAGTGTATGTACATTTTTATAGCATGCCGATCGCTTCATCTAATACATAGATATATTGGGTATAGGTTATCTTGCTAAACGGTTATTTCAACGCTTTTTTGCAACTCCCAAGGCCGTCGACATAACCGAACTCCACTGTATATAGGACCTATGGAATAAAACATATACGAAATAGACAAAGACATTTTGACACAGAGTGCTTGCTGTAGACACTATTGTGCTCTTGGTATCCTTTAAATTCCCACGAAATACCATCATGCATCATGGCGTGATGTTGCATCAATGGCATTAATGCCTGTTGAACTTCAAACGCAATTACATAGGAGATGTTCCCATACTGTCATCAGATGCAATTATTTCAAAAGGGGACATTAGTGACTTTGGTCTGAGCATGAGCCAAATATTAAAGTTTTTTTAAATTAATTTTATAATTGCTTTTTGTTTGTAACTCAATAATAATAGCAACAATAATAATTTGATTCATTAACAGAGAGACCCAAACCTGTAGTGCATGTTTATCCTGATGTACGAGTGTTCAGAGGAGAGACGGTCACTCTCACAGGTCACGTTCAGGAGGCAGGAGTCTGGTGGTACAGCTGGTATAAAGTTTAGTGTGAGTATTTCCTCAAGAAATGGAAATGAGCTATCAAGATGTATACCATAATTAAAAGCCAGAACAATCTCTTGCTGGCCAAAGGAGAGTTATTTCAGCTGGTTAGAATTAAATGTAAACCCTCTCCATATTTGTTGAGAACATGTGCTGGTTTCATAGAAATGTCTGGAAGGAAAGCAGTCAACTTCCAAATATAGACGCTAGATGTTAAGACGTCTTGATCTCCCACTAATAACTGAACCATTGTGATAATAAGATAACAGATCACAAAATCACAGATCATTATATAATACAGATCACAAGATAATAAGCAACAGATTTGAAATATCCACCCAAGAGTTCGGCTTTGCTCAAACAAACTTGAAATCTGTGGCACAGTTCATCCCAAAGCTAGATCCTGATGATCAGATATTGATTTTGCTGGTACGAGATTATCTGTGATCGCAAAGTGAGACAATAAATCAGCGGACCTCACAATGCACCTTCAACGCAGCAGTTAGATTTAGGCTGAGTGATTGTAGGTGATGTGTGCATCGAGAAAACCCAAAAGCTTATGGTGAGTGTCTTTAAAACTAACATCATGGAGAATGGCCACCCATCTTTTCTCATTATATGCATTTATAAATATTATATTTTTGTGATTTGTTTAAAATTCTGTGTAGGTTTCGTTTTACTGGCATTATTATGTAAGTCCCTATGTGAGGACTTTTATTTTGATGTGTTTACACGAGTGTTGAGAAACAGGAAATGGTGCTCAACATGTGTTTGTATTGCATCTGAGTCAATACATCTGTAAGTATCAACACAGTGGCTGTAAGTTTATTTGAATCATCTGTCTATATTACAAGAGTTTAAAGGACCAAGGCACTCATAATCTGACTCTTGAACAGAGTTTGGCTTGCTGTTTATTTATATTACATGCTTGGAAATCATATAAAGAAAACAATACAAATAGTACAAAGATATGATTCAAAGGAAAGTTGAGTTCATTTGAGCCTTATTGTTGTAAAATTCAGACAAATTATAAATATAACTGAATGTTGAAAAAGATTCATTGATCAGGACAGCAGACTTTCACTCCTCTGTGACTGTATATTGATCAATCTTATCAGACTGAGCTGTGAAACAGAAAATTGTCATGTTAATTATTAATAATGATGATTGATGGGGTTAAATGAATCTGTATGAGAAGATCAGAGAGAGAATCTCACCATGAGCGCTGTAGCATTTGACTCCTATAATGATGGTCACTAGCAGATATGGAGAAGCTGCCAGTAGAAAACTGAGCAGTTTGAGAACGGAGAGAACTGGCAATGGAGCTTCTGAACCTGAAAAATTAAACCACCAAATAATTTCATCATCATCATCAAAATCATCAGATTTTCAACACATTTATTATTAATATTAATAATAATAATTATTATTATTATTATTACTTTTAATTATTCTTGCACATGCATATATAATTAAAAGCATCATACGATTATTATTAAATGCACTTTATGCCACATGCCCCTTTCTTCGGGCCTTTATTAGAGTTGATGTGTGTCTGAATGTGAAGGAGAGATTCTCACACTCACCTGAGAGCGTCAGTGTAACTTCATCACTGGTGTGTGTGTGTCGTGATCCTCCCGTCTCTCTTCCACTACAGCTGTAATGACCTGTGTGAGATTCATTAACAGAAGTGATTCTGTATTCCTGTGATTGACTGACATGAATCTCTGAATCATCTTTATTCCAGCTGTAGCTCCAGCTAGTGACGTCTGTCTCCTGTATGTCACATGTGAGAGTGACCGTCTGTCCTCTGAACACTCGTCCATCAGGATGAACACGCAATACAGCTTTGGGTCTCTCTGTGAAAATAACTGATGTTTAATTAAACTGACAGCACATGCTAGTGTTGATGGATGATGTTAATTTCACAATATTACTATTAACTCAAATTTCTCTTTAAAACAGCGCTCACCTGTTACTGTTAGTGTGATGAGTGTTGTAGAGTTTTCATTTTCCACACCACACCAGTACTTTCCTCCATCAGAGACTCTCACATCTCTCAGTGTTTCTGTTTCAGCACCAGATTTTAATATCTTGAAATCTTTGTACCAGATAATCCTCAGTCCAGTTGATCGTCTCACATCACAGCTGAGAGTAACTGTGTCTCCAGTGAACACTGAACTCTGGGGCTTCACACTTACTCTGAGTTTATCTGTAAATAATTCATAATGATCTTGAGTTCATGTACAGTCATCATCATCATCTCTCACTGCTTATGACTTAAAACTAAAATTTATATTAAGAGCATCTTTGCAATTACTAGTTTTATTTATTAGTCTTAATTTTACCTCACCTGTAAGCTTGTGTCCTAAGTCATTATACTCTACAGGGAGTGCAGAATTATTAGGCAAATGAGTATTTTGACCACATCATCCTCGTTATGCATGTTGTCTTACTCCAAGCTGTATAGGCTGGAAAGCCTACTACCAATTAAGCATATTAGTTGATGTGCATCTCTGTAATGAGAAGGGGTGTGGTCTAATGACATCAACACCCTATATCAGGTGTGCATAATTATTAGGCAACTTCCTTTCCTTTGGCAAAATGGGTCAAAAGAAGGACTTGACAGGCTCAGAAAAGTCAAAAATAGTGAGATATATTGCAGAGGGATGCAGCAGTCTTAAAATAGCCAAGCTTCTGAAGCGTGATCATCGAACAATCAAGCGTTTCATTCAAAATAGTCAACAGGGTCGCAAGAAGCGTGCGGAAAAACCAAGGCGCAAAATAACTGCCCGTGACCTGAGAAAAGTCAAGCGTGCAGCTGCCAAGATGCCACTTGCCACCAGTTTGGCCATATTTCAGAGCTGCAACATCACTGGAGTGCCCAAAAGCACAAGGTGTGCAATACTCAGAGACATGGCCAAGGTAAGAAAGGCAGAAATTCGACCACCACTGAACAAGACACACAAGCTGAAACGTCAAGACTGGGCCAAGAAATATCTCAAGACTGATTTTTCTAAGGTTTTATGGACTGATGAAATGAGAGTGAGTCTTGATGGGCCCGTGGCTGGATTGGTAAAGGGCAGAGAGCTCCAGTCCGACTCAGACGCCAGCAAGGGGGAGGTGGAGTACTGGTTTGGGCTGGTATCATCAAAGATGAGCTTGTGGGGCCTTTTCGGGTTGAGGATGGAGTCAAGCTCAACTCCCAGTCCTACTGCCAGTTTCTGGAAGACACCTTCTTCAAGCAGTGGTACAGGAAGAAGTCTGCATCCTTCAAGAAAAACATGATTTTCATGCAGGACAATGCTCCATCACACGCGTCCAAGTACTCCACAGCGTGGCTGGCAAGAAAGGGTATAAAAGAAGAAATCTAATGATATGACCTCCTTGTTCACCTGATCTGAACCCCATTGAGAACCTGTGTTCCATCATCAAATGTGCGATTTACAAGGAGGGAAAACAGTACACCTCTCTGAACAGTGTCTGGGAGGCTGTGGTTGCTGCTGCACGCAATGTTGATGGTGAACAGATCAAAACACTGACAGAATCCATGGATGGCAGGCTTTTGAGTGTCCTTGCAAAGAAAGGTGGCTATATTGGTCACTGATTTGTTTTTGTTTGGTTTTTGAATGTCAGAAATGTATATTTGTGAATGTTGAGATGTTATATTGGTTTCACTGGTAAAAATAAATAATTGAAATGGGTATAAATTTGTTTTTTGTTAAGTTGCCTAATAATTATGCACAGTAATAGTCACCTGCACACACAGATATCCCCCTAAAATAGCTAAAACTAAAAACTACTTAAAATATTGATACAAAAATATTCAGCTTTGATATTAATGAGTTTTTTGTGTTCAGTGAGAACATGGTTGTTGTTCAATAATAAAATTAATCCTCAAAAATACAACTTGCCTAATAATTCCACACTCCCTGTATATGTAATGCAATTGTTTGGCTGTTTTATGTTCTTCTAACATGTGAGCTCTTTTAAAGAAGATTAATAAAGTTATATATCCTGTTAGACATGATTCGTGCAACTCTGATGCTTACTGTAACTCACAGTTCAATCTGTATAACATGCAGTCTGTCTATGTTCATTAGTGCAGATTATTAATTGTTCATGTATCATCTGTTTTTCCTCTGCTGTGATCTTGATTTCCTTCTCTTTAGAGTTGTGATTTCTATTATCACACATCCATCCGTATGACTCACGTCACATGTGAGAGTAACATTCTCTCCTCTGATTATCCGTGATGGATTCGGCTGAACATTCAGAACAGCTTTAGGTTTCTCTGTGATTTAAGAAACAGAAGTTATGATATACAGAAGCATCCAAAGAGGCCAATATAAATGAACTGACCCGATCTCTCCTAAACTCTCTCTGTCACTTCTCAAACAAAGATACACTGTTAAAATTATTAGTGTGTAATGACAGTTTAATATTTTACAGGTTAATAATTATTCATTTCACAGTAGGGTTTCTCTTGTATTGATGTGATATCTGCACTTTACTGCTAATTTTAGGCACGTTTTTACAGTTATTTAAAAAAAAAAACACTTGGTTTTACTGTGAGTGTATAGTATTGTAAAGCACAAAAATGACTCTAAACAAACAAACAAACATACTGTATTTCTACAGTGAATCACCCAGCATGCAATTCAGTATGAATTAATTATGAAGAAGATTTTCTTTTATACTTGTTGATTATATCTGTGCTGCTGAACTCATTTTGGTACACTATTAGCAATTTCTGTTGTTGGTTTATTTTGCAATTTTGGTTATGTTGTGTTTTTTATTTGTTGAGTGTCATCATTGTTGTATTTTTTATGTCGAATATTGTCTCTGATATGTCCTTGGATGTATTTTGGGAGAATTGATATTGTGGGAAGGAATCTCTGTTATTCTCCCTCTCTCTCACCCTCTTGCCAGGTTCTGGTTTTAATTATTAACGACCTTGGATTGGCTCATCTTCGGAGGCGCATCCTTTTAAACTGGAAACTTTAAAACTCTGTGCAAAGCAGAGGGGCGAGGCTAGTGGCTCAGTTTGTGAGAGTTGTGCCGGCAGGACATAGTGTTGTCAACATCCTAAATATTTGTGAAAGAGCAGGTTAACAGCGGTGGCTCCCTGCTGTATAAATTCTATGTTTCTTGGTGTTTGTTGAGGTATTAAAAGGTAAATTGATGCAGTTGATTTCAGCAGTTGTTTCATTATTGTGAAATATTTACAAACCGTTAGAAATTTAAGTTACTGGTAAATATTCATATTCATGCTAATAATTTTCTCTCCCTCATTTTATTCTAAACATGCATGAGATGAGTTTCTTTCTTCTGTTGAAAATAAAAGAAGATATTCTGAAAAATGTTGGTAATCAAACAGCCATCGATTGACTTCCATAGTATTTTTTGCCATCAATGACAACCATCAACTGCTTAATTACCAATATTCTTCAAAATATCTTCTTTTGTGTTCAACGGAGGAAAGAAACCCATGGTTTGGAAAAACATGAAGGAGTGAAAATGATGACAGAATTTTCATTTTTGGATAAACTACCACTTTAATTTACAATCTAGTCATCATCTATCTCAGTATCTATCATTTATAGTAAAAACGTGTACATTTTACCTCATCCTTCAGCATATATTCTTCTGTCATTATACGTAATTTAACTAAATGTATGGCTGTTTTATGTTCTTCTAACATGAGAGCTTTCATTAAAAAAAACATACAGGATCTATAAATGTTCACTAGTGCAGTTTATTTTCATGTGCAGATTATTAATTGTTCATGTATCATCTGAGCAGATGCTGATGTGAGTCAGTGATGATCACTCACCCGACACATTCAGAGTCACTTCATCACTCCCATAAGAGCAGAAATCTGATCTTGATCCTGATCCTCTGCAGCCCCAACACTTGCACATCTGTGTTTTCTCTGCTGTGAATGTGATCTCTTTCTCTTTAGGGTCGTGATTTCTACCATCATCACACCTCCATCCGTATCTCCATCCTTCCCCCTGTATTTCACATGTGAGAGTAACATTCTCTCCTCTGAATATCTGTGATGGATTCGGCTGAACATTCAGAACAGCTCTAGGTTTCTCTACAAGAAATAAACCGAAATTACAGTTAAACAAAGAAATCAAGATAAGTGAATAAAATAAGATAGTGGAAATGGCAGTATTTGCATTTCTTGTCTATGTCCAGTAATTGCAATACAATTAAAATATCAACAAATCTGTAACTATTCTGATAATTGAAGAAGATTTTTATGAAGAAAATAAGTTATTCAAGTCTGATATTAACATTAAACTGAATCATATGCTAAGCACCATATATTACTGACTCTTGGAAGAGAATGATATGTGAAATCAAGGGCAATACATGCTCAAGAACTTGGCTCGTCTCCAAAATATATAGAATATATGTTTCCTAGAATATATATAGGGTATGGCATATATAAAAAATATAGAGAGTTCTGTCTGTGGGGAGGGCTGTCCTTTCAGAGGGTCTCCAGCTGTTATGTTCGGGCATTAAAGGCTGTTTCTGGTATCAAAGTCCTTTGAGAAGTGTGTTTTTTATCAAGAGAGAAAAATGCAACATTTCAAACCACAAAATCCTAGTAGACCTTTTTTACAGTAGAGATTGTTTCAAAGCAGATTTACAGAGACAACAGGAAAACACATACAAATATCATGAATGCAATGCAGAGAGATCATCACTGTAAAGACAATCTCTGATGGGTGCCATATCTTTTTTTTGCTGTACAGCAGCTCTAGAAGAAAGTCACTCTCAACTTTCAGTCTGTGATTGATTAATTTTCTTTGTAAAATCATTAAATATTAACTTAGGGATTTAGACATTCCCTACACTCATTTACATGAAAACGGCATCAAATCTTGAAAGAGATTTCAAAACACAAGCTTTTGAAAATGACACCGCTATCATCTCTGTGACAAGACAATCTGTGAAACAATGTGATGTTACACATGACACTGTAAATTCAAAGCTTGTATCGAGTTCGCAGTGCAATGAAGCTCCGCGCCAGAGCGTCTTGTTTTCACAGAAACGTGATCAATGAAAAATGAAGCTACAGGTTTATGGAAGTTCAAATTAATTTATTAACATTATTTTTTTACATAAGGCTATATTACATAATCACTTTAATATGTGAATTATATCACAAGTAAAATATGGATGAAACAGCGATGCTCTCTCTGGTTTATTGCTGCTGTAAATTTAACCTGCCAGAAGAAGGCCCTGTTATCGAAACTCCTGATGCTTTGAATGTCTACATTCCCTATGTGTCTTTACAACGCTCTGCCATCACACGCAGAAGGCCAACATTAACAAATTGCTTCCTGGCGATAACAAAGCATACATCGAGTGTAAGACAGTATTGTAGGTTATTCCGTGAAGGCAATCAGAGAATGGGGATGGATGGGAAGCCATGATGGACTAATTTGGCCAGGATGCCGGGGTTACACCCCTACTCTTGCAAAGGACATCCTGGGATTTTTCATGACCACAGAGGATCAGGACCTCAGTTTATCGTCTCATCCGAAAGACGGTGCTCGTTGCAGTACAATGTCCCCGTCACTATACTGGGGCATTAGGACCTAAACAGCGAAAGCACCCCCTGCTGGCCTCCTAACACCCCTTCCCGCTGCAACCTAGTCATTCCTAAGAGTCTCCCATCCATGAAATAATCAGCCCTGCTGTGGGCAACCAGTCTTGGCCTAAAGGGTGACATTGCTGCTCCTCTACAGGTGATGTTACTGCTACTGTGAGATACATCAGTTTTTGAGCTGGTTTCTCTGTCAGAGCTGGAAGCGAGGACAGAGGACTCACGTGCAGATACGATGGAATTTATTAATAAAGAAAATAAAACTCAACAAAAACAACCCAGAGAGGTAAAAACAAGAAACTTAACTGACTACTGGTTTGATTTTGCTTAACTGGACCAACAGGGCAAGACACGATCTGACAAGCGGCATAAAAGACAGCGAAGCAGCACAGGACAGCAACCACAAGGGGAATAAATAGGGAACATGAGGCAGGTAATAGAGGGGCAGGTAACAGCTGAGGCAAATCAAACAATAACGAGGGAACAAGACACGCAGGGTTACACAATGACAGGACACGAACGCGCAGCCAATGCGTTCGCGCAACAGCCGCGTGTCCACTTGAAAGAAGACGAGAAAGCACCAGCTATTGAAACAAACAGCGTGCAACACAAAACACAACATGAAAGCATGTGGCCAATGTAAACACAAACCGCATGCTAAACAATACACACAGACAAGAGAGCACGTGGCCTAAGAACCTCAAAACCACACCCATTCACATGACGTAGAGTGCTTGAGAAAGAGCAAACACTCGTCTCATGCGCCCACAACAAGAATGAACACACGGGCCATGAAATCCGAATCCCGACACAAAATGAAAACTGAACAAGACCAAAGTATCTGGATCGAACATCACGCCCCACACACAAGACGCTTCACAGACAAGAGAGCGCACAACTCGAGACACTTGAAGCCACACGCACCCACAAAGACACAACAATAGAGCAGTATCAGAGCTCTGTCACTGAAGCACTGGAAAACACAACTGAAGTGACAGAACCCTGACAAAACCAGCTGTATCTCCTGCTATCAGCTAACCGCTATCAGCTAAGTTTTTCAGGCTCTTTAATCATTACAAACTTTGGTCTCTCTACAACATCACATTAAAAATTCAGATGTAAGCAAGTTTAAACATGAAGCATTCAAGACATTTGTTATGATAGAAAATATCCAATAAATGGCATGAAGGCTCTCGACACGCTGACAGAAATACTTTCTCTTTTTGTTCTGCTGTGTGTGAAGAAATCACCTTGAGTGTGTCCAGGGCGGATGCTTGAAATCAGCACTAAAAGCAAAAAGAGACACACACACACACACATTCAAAAAGTGGAGAAGATAAATTAAAATGGGCTCATGCAGAAAATTTTCTATAAAATGGAAAAAACAAAACAAACAAGCAGTGACAATGTTGTTTAGATCTCTATATGGCAGTCAATAATAACTGGGGAGATTTGAGGGTGAAAGAGGAAGTGTGAAGGAAACATCTTCATTCCTGAGAATATCTAGTGATGCTGCAAAACCACAATGTGCAGAGAAACACACACTGACTGCATTCAACACATGAACCATTACAAACCGTAACTGAACGACTGAAGAATGACAGTAATGATCAACACACTGATCTCATTCAAATCTCATCTCATCTCAAGTGTTTTTCACTCTCACACACTCATATCATGAGACACAGATGGACTTGATACTCAAACTATTAGCAGAATGAGTGAAAAACTAAAGAAGAACTAAAGATTCAATACTAAAAAAGATAAAAAAATGAAAATGATGGTTAAATGAGAGAATAATACTCACAGAGCATTAGAGGAAGTGAACGGAGCTCCATCCTGATCTATCAATGACTCTCTGTCCAACACACACTCTGTCTTATAGACTCAACACTTCCTGTACGAACACACAGAGAAGAAAGCGACGTTCACAGGCCTTTGACCACCAAACCCTTTTCTGCTTATTACTCCCTGATTTCAAAACCTAATAAGAATGTAGAGCAAAAACAATAGCAGTTTACTTTTAAGAAATTATGAAATAGATCCTCATAGCAATAGAGCATTTTAAGAAGATTTCCCAAAGCATCACACATGTACATCATAATGATTATAAATAGGGATGTTTGTAAAGCTGCATCAGACTGAAACAGAAGTGATTTCTCTCAATGTTGGATCTGAGCTGGACTTTATTCAGATCCCTTTAAACCAAACATTATGAGTTATTGTCAAAAGAGGTGTTGCCAAATATTGACACTCTGAGAGCCGAGAAAAGGGAAATATGAAATACCAAGAGATTCTGGAGGATTTTGCAATAAAAAGTTTAAAAGTTGCAGAACCACTTCCGGCCCACAGACACTTTTAGCATATTTCATCAGTGCAGAATGAGAATTGTGCAGAAATCTCATCATGATCTAAGATGGGTGGTGCGGACTGCATTTTTTCCCCGGTCGGAAGTGACCAAAAGATATATAGTTACTATACTATATGATATATAGTAATGAGAAGTGTAAAGAAATGACATGATGATCACAGTAAAGAGAATCAGAATGGAGTTCTCCTTATTATTCAGAAATTAAGATGATGGAAAAAACACTTTATTTACTCTGTCTGTTATGGTTTGTCAAGTCAACTCTCTTTCTTTTGCTGATGCAGCAGTATTACTTTTATATATAATGGTCTTATACTCCTCAAAATCAAGCATTAAAACCTCCAAATCAGCTTCAGTAAAGTAATTAGTGCATTAACTCTGATTGAACTAAATACTCACAGGTGTTTCACAGAGTAATCAATTTCTTTGGTTAATCGGACTTCCGGTTATATGTGGCGGTAAATTATGCTCGTTTTCTGGAACCCCGATGAGGTAGGGCCTGAGTTTGGAGAACGGTCGCTGATTGGCTGATGATGTATTCAGACTCCAGCCAATAGGAGATGGACAAGCGTTCGTTTATAAATCAGAGCGCAGATTATGTCAATATAAACCTCTGATGCGATTGCTATGATTAGAAAAGACAAAATCGGCGGTAAAACTCTCCTCGCGATCGCGGTTCATGCCGAACAAGCTTGGGTTGCTTGGGTTCATTTGGCTGCTGTTCTGAATTACTCAGTTGCTGGAAACGCTCCTCGGGAAAATAGGAAGACCCGCAGAAATATCCAGGTCGAGCTGCTGCCCATTAAAACCGAGAAGTTTCAGGAGGAAATTAAGAGCAAATAGTCCTGATAGAGACACTCAGTTTCTCCCAGAGACTTCATTCATGGCGTCTTTATTTGAGTTTCCATACATTCTAGATGGACTAAATGGAGAAACAACAAAGGAAAATAACTTTAGTTCTTCTATACAAAACTGATAAAAATTAAAGATGTTTTTAAAATTATTAATTCCGTTCATTAATATGTTTGTTTGTATGACGTTTATTAGTTTCAGAAGGCGCTCAGGCATTAGCCAACTGTCATTTATAGACGCCAGTCAACAGCCAATCGAAATCCTCTGAAGCAACGCCGTCCAATCAGCGCACAGGAGCCCTGACTTTATATAATCGCTATAAATGCGTTTTGCGTTCCAGGGAACACATTTACTCTGTATGTTCGCATGTACACTCTATGTGGACGTTTGTTTCAACGATGAAGCTCAAGCAAAGCGCTCGCTGCTTAAACTTGTTCTGTCGGTGGCTTTCACAAGCCGCCTCATTTCACGTCACGTACCGTAGGTTGGGAGAAATCCTCCCCCGGTCTCAGAAACTCTCTTCCAGAGCTCGGTGTGATTGAGGACAGAAACTTGTGCTCCATCCGCGCCAAGAGAGAGTCGCAAATCATCCCCGAAAACATCGAGCCGCTTGTACCCGCTTCAGACTCAAGTACCAGAGGGTCTTCTAAGAGCCAATGCCTCGAAAAATTACTATTTCCATAATCGAACTTTCTTTGAGTGACAGTTCTGTTGAAGTAATAGTGAGTTATCAGTTAAATGTATTCGGTTTTGTGGAAAAACTGTTGTGCTGTAAGTTCATGATCACAATATTGAGTTTATTCAAACATTACTAACACAAATGATATGCGGAATAGGTAAAGACGTGTTGTTATTTTTTTTATTGAAACTCCATTTGTTTGTCATAAGCTTTGAACGACAACTCGACAAACGGCTCTCCATCTCTGGGTGTAACGGGTGGAGCCAGACGTAGAGGAGAAGCCTGTCACGTCACCTTTCCTATTCGTGACTGTGTACACTCAGGTCCGCTAAAGGACTATAAATAGTGGCAGTCATAGGCTTTTATTCAAAGCAACGTTTCCAGTGTTGCCAGATTGGGCACCTTTTGGTCACGTCCGACTGGAAAAAAATAATTTTGCCCAAATTATATATATATATATCTAAATGCATGTAAATACCATTAAAACAAGCCTACGAATGCATATGAATTCCACTAAGTTCCACTGTAAATTTTGTCGTCTTTTAAGATGATGTCAGAATGATGTCACTGCTGAGATCATCAGCAACAACCTGAAAAACAAGGTTACAGAAAGGATTACGGTTCCATTCACTTTCTTAAAACGATGTTCATTAAAGTTGGCAGGTAAATGTGAAAAATGATTCAGAATATCCTTGTATTTTTATTTATTAATGTGACGTTTAGGTGTTCAAGATCAATCTGATGGTCTGATCTGCCATGAAAACTAAAGAAATAAATTGCTTTCTTTGGATCGTGAGAAGTATAAACTGATTTGATTAATGCATTTCAATATTAAGATATCATTTCCATATATTTTAAAGTGCTGTTGATTTGTGCACATGACCTGTATTGAGATTAAGTAAAGAAAAGTGCCACAAAAACACACAAAAAAGACCCATAAACACATTATATGAACATAAACTGAATAAATATCAAATTAAATGAGAATCTGCTGATTCACTTGATCTGCTCTGCCTTTAAAAACCATTTGCATAATGAGAAATCAGATTTCTTTATATCTTAGGGGATTTACAACATCCCCTATAAATCATCTTTACAAATTTAACAATGAATTCATCATTTGTCCATATTTGAATACGAATTGATAATTAATCCACATTGAGCTTCATGTTCCATAACGACATACATTTATCTGAAAATATTCCCCCATGACCCTCAGAAACGCTCAGCCGCGAGAGTCAGAAGAGGTTTCAGTTCTGTGTGTTCCCAGGAAAGTGTGTTAAAATAGATATTAGCTCATCACTTCCACATTGCTCAAGATCATCAAGACATTGATTGTCACGGCATGAAAAACTCAGTGTGAGTTAAAGATTGCCCAAAGATCACAGCAGTTTTACTTTAACATGCAAGTAAAATCCAATAAAGAGCAGCATGATGCAGAATGCCATGATAAACATGAAGAGCGAGAACATTTTAAACTTCAAGGAGGAACAGAAGAGAAGAAACGGTTTATAAACAGAAGATGAAACTCAAAGAAACGGGGGACTATAAATCAACATTAAGTCACAACTCACACACTGCTAAATAATTTTGCATTGCACCATTAAACTTAGTTGAAATAAAGCTCTAGAAATAAACTAAATTCATGGAAGTGCAGATCAGGATTAAATAAAGTAGAAATATTAGACTGAACTGCATCAATAACCTCTTGTTTTAATTTCAATTCTTTAGACAAATATGAAAATGCAGAAATTTGAAACTCTTATATTAACATTAGATTTCTTTGAACTCAAACCCAATCCAAAGAGCTTTTTAAAAATCAGTATTAATTCCAGTTTAATTTATTTAAATAAAATTAATTTACAGTTTCTTAATGCTATTATATACATGTTAATATATGTTATTCACGATTAAGAAGTATTGTATTTAACAGTAACCTCTTATACCGTTAATTACACACTCAAAAAAATGAAACCTTGACTTTAATTATTTTTTTCTTGTCAACAGGTTCCACGTAATTTAATTAAGTATTTGTTTTCTACTTTCATAAGTTTATCTAACTTAATGTGGTTGTTTTAGGGATAAATAATATTTTTGACTCAAGCCAACTATTATCAATCATTTTTGCTCAACAAGAGATGTTTGAGTTTAACTTACTTAAGTCAGTTAAGTTACATGGACTAATAAAAATTTTTTAGAAGTAGCATATTACATATATGTCTATTCAAAGTAAACTAATGATTTTACAACAAAACATTAAATTCAAGCTTAATTAACCAAAATAAAATGCTTTCACTGACTTAAATTTGTACTAGTTAGGTTGAATTAATTATATTTTGTCAACAGGTTCCACACAAATTACTTCAGTAAACTCAACATAACATTTGTTAGTTCCTTTATTCACCAACAACACAAAAACAAAACAACTGTGAAAAACAACTGTTTCAAATTCAGTTTACAAAAGAGAGAGAAAAAAAAACCACCCATGAGCATCAGTATTTAAGGTTGGTTCTCTTTACCTTAGAAAAAAAAAAACCTGCACACGCTTTTCATGCATGTCAGTGGTGCATGTCACTAAAAGGAAAAAAATAAAAAGTTATGAGCTTTCAAGTGTTTTTCAATTAAAACTTTTAAGTGCTCAATGTTGGTTCACTCAGTTTGTTTTATAAGCATCTGTACATGCTATATGACAAAAAAAGTCACAGAACAGTGTTGTGTCACAAAAAGAAAAAGTCGTGAAGCACTTCAAACACCCTCAATAACTATTACAAAATCAGTGGTGGTGGCATCACCTTCCTCAGCATTGATGTACAAAAAAAAAGAAAAACACTCTGCACATGCTTTATGACAAAGAAACATGTCACCCAGAACAGTGGTGTGTCACAAAATAAAAGATACAGTATATAAACTTTGAAAACAGTGTTTTTTCAATTAAATGGTTTCCACATGCCACACGTTCAATGTTGGTTCACTCATACAGTTTGTTTTTAAGCATCTGTACCTTGGTTGAGAGTTTGGTAGCATCTAGCTGGAGAAAGATTTTCTGAAGCACCTCAAAGAATGTTTTCAGTTCCTGAGGATAACTGAGGTTCACTGCATAAATGACACCCATTAAGAGTGCACATGCAGAAGCGAGGTCTCCCAAGTCGTGAAGCACTTCAACACCCTCAATCACGATTCCAACATCAGCTGGAATGGTGGTGGCATCACCTCCCTCTACATTAATGCTGTAGATGCCAAAGACAACGTGATCAAGGTCCCTCTGGGCAGCACAACCATCTGAATCCTTTCCACACACAAAAAAGGACAACAATGAAATTACCAGCCAATTAATTCCAAAGAGTTTTTTTTTTTTTTAACATTTTTCAGTAAATGTTTTAAAATAAGGCTTGATTACTAACTTTTGGTCCTAACTGATTCCTCACAATTTGTACTCACTGGCCACTTTATTAAGAACACCTCTATGAGCTGATGTCATCTAATAGCAGCTCTGCCATATGTTCTACTTGTATAAGATTAGAATTTTTAAATTTTTTAAGGTTAAAGTATCAGAAACATGATTTTGGTCTAGACTCAAATTGCCATAGCCATATCCCACAATGTTAAATGGATATTGTGACATTCTTAAAAGTCCTAGGATAGTTACTGCTGCAGTATTTGTAAGTACCTACCAGATACTCTTTGAAGAGACTGCTTGGATCTTCATTCAGATATATACAAAGTGCCCTGAGGAGGCATTCCCGCTTCTTTTCAACAGTTTCATTCTAAATAGAAAAAAGTAGCATCAACAACCATAATACAAACCTATTATACTTCTATAATTATGTGAAATGGGTGAAACTTTAACTATAAAAGTAGGCACATGTACAATGACCATTTACTTAAACATTATCAATGATTATACAATTAGTCAGTTACGGAGTACAGAAGTAGGGCTGTCACCATAACCTATTTTTTGTTGGATGATATATTGCAACAAAATTATTTGCAATAAATTAAATTGACATTTTAAGACCAATTTATGCCACTGACTTCACAATGACAGTATAATGATAAAATAAACGCAAGCATACTCTTTCAAACAACAAAGAACATTTTATTCTTGAGAATATTTAGATACTGGAATGAGAAATGTAACTAATATCTTATCCTATTATAGATTAAAAAAAAAATACACCTTGGTTAACAAAAAAGTGCTCAGTAACAAGTATTAGGACAAAAAGTAACATTAATGGTGATGCACGTTTATGTGACTGAAATATTCCTTATCATTGCCAAGTTCAGCGAATGCACAAACTTGACATCTGAATGTAGCCGATGGTGTACGCTGAGATGAGTCTCTGTTATGGACTCTACAGAGGTGTGATCTAAGTGCATTCCATGACTTGAATGTACATGGACAACTAGTATATGGGCAAGGATATGGGTGCCTACACCCATATTGAGGATGTTTTAACCTATAATGTTTTAGTAACTGACATCTAGTTGAGGTCTTTGAACCGCAGCCTTTACACTGCCACATTCAATATCTGCAACAAGCACACACACCACCAAAAAAAACAAAATAGTGATTTTAGTTAAAGGAAAAACTTGACTCGCAAATACAATTTAGAAGAGTTTTACAAGTAACATACCATATGACTTAAAATAATTTAAAACATTTATATAATCTGTTAAAAACTGAAATTATCAATAGCAACTGATAAAAGTAAACAGAAACAAGCTACTAAGAACTTAGAAAAGAAATGGTCACACAAGAAACAGTATTTACATTAGTAGATGTTGCAGATCTTACCTATTATGAGAAAAGCACCTTGGCAGGAACACAAAACACCATTCATTAAGGACCTGAAAAATTGCAAAGGATAAAAACATAATTTGATAAAGATTGTGAAATTGAAATAATCTGAACTGAAAAACTACAAACAAATAAAATAATAACACTTTGTAATTTTTGTTTAAAGTATAATAAAAAAAAAAAGCTGTGTTAACTACTTAATTTTGACAGCATATTTTAGTTCAGTTTTAGTCGGGTGGACACCTAGTGGTTGCAGTTTCAACGGAGAATGACTGTAGCATTGTTTTTCAAATTAACAAGTATGTTAACTTAGTACGTTTCTTGAATATATCTGCAAACATAGTACTTTTATGCTTTAGTAGGGTCAAAAACGTACAAAAACTTCAAGGTTTATTTACACAGTTCAGGTATACATTTTGACAATGTGTAATTCTATTTATTAAATGTGTAGAATAATTTCCAAAACGTTACATAGCATTATAAATGTTGCTTCCAGGCGTTCAAGACATAAAAAAAAAAAACGAACAACTAGAATAACTTTTAAAATGGCGTTAACACGGAGCAGTTTTTCCGTGAGCGGGAATGGAAAATGCATACCGAGCGGACTATTTTAGAACCTTTACAGTTGAGAGAACGTGCTTTCAATCCACTCTAGGATTTAATCACATCCCCCTTAGCAGGCTGAATACACCTCCACTTTTCAAATTTTAATTAAGACATTTATTACACTATTTGAGAAATGTAATCCTAATTACAGCCTTAAAATTATGAAAAGTGAATATACCGGTAACGTTAAGACATTAAGGACAGACAGGACAGGAACCCTGCAATTGACGGAAAAAAAACGTCGTAGACTAGCTCCAGTTAACGAAAATCCATCGTAGCGACGGAGAACTTTAATCCATTAACTCTCTAATTACTTTTCTTTTCGCCCAAATAATATAAATATGCAGCGTACCAACCTGCGCCACGTGGGTAAGCTAGCATGCTAACTTCATGTCTAAGACGCTAGAACTCTTTAAAACTAAAGCAGGCCAAAAAATAAAGAAATATCTCTTATTAGAATTAAAAAAGATCGATAATGGTGAAAAAACAAATATCCTCCTACCTTTACCAGCTGTTGAAAATATACGACGTCTCTCTGTTAAACCCAATCGAAGAAATACTTTGGCACTGCAGGGCGTCACGCAGGTGTGCTGTGCAGAGAGTAGCGTCTTCTTTCTTCTTCTTTCTTTTTTACCGGCGGTTGGCATCCAAACGCATGTGTGATCTGATGCTTCTTGCTCTTCTTGTTCTTTGGGATTTCATAGCAGTTGGCGTCGCACTATACTGCCACCCTCTGGATGTAAGAATTTTTTGCTTAACATAAATGGTTTGTGTTTAGACAACTCGTTAGGATTTTGTAGAGTTAAGTTGAGACATAATTACGTGGACCTTAATAGAAAATAACATTTAAAGTCAACAAACACAATTATTATAAGTAAACTGAATATACATATATTATGTCAAGTGCACAACCTTCCTTGTTCATTTTTTTGAGTGCATGAGGGAAAGAAGTTAGAATGAAGGATTGACTAAAATTCACAGCATTTCAATATTGCATCACTGATGATAAACGTCATATTATATGACTACATATTTCTTTATGGATGGTTTACAGTCTAACTGCATTCTTCCAAAGAACAAATGATGCAAGAGAGTAAACTATAGAGTTAGTGACAAACTAGCCTCTCAGTCTGTATTGTGAACTTTACGCTCCAGTTTAATAAGAACTTATGAATGGCAGATGAAACCATGAGGACTCAGAGAACAGCGTCTCTGACCTGGAAACTAAACGTCACATGACAATAAAACCAAACAGAATAATGTTGCACTATTACACTAAATGAGAGATGAAGAAATCGTGGCATGAGCGACACTCTACTCTTGTAAACATACACATCTTTACTTTGATACGAACCGAGTGGAAGGAGGAAATATGTTTGCAGATGTTTGCAGGTGTGGAATTAAATGGGGGTTTTGCCCTCTGCCCACAGACAGACATGTCTGATGCCAAAAATGATGCCATGTGGAAACTTGTGGTTCAGTGTGAAACTTACAAACCACAGATGAAACTTCCCCATGAGTAACAAGTGTTGCGCAAGATTCACCCAGAGATTATTAGTGTCACTTTATGCTTCTCCTTCCTCAATTCAACACTTCTTACCTTTACATTCTTCTACATAATCTCCAGTGATCAATCGTTTTCCCCCATTCTTTTGCAGAGATGTGAGACGCTCTGTGTGTTTCTGGTCTGTTCTCTTCCTGCGATGAATCCTCTGCTTTGCAAAGGAACCGTGACGTTCAGGGACCGAATAAACACTTCCTAGTTGTTGTAATGAATTGTATGAAGTGCAGGATTACACTTGTGATTCTGACTTTGAAGAACAAATGGACATTTCAGGGATTAAATAATTACATCTGTGAGTGAATCACTTAAAATAAGAGATATTTCTTAAATATGAATGTATATGGTCTAGTTCTTTATTGAACATTTGGGGATTGCTTTTAAAAATGTTTCAAAATCCACAAATTTGTCCTTTGATTCACAGGATTTGAGCAAAATTGATCTGTAGGTATTTGTGTTCCTCGTTCATCCTCATTTTTATTCTTGTAAAATCACACGTTCTCTGAAATCTTTGAAACGGCTTACAGTTCATTTTTACATATTACAATTGATTTATGTGTTAATCTACTCTGCCAAAAATACTCCATCTGGATGTGATTCCTAGTTAATAATCTTGTTTTCGGCTATAAAAATGAAAGTCTTAGAAATGAATGTTAAGAATTGATTCCATATGAAAAAAAACAAAAAGTGAAACATGCATTAGTCTGGTCGTATGTTTATAATTGAGTCCAAGCAACTCACAAGATGAACATGTGAACAATATTTGTAGTTTAATCACACAAGATGCAGTAAAGAAGTGCAGGACGAACGACACAGAAAACAATATTTATGCCGCTTAAAGTGTGCAATAATGATGTATAAATGTCTGCAGGGCAATAATCTTCTGTTTAGTGGTTTACGCTTGATCGTAGGAGTTTGTGTCATCAGATCATGATCTGGATTTGAGTGATTTGTTATAATGAGGTGTAGTTTTATCAACTCCTGACCCTAACTGCATCATTTAACTCTGAGTTTTGTAGCTCTTCACTGACAAAAAGCTCGAAACAGTTATTCATGTAATCAAGTATTTTCCAAACTCAAAGATTCAGACTAGATATAGGCCTTTCAAGGAAATCATTCATAAATACCAAACAATCCACTGGAAATGTGTGATTATAAGTCAAAAGGGAGCATTTATTCTCCACTTCTCCAGTCCAGATTTTTATCTGTGGTTTCTGTGTCATTGTCAGGCTACGGGAGAGATTTGTTTCTTCTCCTTCTCTTGTGTGTTTGTACAGGAAATGTAATTTCTTTAATCCGAGTGTGTGTTTGACAGCGAGTCATTGATGGATCAGGATGGAGCTCCGTTCACTTCCTCTGATGCTCTGTGAGTATTATTCTCTCATTCGAGCATTTTGATATGCATTTGAAGTCCTTCATGCTTATTCTATCATTGTATTTATGCTGCTCTTATCACTAATGTGTATAATGTGTGTGTCAGCTTATAAATCTGCAGTATTTATGGTTCTGTGCACTGGATACGATCCTTGAGCTTTCAGAAATCACAGTACAGTTGCTAATCAATCAAAATATGCTTGATGAAACTTGTCACATAAAGAGATTTTTACAAACATTATAAACAGACCTTGAGGTGATTTGCTGAGAATTTCCATCGTTTTGCTGAAACGGACTTGTTTCTTTCATATTTAAACTAATATCAGATTCTTGTTCCCCCTTTTGTTTCTTTTTTTTTTTAAAGATTACTTGTTGAAGTTTTAGGCATTTTTGCATTGAGTAAATATCCCGCGGTGATTCCGACTCCATTTTATTCCTATAGTAACTTAGAGCTAAACTTGGTTATTCTTTACATTATAGACTTGGTTATTCTGTTATTTGTCCAGTTCTTTCATTCTTCAGTTTCAGCCAACAATTGATTCCTTGTGTTCTTTATTAAAATGTTAATGTAATCAGCTCATCTTGGAGAATGAAGCCTTCCAGATCATGTTTTGTAATCATAATTTTAGCATAATTTCATAATTTAGCATTTGTGTTTTTTCCTGAGTCCGTGAACTCTTAAACGATACAAGATATTTTACATGGTCCTTCATCTCGTATAGTATATTGTTTTTTTTGGGGAGAGGGTCATCTGTGTGACTCCTACTGATGGAAAGATAAATGTTCATGTTCTCACACAATATCACAAGTTTTTGTCTCATTCCTCAAACACTAAAAACACTGTTTAAGAATCAAACATTCATTAGATTCAACCTGATTTCACTGGAAAAGGTAATTATGTTATGAGGTAGCATTTCATCAGAGTTTTCTATGATGTGAATCATACAAAAGCGTATGGTTATTAGAAAATATTTGGCATGAAGATCCACCCCTAAACATACCGGTCACTTAAGCAGATAAAGCAGAAATATACAGATGAGATCATACGCCACCGATTTGCCAAAACATAAAATAGTTAAGAATTTCCATATAATTGTATTGGAAGATTTTAGATCAGCACTTCTGCTATTTCTACTCTTTCCTCTTTCTTCTCTATTGTGGTGGATGAGAGTCAATCAATATATTTGTGTTGTCATGAGTTGCACTTCTTCTTGAAATGTGTGTTTTCTTCAAACTTCCTCTTTTACTCTCATTGATTTTAGTCGTGTAACTAATTTTAGTTCTGCTGAAATATTGTCTTATTCCTTGTGTTTGATGAACAGTGTCCATAAATTGATTAATGAGTTTTATTGTTGTTTTAAAAACATCCTGTGAGTAAATCAGTTTGTCGGAGTCAGTTTCTTAATCAATAAACTACAGATTTAAATTTGTAATCCTTAACAAATGATGACATACAAATAGACCCATATTTATATACAGTATCATACAACATATGCTTTTTATATTTTTTTAAATCTGCATCTATAAATGAATCTCTCTCTCGCTCTCTCTTTTATTATTTTAGTGGTGATATCATATATCCATCCTGGACACTCTCAGTGTGAGTTGCGTTTTTGTTCTTTATAAAAACACATGGCTAATGACGGTAATGACGTGAGCAGTGACAGAATTAACTCACAACTGTACATTAACTCAAGATTATATCATTATACACTTCTAGATGGACCAGTTCCACATCTGATTGTACATCCCCAGACAACTGTGTTCACGGGAGACACAGTAATAATGACTTGTGATCTGGGAATCTCTACTGGATGGACGTTTTTCTGGTACATCAAGACCGGCTGGACTCGGCTGGATGGCATAAATCATCTTCAGATAATTGTTAAAGCCTCTGATGCAGGACTTTATGGGTGTTATGCAACCAGAACAATGTACTACAACACAGAGTATATAGAAGTGAAAGCGAATGAAGTTTGGGTAACATTACGTGTACAAGGTAAGATTTCCCTTGTCCTGTTTTGTTTCTATACTGTTCTAATGTTTTATTCATTAAGACTAAGTACTCTCTAAGAGAGAGAGAGAGAGAGAAAGAGTACTTACTTTAGTTATGGAAACATGCATACATATACACACACACACTTTTCAATAGTCAACTTATTTTCAGTAGGTCATCAAGATTGTATGCACCGGTCACAGACACGAGTAGCTTTGTAGACAGTACCTTTACAGTTTCTCATGTGCTAAGACACATTTCTTGAAAGCTGCTCTCCTTTTCTCTAAACTGTGAACACAAAACCCAATTTTCAAGCTACATTCACAAAACCTCAGACTCTTCATGCAAAACCAAACTTTTTCCTCAAAACAGTTCAATCTGTGCTCAGAACTGAACTATATTGTCCAGTCCTGCCCTGAGTCAATCAAAATTAAAAACACTACATACAGTTAAACCAACCCTCCATCACAAAACTACAGTACACTGGTACAGTGATGCACTGAAACATATTTACTTTCAGTATACTGTGGTACAGTATAGTGCATCATACAGTAACTGCTGTCAATATTTACATACTGTACTATAATGTAAAAAAAGGTAATTACCTGTTCTCTTCTCTAAATCTTGGGATTATGGTGGACACAGTGAATCTACTGATGTTTGGTTGTACCCTTTGTCCAGCCTCCCTCATGATCATAGCATGGACAAGAACCACCTTGACCTCCTCTCACACAAACTCTTCCTCTCAGGTTTCTATCCATTAGGGCAGGGGTCGGGAACCTATGGCTCTTTTGATGACTCGATCGCTCCGCCCAAACAAACAGTTCAGGGTAATACACATAGATCAGAATAAACAGAGGGTAACCGCTCAAAAATGCCAGCCAGGGCAAAACAAGACTTCTAATGAGGAGATGGGAGTTTGAGAGTATATAGTCCACAAGAGTGTTATCAGGTGGAAGGGTAATCAGTGTCAAACAGGGGATTATGGGAAATGGAGTCCCCGGGATCTAGTATTCGGGTGAGGGAGCCCTCTGGTGGTGATCGGAGGGCAGCACAGAGACCGTATTCGTGACAGGTTTAGCATTTTAGCAATTGAGAAAAACTGTAATTCCAAAAGCTGCAAAAACATCTCTGTTTTAGTTTTTTAATCAGGCTCTTCTCTTCACTTTAATGACAATGAAAAAGTTATTGATGTGCTTTATTTTAAAAATGTCACTTTAGTTCATGTATTGGTATTTAACAAATTTGATTGTCTTTAGCTGCGAAATCAGTTAAGTTTGTTTGCTGTTTTTGCAAAATTCTGGACAACAAGACATCCTGTCAATAATCCTGTCATTATTGCCACTGTAATGGTTTGTCATACACACACACTGTCATTCATCTTCAAAATGTTATGATTCAACTCGTGGCTTTCTGTGAACACTGAGGATTTTGCATGGAAAAAGGAAGTGGCAAAGAGCATTTGCTGAATATTTTCAGCTTATTTTTGAGCTAAATTCTATACCTCAAATGTAAAAACAACTCCAGCACTGAACCAATCGGTCAGTTTACTGGGTCCAATGGTGTTCTCAAAATGAAGTCTCTCTGCTTTAAAGCATTCAGTTTCCTTGAGGAGGGAGCTCTAGAGTTTCGAATGGTTTCAACAACCATCGTTTGTCCTGTCCAAGGATTGTTGGTTTACCGCCAAACAAACAATCTAGAAGCTATACATCTCCAGAATACAATTTAACTACCAAAGGTCAAAGAAAGGACACTGTCAGGAAGCGAGGACTCTAAGATGCAAAGAAATGGGCGTTTTATTATAACAAAAGCAAATCAAAAGTCAATAAAAACCACCCCGTGGGGGAAAACAAGACTTGACTGGATCTAGACAGGACACAGGAAGGCACAGCCATGAAATGACGACGAAACAGCACAAGACAGCAAACACAGAAGGAAAAAAATAGGGAGCATGTGATGAGGTTAATGATAAGGAAACAGCTGGGACAAGTGCCGACGCGTAGTGGCACGTGTTCACATGAACACAAGGACAGCGCACAGCTGGTGAAAACCAAACTGTGCGCAACACGAAAATACATGTGTGTGAAAGCACACGGCCGATGAAAACATGAACTGCATGCTTACAACACTGCACACAGACAGGAGAGGACCCGGTTCAAGCAAAGCCTGAAACCGAACCAACTCACATAACATATAGTGCGCGAGAACGAGGAACCACTTGTCTCGCACGCTCACGACAAGGATGAACACACGAGTCATGAATGCCCGAATCCCGACACAAAACTGAAACTGAACCAGACCAAAGTATCGGGACCGGACATCATAACCCGCACACAAGACTGGGAACATGGAGGCCATGATTTAATGGGAGGAAACTCTTGTCCAGGATGGGCCCATCTCAAGCTCCTCTGTCAACTCCATCTAAATTGCTTAGTCACCAGTGTAATATAATATATTATAATATAATATACAAAGACAGTTTGACACAGAGTGCTTGCCGTAGATTGTACTCTTGGTATCCTTTAAATTCATCATGGCGTGATGTTGCATCAATGACATTAACGCCTGTTGAACTTCAAACGCAATAACATAGGAGATTTTCCCATACTGTCATCAGATGCAATTGTTTCAAAAGGGAACATTAGTGACTTTGGTCTGAGCATGAGCCAAATATTGAAGTTTTTTTTTTAACTTAATTTTATAATTTATTTTTGTTTGTAACTCAATAATAATAGCAGCAATAAAAATAAACATGTATATTTGATTCATTAACAGAGAGACCCAAGCCTGTAGTGCGTGTTTATCCTGATGTACGAGTGTTCAGAGGAGAAACGGTCACTCTCACATGTGACATTCAGGAGGCAGGAGTCTGGTGGTACAGCTGGTATAAAGATCAAGTTCCCAGCGTAGGACAAAACCAGAACTACATAATCACATCGGCGGATTGGTCTCATGCTGGTCTGTACAGCTGTAGAGGAACTCAGACAAACACCCAACAGTTCTCACAGATCAGTGACGGAGTTAAACTGACAGTATCAGGTGAGTGTGTTTACGGCGATCGTGTTTAATAAGAGAAAGCAATGAAATGGTCTGCGGATCAAATGGTACCAGGCCTTATGATCATGCATTAAAAAATGCAAAAACATGGAAAATACCTGAGCCAATACTTTCGAAACAGCACTCAAGTGTGGCACTAATTTCTTTGAGCTCTTACCTGTATTCAATCTTAACACTGTGTTTAGATTTAGACATTCTTGTAATTTTCAGCAGCCAGACATCAAGAGAATGGTTTCTACTTCTCTTACCTCCTTTTAATTCCTTGTACCAAAACCGCATATACTGGTCTGAATTTATAGTCTGAAGTGGCTATAAAGGAAACTTCAAGGAAAATATACAAGGAAAATCTTAGGCAAACTCTATAAAGGAGAACCAAAGTTTTCTAAAAGTCTAGATGACTTTTTGCTATTCTATTCGGTGGCACTAGAGGCAGCAAAAAGGAGGATGCACAGCCCCTTTGAATTGATGAAGGAAAAAACATCACTTGACTTTGCATGTGTCATCTAAATGAATGTTTGACCACTGTACACTTTCACTTACAGATTCTCCATGGCCAGTTCTGACAGTAGAGCCCCAGAGTTCAGTGTTCACAGGAGACACAGTTACTCTCAGCTGTGACGTGGGAAGGTCAACTGGATGGAGGTTTCTCTGGAGGAAAGACTCAAACCCTGAATCCAGTGATGCAGGAACTAAAGTAATAAGGTCTGTGAGCGTCTATGATGGAGGAAGTTACTGGTGCAGAGCACAGCGAGGAAACTACTACACAGATATCAGTAATATAATAGTTCTTACAGTAAGAGGTAAGAGATCTTTTACTTTGTATATTATGAGTTTCAAATATTTTTAGATATGTGAAACGTGTGTTTGCTCTTTACACAGAAATACCCAAACCTGTAGTGCGTGTTCATCCTGATGTCAGTGTGTTCAGAGGAGAGACGGTCACTCTCACATGTGACATTCAGGAGGCAGGAGTCTGGTGGTACAGCTGGTATAAAGATCAAGTTACCAGCGTAGGACAAAACCAGAACTACATAATCACATCGGTAGATTGGTTTCATGCTGGTCTGTACAGCTGTGAAGGAACTCAGACAAACACCCAACAGATCTCACAGATGAGTGACGGAGTTACACTGACAGTATCAGGTGAGTGTGTTTACGGCGATCGTGTTTAATAAGAGAAAGCAAGAAGAGAAATAGAGACAGCTGAATAAGGTATCAGGTGAGATTATCTCATCTGGACAGTCTTCAGCTCACAAAGACATTAAGCAACCAGACAAATTTGTGAAGACAGATGGTGACTCTGTGACAAGGAATTTGAGGCTTTTTAAGTTCACAGAAATTATATTCAAAGTCTTGAATACCATATCCTCAATACATTTTTTTGTTTGTCATCGGTTAATATTTTCAACTGATGACTTGTAACTATCAGTGTATTCTCTCGAGCATGGATGTTAGATAGCTTGCCTTCAGTCAGACTAGATTCAAGGTAAAAATGACCTTTGAAGGGTTCAGTCAGGAGGTGCATCTTCTCGTTCAAAGCATTGTTTCCATTAAAATACTGTATGTGAATAGAGATTACTGCAATGGAGAATAGATCTGTTCTCTTTTGAAATGGAACTCAACGCTGCGTCCCCTATGTCTGAAGCATCAATTCAACCACAACAACGAGCTTGAAATTTGGCTGGCAGCTGCCTGTGACGTCATAACAGGTGTGACTGCAGGTACAAAGAGGCACCTGAACAAAACGTCATCCTCTTTCTTATCTCCAGGAGACAGCTCTATTTGAATGTTGTCTGCCACAATGGCCAGCAAGGAAAGTTGGAGAAAGTTAGTATCTCCCAGCCATTGGACGCTAACGCAAGCAAGCTTCTGGAAGGGAACCCGCAAACCAAGGTGAGCAGATGGCTGCAGATTTTGAAGATCTTTCTGAGTATTCACAGCTCACCTGCTCTGCATATGATGTGCTCCTGTCATGTGGTTATGGAGAGACACCTCTGGGTGAACCTAGCTGACATCAGGAGGGCAGAGAGAGTTCCTACTCGATGCGGTGGTCTTGCCTCATGAACTCTGTGGGACCTCTGTTGAAGCAGTGGTTTCTTTTAGATCCTGCATACTGTGGCACCCCGGGCCAAGAACCAAGGATTTGTGAGCAGGCCGCAAGGCAAGTAACGCCTCTCGTGCACCTCCGCTCTCGCTTGGTATGCTGTAGAGAAAGTGGGAACCAGACGGGACAAGCATTGAGATGCATGCCCTGGTTGCTCAGGAGCAATCTCCTCCTCTGACATCTCACCCTCCTCTAGGGCCCCAGCACCTTATATCTGTCTCCAGCCGGACCCATGATGTCTCAGGTGGTCTTAGCAAGCTAAGTCTACTGTGCTGAAGTCAGGCAGATGAAACAGGTCCATGCGGGTTCTAACTAAGCTTGGCTATGGTGACGGGTCATTCTGCCGCTTTTCCACAACAAGACTGTGTCTGAGATGAGTTTTTTTTTTAAATGCTCCTGTTAGTCCTTTGAGCATCCTACATTTTTCAAAGACCTCCTCTTACCAAGAGTTGTGTTTATTAGGTCTTTATCGTTAGAGCTTGGTAAGATAACCTTGTGTCTCAACAAAACTCCACCCTGGCATTCTCTAGTAGTGGCCTCCTCAACACCCTGGAGGTGCCTCTGGCGTCACTTATTTAGAGGGGGTAACTTTTGCTCCCACCTCTCAGTCTCCTTTGTTGCAGAGACGTGTTGCAGAGCCGAGGCCTCCGCCCTAGAGCTGAAGTAGTTAGAACAGATCTATAACTTTGTTTCTTCCAACAGAATTAGAAGAAACGCCCCTTAAGCTAAACCATGTCAGTTTTTTTCTGTAGTGAGACTGGAATTTTGGGTCTCCAGGTACTGAGTGAGCTCAGCCCACCCAAGGTTGCCTAGCAATGACGAGCAATGTTTGGTCTCTTCCTGGTAGAATTCGACAGCTTCCTGTACTCTCTTGTACTCCCTCGGACTGTTGGTTGAGCATTGCTAGGTCTCGGCTCAGTGCCCTGAAGCCTCCGTTCTCTAGAAGCCCCAGTCCATGTCACTAGGACAGTTTGCCATGGAACAAGACACTGAATCTTTTCTTGCCATGCTTTTCTTTCCTGCATGCATCTCCTTTAGATTAGAAGAGGATGGCGTTCTGTTCACTTGCCTCTTTTATACCTGCATTCGCTGCCTGTTATGACATCACAGGCTGCTGCCACACAATGTCAAGCTCATTGTCGTGGTTGGATTAATGCTTCAGACACGTATCATGCTGGAGGTAGTCCCCCACAGTGACCCCTAGGGGACGCAGAATCTCGTTCCCTTTTCTCAGGGAAGCATGGTTACATGGGTAACCTGAGACGTTTTTAAGAAGCTCCTCTTGTTTTTGTAACTGAGGAAAAGTCTCCATGTAATTCGTGACCTTAACTTATACAAACTATCCTAATTGTTCATGCAGATTAACCGTAATTTTTCACATCTATAGTTTAATATCAGTGTTACACAAATACAGATAATGTTTTTAGTGTACTGCAACTTAAGTTTCTGTGCGCTTTTTTGATAGATTTTTACACATCTACAGTGACTGTGACACCAGACAGATCTGTATTCACTGGAGAGACAGTCAATCTGACGTGTGAGATAAACTCTGATCACAGTGACTGGAATTATGAGTGGAATAAAGACACAACCAGTGTAAATTTAAACATGTCTGAGAGTTACACTGTAAACAGAGACACTCTCACTATCAGAGGAGCTGCTGAGTCTGATCAGGATCAGTACTGGTGTAGAGGACAGAGAGATGGAAGACCAAACTCATCACAATCAAGCTCTGCTGTTTCTCTCTCTGTGAACAGTGAGTTGAAAGTTATTGTCCTCATAAAAAGAAGGATCACATTCTTCAACAATAAACAATTCCAACTATCACATAACCTATTCAAATCACATAACAACATATGTGATTGAATATAAATCTCAAACATTTTTGATGAATATATACAGTATTAAAAACATTTTTGTTGTTCAAATTCAGATAATTTTAATATTCACATACAAGTGTTATTTCAACACTTATTCTGTATGAACTGTTTTAGACAAATACACAATGATTTGTATAACAAAGGTGAACTCTATTACTGAAGCATCTGAATCTGATCTTGTTCTCCTGCAGGTCTAAAGCCGAAGCCTGAACTCACATCAGATCCTGCAGGAGCTGCACTGACAGGAAACACAGTGACTTTGACCTGTCGCATGAATCCGTCCACTGGATCCTGGGACTTTTACTGGTACAAACACACACTGAACCCTGAGACAGAGAAGAGAGGAACAAACTCCTACAGACTGAAGATTGATTCAGTGTCTGATGGAGGCCAGTACTGGTGTAGAGCTGGAAGAGGGAAACCAGTCTATTACACACAATACAGTGATGCACTGTGGGTAAATGTTACAGGTGAGAGAGAATGTAGTGTGTGACGCAACATATACAGATCAGAGACAATATCTATAAAGTTCTACAACTATAAATGCAATAATATGTGTTTGTACAGAGAGTCCTAAAGCTGTGCTGACGGTACGACCTGATGAACGAGTGTTTAGAGGAGAAACAGTCACTCTCAGATGTGATATAAAGTGGGGAGGAGACACTGAGTGGACATACAGATGGGAAATAGAGGGAACCAACAACCAATATAAAAACACTGTCAGCCGAACCTCAACACAAGAGCTGAACATCAGCAGTGTTGAAGACTTTCACAGCGGTAAATACACCTGTACAGGACAGATGGACACTCAAAGCTCTCAGCGCAGTGATGCTGTTACACTGACTGTATCAGGTGAGTTTGTGTTTGCTGTGATCAGCTTCTCCATCAGTTTCTCTACGGCTCTGTAACTCATGATGTTTTGTTCAGCTGAAGCTCAGGCAGTCGTGCGAGTGTCTCCACAGCCGTGGCTGACTGAAGGAGAATCAGCGACTCTGATCTGTGAGGTTTCAGGCTCCTCTACAGGCTGGAGGTTCAGCTGGTTCAGAGATCATGATCATCTGTCAGACAGCAGCAGAGGAGCTGGAGGATCTTACACTCTCAGTCCTGCTGCTCTACAGCACACAGGAGTTTATACGTGCAGAGCAGAGAGAGGACGAGCGGCCTATTCCACACGCAACAGCAGCTCACAGCCACTGTGGGTCACCGGTGAGGATTTCTGCTCCTGCTCATCCCTATTTCTGTTTCATTGCAGTCTCTGTGCTGTCAGGTGTGATTGAGATGTTGCTCTTTTCAGGTGTTTCTGCTTCAGTGTCTCTGCTCATCAATCCCAGCAGAAGTCAACACTTCTCATCTGACTCTCTCTCTCTGAGCTGTGAGGATCAGAGTAACTCTGCTGGATGGACAGTGAGAAGATACACAGACAAAGACACAGAAACTTGTTCAAAACGAACAGGATCTTCATGTGGAATCGAGTCTCTCTACACATCTGACACTGGAGTTTACTGGTGTGAGTCTGAATCTGGAGAGAAACACCATCCTCGAAACATTACTGTACAGGGTGAGTCCGGTTTCTAATCAACACCTTCTAATGTAATATTCAGTACTCAATTCTCATTATAGTCAACACAAATTTTCCTCTGATTGTTTTCTGTATCGTTGATCACAGTCTGACTTCTGCACAATTTGAATGAGTTTTCTTCCACACAAATCTATGATTATTATGAAGATGAATCTGGACTGAAATATGCCCATATGCCTATCAAGGTGTTCCTTAAATGCATTGTAGATACCTTTGGATAAAGGTGTCTGCCAAATGCATAAATGAGACAACAGAGATAACATTTGGGCAGAAAGTACGGTAGTATCCACATATTTAGAGGAACCTACGTTGTGCACATTTATTATAGGGAGCAAGGTATTTAAGGCTGACTATGATTTTGGTATCAATGGGCTTCAGGAAGAGGGAAGGAATCAGCCTTAGTTATGTGGTTGACTTTGCAAAAGTCGGTGCAGAAGCAATAAGTGGAGTCAGCAGTAGGGAGGGCGAACTCCAGGGGCTCTGACTTGGCACAGCGAATCTATGCTGCAGCATATACTCCACTTCTGCCTACATTACTGTGCACGCTGGGAAAGATGAAGGGTACATAGTGGCAAGGTTAGATTGCTCGTTTACACTTTTTACAGGGTATTTGTTGCAACTGGAGTAAGGAATACTTCACCACTTGCTATGTCATTCCTCTTGATCAAGTCTATACCTTCAACAGGTAACTGTTTGCAAACACCCAGCTTGACAGCACCACTGAGTAGAAGTAATGTAGAGGTACATTAACACAATGCATTTAAGTGCATCTTGTTTAATTTACGTGTCAGCAGAAACGAGTAAGTAATGATATGAATTTAAGAATAAATGATTGGGCATAGCCTATATGTTGTCTCTAAGCACTTGGGTTAAAAACCCAAAATATGTTGGGTGTGCGATGCAGGAGGAACACGGAGAAGCAGGTTTCCAACGTAAACTCACTTTATTAATAAACAAAAACAAAAGACTTTAAATATGAATAAAATACGTACACTTAGTGCCAAAACCCATGGAACACGGAGATACATCCACACACTTGGGTAGAAACGTCAAACAGCAAATTCAACAATCGACAAAGGGTATTAATACACAGGATAACTGGGAACAGCTAAACGACTAACGAGGGAAGTGATTGACAAGACTGCCAACGAACAAGAACAAGGAAGGTAACAGGAAGTAAAACAACATGACACAACTGTGACACCTACACGGATTGTCATTTCACTCTCACACAGAGTTTGATGACAGTTTTTATAAGCATATAAGTTCACATTAAATGTTGCTCAACAGCAATCTAAACACATGGTGTCAGAGGTAGAAGAGGGACTCTCTGTGAGCTCTGCTTCTCCACTGCCTTATATTTGCGATACAATCCTCAAAGATCAGTGTGTGAGTGAGAGTGAAAATGAAGGAATAAATGAATGATTCACCAGCACATGCACAATAAAATTACTTCACATGATGTAACACTAGTATAAAAGTTCAGGAATCATAAAGTAGAATTCAGTTCATTACATTAGTATTTTTCTCCTTAATTGTTTCACTGTGTTCTTACAGTATCACACATTTCTTGTGTTTGTAGATGGTGAAGTGATTCTGGCGAGTCCGGTTGATCCTGTGATTGAGGGGGAGACGCTGACTCTACACTGTTTACATCGATCTACAAATCCCTGGATTCTCAGAGCAGATTTCTATAAAGACGGATCACTGGTCCAGAATCAGACGACAGGAGAGATGAGGATCACTACTGTCTCAAAGTCACATGAGGGTTTCTACTCCTGTAAAACAGAGAGAGGACAGTCATCCCGCAGCTGGATCTCAGTCAGAAGTGAGAGTGCATCAGCACATATTTATAAATGTATAAGGTTGCAATGCCTACATGTTTTGTTGCTTGTGTATAACCTTGTCAGTTGTTTTTCCAGATATTTCAGTTCACAAAATGATCAGTTTTCTACTAGCAGCTTTCATGTTTCTTCTCGTGTCCATCATATTGGCTGTCAAATGCTGCAGAGTTCATGGTGAGATCTCACTTTCTTTCAGTGCGACTTTTGAATTTAAACTATGTGTTCCTTTGTCTTGGTTGGTAATTGTCAGTCTTCGTCGTATGTATTGTGTGTGTGGATGACGCAGCGCTGAAAACGCTGTACTGGATCGGGGGACAAGCGCAACAGTCCCGAGAGCTCCCAGACACCACTGGGCTGACATGGCCTGAGGCTATTACTAAGTGTCTGGAGAGCGTCTCGCCCCGGTCCAGTCAGCAAGGACATTCAATTACCTCTCCTGCACAGGCAGCGTGCCCATCTGCTTCAACGCCCGCTCCTTGTGGGGATGCTTCTGTGCCCGCTAGAGCGCAGCCAGGACCAGTCCATCTTGCTGGTCGGGCTGCGTTCACGCCCACAGTTCTTCAGCCAGCCCTCCCTGAGCCTCCGCCGGTCGAGCCGGCCCTTCCTGATCTCCCAGACCTCCTCGACCTCCCAGATCCTCCGCCGGTTGACTGGTCAAACCGGTCCTCCCCGAGCTTCCACCAGTCGAGCCGGTCCTCCTAGACCTCCCAGAACCTCCTTCGGCCCTCCCAGACCTCCTAGACCTCCCAGACCTTCCAGAGCCACCACTGGCGCCTCCGGGGCTCCTCGGCCTGCCGGTGCCTCCTGAACTCCTCACCAAAGACCACCAAAACAGAGGTGGAGCCTCCGGGGAAGAATGCTCCCACGGTGCCGCCCTGGACTACTGTGCCACCCTGGCACCCTGTTCCCCCGGCACCGCCCTGGACTACTGTGCCACCCTGGCGCCCTGTTCTCCCGGCGCCGCCCTGGACTACTGTTCCACCCTGGCGCCCTGTTCCCCCGTCACCACCCTGGACTGCTGCGCCACCTTGGGGGTTCCATGGCCCCGGTACCACCCTGGAGACCACCCTGACTGTGACTGTGTAACCCCAGTATCCAGGGTGCCCTCCCTCCCACCCGTGTTCTCTTGTCATGTCTGTCTTGTCCTCCTCCTGTTCCCCCTCCCTTCCCTCTGCAAGGTGTGCCTCATACGCCATGAGGTCACGCCTTGTGGGAGGGGGTGTTCTGTCACAGTCTTGTCTTGTCGTGTCTGTCACATCCGGGTCCTTTTGTGTATCTTCCCATCCTGCATGCTCCTGTCTGTGTCTATTCACGTCCCAAGTTGCATCACCTGGTCCCAATCCTGTGTTTGTCCATAAATACCCTCCTGTGTTCCTTTGTCTTTGTCTGTAATTGTCAGTGTTCGTTGGGTGTATTGTGTGTGTGGATGTTTCCTCCTGTGTCTGCCCTATCCTGAGTTTTGCACCAGCAAGTGCCGTTTTGGTTTCTATTAAAAGTGTTTTGTTCTCGTTAATAAATCCTTGAGCAGAATCCCAGTTTTTCTCCTTCTGAGTCTCCCGCATCGCACACCAGCATTCTTACCCGTAACACTTAGTCTTAACTGTAAAATGATCATTGAATCTCATTATAATTATAAAGGTTATTCATTCATGAGCAGTGATTGATTTTCTCTATGTCTTTTGTTGTTTGATTCACATTAATGACACAGACAGCAGCAGGTTTATTAGGCTGCTGTCACTTTAAGACGTAATGCAAGGATCCAATATAATGTTACACTCAAGTTTTATTTCTCAACTACTCACCAATATTACAGATATTAGACAGATATTTTGACATTAATTTTTATGTGTATTTAGCCATATGAGTTGCAGAAGACTCACATATCCAGTTTGTTCTCTGCTAACTGTGTTAACCAAAGATTTTGAACTTGCGTAACTATTAAAATCATTCTGTTATCACAAGCCATTGCAATATGTACATCTGCAATAAAATAAATGTATACAGAATGTCGACATTTGAACTACAAGGTTAATGTGTGTTTGTGTTTTACAGTTGAGCCTGATGAAATGCCATATGAAAATATACAGTAAAAGAGGAATCAAGTTCTGCTGAATCAATGAAGCCAGAATTCTGTTGAATAACTCCATTTAGTTACATTGAATTTTACATGAAGTTATTTCTTAAAGTGATGTTTATTTTATTCCATTTCTATTAAAGAAACTGGCAAATGTTTTAAATTTATTTTGATACATCCTCTGTCTATCTATTTTTTCAGTCATGTGAGGCCCAGATAGGTTTGACCCAGGCTCTCTAGCTGGAGACCCAGCTAGTTTCGTCATGGGTTAGCCAAGATGAAATGAACACTGCTCAATGCGTGACTGTTGAACTGTTTTAATCTGAAAGATTTATAAATACATTGTACACTAAACATTGTACATTTTACACTAAACATCGCCTGTGAGTTTTACTCATGCACCATCAAGAGTTAGTGTGTGATACTCAACAATGGTGACATGCGCTGCAATGCATTCTCTGCCAACCGAACCCATGACTTTGTTTATGTTACTAGTGTAATTCTGTACTGTTTGTTTCTTGGTAGCAATGTATCTGTTCTTGACCGATTCTACCTGTAAATCACTGTATTGAAGGTGCGTTCTTAAAATGCTCTGCATATATGCATGCCTTTCGGTTTGGACATCAAAAATAGCAGCTTTGGTGTAACAGTAGGCCATGCATTTGGTAGGTCTTGATCTGAGCACCCTAATTTTTAAACCAGCATCCACTGCTTCTGCACTGTAATTCTTAAACATGAGTGTTAATTTTGACCGGACATCTGTTTTGCTTAAATGATTGTCTAAACAATCACTTAAAGTGCCTCTTGCAGAGTTTTAGAGCACTTGTGGTCATTAAAATGAATAAAATTATTATTTCTAACATGTGGTTCAAATGTTTGTTTTTTCTTCCTGTGCAATATTTGAAAATAAAAATATAAAAAACAAAACCTCATACAGAAAGGTCAGGAATAAAAATATAATAAAGTGTTTTTTAGGAGACTGTCAGTTGCATCATATCTCTTAATGTTTTAAAATGTAATCTAGTCATATAATAATTTTAATTTATTTAAGTCTAGTAACTACAAATGAAAATCAGAAATTAGTCATACAGACAGATGGTTTGTGCTTCAATCTGTAAAAAAAAACTTCTGAAAGAAACACTGCACAGGTCCTTCAGAGATTATCCTTTCATTAAAGACCTTGTCAAAGTGCTGTTTCCACTCCAGGGTGAGATCGTACACAATCGTTTATTACAGTTAATACACAAAATTACATGACATAAACACACAGCTGCGTGTATTACCGATGCACACAGTGGATTCGATCTGAAAAAGCTTAAATAAATACTTTCTTAAATAAATAGCGTGTTTTAGTCTTCGAATCAAGTTCAACATCTTTACTCGATGTGTGTGTTGTTATCAAGATCGGTGTTAAGAGTCTTTGACTAAAGGCTCCTTATCCAGACCGAAGAGGCCAGTGCCTCTGGATACTTCAAGATCAACAAGAACCAAAGCGGGACCCAGACAAAACCCGCCAAGAAAGTGCCTCCTAAAGCCAAGAAACTAAGAAGCCCAATGCTAATAAATTGCCAGGAAAAAGGCGAAGAAACCTGTCACTAATGCTGATGAGGTTCCCACCAACGGCCACCAGAGGTCGCACTCACCAGAGTACTAGCTCTGTAGGACTACATTTCCCATGCACCCACTTCCATGGACTGATTACCACACACCTGCTGTACATTATCTCTACTATTTAAACACTGGATACCCAACTCCTCACTGCAAAGTCTTGTTTGCCCTGGCTAGATTTCTGAGTGTTATTTCCCCTATGTTAACCTTGCCTGTGTTCTGACTCTGCCTTGTATATCGTGTTTGATTCTGTGCCGCCTGCCCCTTGCTCATTATTTATCTGGATTCTGGACTCTGATCGTTTGCTGCCTATCCTGACCTACTGCCTGTTATGACCATTCTCTCTGCCTTGCCCTTGACATTGCTGTTCTGCCTGGTTATTCGACCTAAGCCTGTTTGTACCTGCAGATGGATCTAAACCTGCCTGAGTCCTCGTTACAGAAGACTTCGCCTACAATAAATCCATCTGCAGTTTATTAAGATCAGACAGGCTTAGGTCGAATCACCAGGCAGAACAGCAATGTCAATTCAAACGTGGTTTATATAGTAATAAAATGTTTGTACTAAACAAAGCTATAAAAAAATTTCACTTTAAGAAATTACACCTGAAGAAATCAATAGATTGGTCAGAACACTGAAGCTGTCAGTCACAGAAAGGCGATTGGGCTTGAGATTGGAGAGGATGTTCGCTGATTGGTTGATGCGTCCAGACTCGTTTCCCTTATAAATAAGAGCGCAGTTTATCCCAGTTTCAGAGTAAGGAAGAGGGATAACTAGAGGAAAGACTTGCTCCTCCAGGGCGGGATTGTAGTTTCCCGGCGGTCATGTTTCATGTGAATCTCAGTAAAAGAAACTATGCCGAGCTTCAGGTGGGGTTTGAGTATCTCACCGCTGGGATCTTGGAGTTGCTCAAAACGCCGTTCGGGACAACAGAAAGACAGGTCGAGCATGATGAGAGAAAGGAAGAATGCAGTGTGTGTGTGTGTGTCAGTGGCGTAGCCACGGGGGGGCCTAGGTGGGCCTGGGCCCCCTCATTTACATGTCCGGCCCCCTCAGATTTTCAATTGTTTAAAATCGCGACTGTGAAAACGAAAGTGAAAGCACATATCGCCTGCTGCACAAGACGATCGCAACGCACCCCCAAAGTCAAGAAAGGCGTGCTGCGCACTGCATTACAACTAGTCATGGCTGAGTGGTTAAGGTGATAGATTTGAAATCCATTGGGGTTTCCCCGCTCAGGTTCGAATCCAGACCTACTTCGTTATGCTCATACACCAACATGCTAGAAATTTTGAGATCCCCCCCGTCAACAATTGCGCGCAGTTTGGCCCCCTCATTTTAAGCTGGGCCCCCTCAAAAAAAAAAAATCTGGCTATGCCCCTGGTGTGTGTGTGTGTGTGTGTGTCTATCTTTGTCTGTCTGTGTGAGAGAGAGAGAGAGAGAGAAAGAGAGAGACTTTACAAAGCTTTTATTTACAAACAATCAATAAATCACAATACACATCTTTTATACAGCAACTTAGATCAATAACATGTAAAAATTAGTTCTTCTTCCACACCGGCACACAGAGCATCCTGACAACACCACATATTCTTAAAAGACAGTAGATCGTCAATGCATTTATAATTTATAATTTATGGACATTTTTGCTTGTCCCAACACAAAATTGAGCAATTGACACACAGATTTTTTCTTTGCAACATATTTGTACCCTAGAATAAAAATTGTCTTTGAAAAAGCCTCATTAAACTTTTTAAAAACATTATTTAAAACAAAAAACAGAGAAGCAAGTCTATGACAGTAGTAAGGACAGGTCACTGACTGTCAAGATGATTGATGGTGACCTTTGACCTAGACCCCCCACGTCGTGCCGCTCCCCCACGCGTCCCCCGGAAGTTGTGAGCCCCCGTCAACGTGACCTTTGGCCTATGGTATTCTCCGGGGTCAATAAAGGCCTCTGACCTTTGAATATTTATACACCGGGGACACCGGGGATCTCATCTGTAGACCATATGTTGGCATTGCTTCTGTGTCCACTTTAAAGTCCATGTTGTGTTGTATAAATAGTTCCTGTTCATTCTGTAAAAGCATGGATGGCTGGTTTAAACTCACCTAAAACCCCTAATAGAAGCTGGGACGAGGAGATGATGCAAAGGTTGACTTTGGCTCCGAGAAAACCACTAGGTCATGTCTGCTTGACAAAATTTCTCCATGAGGATACAGACTATTTGAGAAATGAATTTATGTGGAAGAGTAAGCGTGTATTCGGTTACATATTTCATAAGACAACACGCATCGTCACGCTGTACACCGCTGACAGCGTGGGTGAATTTAGAGCAGAAGAGGACCCCAGCCTGGACTTGCCTGAAAAAGACTGGACATTGTTTTACATTCAGGTCTGGAAAGTCCGGATGTGACTGTCCGGTACAGAGCAGTCGGTGATCACTCTAAAAAGAACCTCCTGGATTGCGCTTACATCTTTGTTTGCGACGACGGTACAAAGCTTTGTGAACACTCTGGAGCCATCCGTCATAACGAGCATCATGATCTGTACAAGATGCAATTTTTGTTTATGTGGTGCGATCTGGATCTGCTGCTAACCCATTTTTCAAATATAAACAAAATGTTCAAGTGGTGCGACATGCGCGATGGATACAACAAAATTATACAATAATACAACAGCTTTTCCGCCCAGAGAGATCACCACGTACCAGAATGTGGGATCTACCATCCCCGCCCATTCACTACAGACATTATAAACCAGAGTCAGATCATTCCCACACCACATTTTATACACCATGTCACAATACACCGTTCCAGACGACTCGTGCGATAGCGCTGTCACTGTTGACTACGGCTTTAAAGTCCATGATGACGATGCTACCGATCATTTTTCAACAGTAAATCCTGGACAGTCCAACGCGCAGAAAGGATGGTTGGATAAATTCTGCACCGAGCTCGGATATCGTAATCTGAGTTCCCTATCTGATCTGTCTGCTGGTGCCGGACCATCTACCAACGAAGGTTTCGACGCAACGGACGGCTGTTTCACCGATGTCGGGTTTAAAATTATAAAAGCCACGATCGTTGTGCTACTGCAACACCTCGTCGACGTTAAACTGAAAGAAGACTGCGAGGGTTGTGCTATTGATTACCCGAGTCAGCTGCAGCATTCATGTCTGTTTGAACCACCTGCATACTTTTTCGATTCACACTTTGACGAACTGACCAACAAACTGTTTAAGCCCGATCTTCTATCATTATAGCCCTCGGTCTATGCCGTTGCGGCTTAAAGGCCCATCCTCATCGGATTCAAGGAACCGCCGAAGCTATTCTGTATGAATTAAGAGACGAGCCATTCATAGCTGCAAAGCTACAAGAAATCAGGGACAGACTTCTGGATCAGTCTTGCAAGAAAATCGTCTACGACGCGGTCGATTGTCGTCTACGCCGGGGTCTTTTTGCCCCCGGCGTGTAACCAAGACTCTGCAAGCATGGGGATTGTATGTAGTCAAAAGAACATCATAGTCTATCTGTTTAAAGACCATTACCGAAGACAGTTGTCACGACTGATGCACAAGATCATCGATATCTCTTGTAACGCAGAAAATGATTGTACTGGGGAATCCAAACGTGTGATAAATCTCAAGAAGCAAATGTGTATCATAAGAGGGGCATCGGATTCGTGGAGTGAATTGATAGATATTTATGTTAAGAGCGATGACCCACCGTGTGTTATGATAAGAAAAGTTTTAGACATATTGACTGAATGTAGTGATGAGATAGGAGTCACCAAAATACTCTATATTTGTGCATACGTAACGGATGCATGTGTGTAGTTGGCTTCAAAAAATGGTAATGATGAGGTCGTTTGTAAAATTGTTGAGACGATGGTCAACTATATACTAGAGGTAGACATTTTGGTTTGTGGAAATTTTCTTTTCTGGCTAGACAGCATGTAACGTCATTATTATTGATTTACCTTATGTATTTAATGGATCTATATAATTTTACTTAAAGCATTCCATCATTATGTACCGTGTTTGAAATGATTTCTTCTACTGGCTGTAACGTCATTATTGTTTTTAATAAAAGACTGAAAACAGACCTTGTACGTGTTATTCTTTTGCATAGAGTTGAAACAGCAACATGTCAGAGATCATGAAAAAAGTTTACTACACACCCTCCAACCCTGGCAGTTTAGGCGGTAACAAACGATTAAAAGATGCCGTCTTAAAGGGTAGCGGAATACGTCTGAGTGATAAACAGGTTTCAGAATGGCTTTCAGAATGGCTTTCAGAATGGCTTTCAGAATGGCTTTCAGAACCGCTCCTGTAAAATACAAGCGTGCTAGAGTCGTGGTATACGGAATTGATGTGCAGTTCCAAGCGGATCTTGTTGACATGTCCGAGTATTCCAAGGAAAATGATGATAATAAATATTTACTGACGTGCATCGATGCATTTAGCAAGTATGCGTGGACGCGCGTACTAAAGAATAAGACCGGAGCTGTTGTTACTAAAGCATTTGAGTCTATACTCGAAGAGGGGAGATTACTGCAGAAATTGCAGATGGACAAGGGAAAGGAATTTTTTAACAAACATTTTCAAGATGTAATGAAAAAGCACAACATTCACCATTTTGCAACTGCGACTGAATTGAAAGCCAGCGTCGTGGTACGATTTAATAGAACGTTAAAAAGTCGAATGTGGAGATTTTTTACAGCGACAAATTCCAGTTATCACCGTAGCATTACAATGAGACCTGTGGACGTCAACAGAGAAAACGAGTCAGTAGTGTTTCAAAACTTGTCCGGCAATTTAAAGAAGAACGAGAAGCCAATATAAAGTTGGAGACGTCGTTAGAATTTCTAAAGTGCGAGGGCCGTTCGCCAAAGGTTATGAGCAGAACTAAGCAGAAGAATTTTTCACTATATCGGCGTGTATACCTTGTCAACCGCCTGTCTATCGTCCGTCTGATTACGACGGCGAAGTCATCGAGGGTACTTTTTACGAAGAAGAGTAACAAAAAATAATTGTGAGCAAAAAAAAGTATTTTAAGGTGGAAAATATTTTAGGAGAGAAAAAACAAGGACGATGTACTCTTGTTTTGGTGAAGTGGTTAGATTGGCCATCAAAATTTAACAGCTATATAGACAAAAAGATCTGTCGGACTTGAAAAAGCCTTAAAGACTGTAAACACAGCCGTTTTATATCATTTGGGTAAATGGTTACCATGGAGGACCGCGGCTTCTATGTTACGCTCCCGTGCAACACTTCTTCGGATGTTTATCCTGACAATACAATTTCTACCTATACAACCAGGTTAGCAAAATCTATAAACCTAAAAGGGAGCTGGGAAGTTGGATTGTGCGAAATCGAATATCCTGTGTCATGGTATACGTTTAGTGAGGATGATTCCCTTTTCCGGGTCAAATACGCTCAATTATTACCATCATCATCCTCTTCATCATCTTTGGCAGATAGCGAGAATCCTGCCATGTATATTAAAAAAAAATAAACATTTAAAAACAGGATGTTACGACAATGTTCTTTCTCTGATTAACGCTAACGTGTCGTTGAAGGTGAGTCTCGGCTTTGACCCCGTTAAAAACAAAGTCTTTTTGAAAGCCCCTCCGAAGACGTCATTGACATTTAACGGAAAGTTGGCTATTATTTTAGGGTTCAAGCCGAGTGTACCCTTAGTAAGCGGTAGCCAACCTTCCGACACTCTTGGGGATCTATCCATGCCTATGACGTATGCCCCATATCAAGCCGACATACATGGGGCGTTCTACACCATGTATATTTACACTGATATTATAGAGTATCAATCAGTCGGAGATCATCACGTCCCGTTGTTAAGATGTGTACATATAGCTGGTGAGAATAACAAGATCGTCAGTGTTAGATACGACAGACCGCATTACGTGTCGGTTAATAAATCGAACATCACTGAGATATCCATACACGTGAAGGACGACGGAAACCGCGACGTGCCGTTTTCTTACAGGAAAGTCATCGTAAAACTACACTTTAAACCAACAAAACATTCTATTCTTTGAAAAGAAAAGAAAAGAAAAAGAAAAAGAGTTATTATATTCCACGAGAGACGAATACAGCCGATTATGTTAACTATTACCAAAACCAGGCCGGAGGGGGTCTGCCCGGATACGCAGGTGGGGCAGCCATGTATGGGGCGGGGCTAGGAGGCCTTTTCAGAGGATTGTTTAGGGTGGCCGTACCGCTCTTAAAAAGAGGATTCAGCATCGCTAAACCCCACCTAAAATCGGCTGCTAAAATTATTGTAACTGACGTCGTATCAAATGCGTTGTCTAGGAGCTATAACGATAATACTAAAACTCAAGATGGTTCGGGGCTGATGGTAATGCCCTGCAGGAGAATGTCTAAACCGCCAGGTATAATGAGGTGTGGTTATACGGTAAAGAAAACAAAGCCTGCACACAAGAAGCGCTCAGTCACTTGCAGAAGACATAAGACTTCTGTGAAGCGAAAAAGTGACTGTTAAAAGAGCTGTAAAAACCATATTCTAACATGGCTTTACTGCATCATATGTCAGGAGAATGTATTAAGTCCGAGTTGGATTTATTCACTGTACCGCTGACACAGACAGTTATTGAGAAAAACAGTTATTTAGAAGTACCACCATTATCGGCTATATCGGACTCTTCACCATTGGAGTTTTTCATAGCAGGGACCGGCAAAGATTATGTGGACCTAAATAACACGCTGTTGTATCTCCGTCTTAAAATCACAAAACCTAACGGAGCCGACATTGCCGATCCAGTGAAAGTATCCCCAATTAACTACCCCGCTGCCACTATATTTTCACAAGTTGATGTAAGTCTTGGCGATCGATTGATATCTCAGAGCTCGAGCACGTATCCCTATCGGTGTATCATCGAGAGTCTTATCAACTACAGCAAAGAGACTCTGGAGACACTTTTCTCCGCCGGACTGTTTTACAAGGACACGGCCTCTCACACCGATGTTACCGACCCCGTCCGACGTAACCGTGGGCTGACAAAGAGATCTCACTACACAAGCAGAAGCAAGGTGGTGGAACTGTTGGCGCCTATTCACAGTGATATTTTCTTCCAAGAAAAATTTATGCTAAATGGCGTCGACATTAAAGTACAAATGATTAGAGGCCTTTTCATCATCTCCTCGTCCCAGCTTCTATCAGGGGTTTTAGGTGAGTTTAAACCAGCCATTTCTATGTGACCGAGCTTCTTTTCTGCTTTTACAGAATGAACAGGAACTATTTATACAACACAACATGGACTGCGGAATGCCAACAGATGGTCTACAGATGAGATCCCCGGTGTCAGAGGTCAAAAACCATCTTGAGAAACACAAATAGCCATTCTCAAGCTTCAGACATAAATCAACGATCAAATTAATCATGGTGCATCTCTCACGTCATACCACAACATCTCCACCCATAAATATTCAAAGGTCAGAGGCCTTTATTGACCCTGGAAGATACCATAGGCCAAAGGTCACGTTAATGGGGGCTCACAACTTCCGGGGGACGCGTAGGGGAGGGGCATGACGTGGGGGGTCTAGCTCAAAGGTCACCATCAATCATCTTGACATTCTGTGACCTGTTCTTACTAATTATGACAACTTAAAAAGGCATGAAAAATAGTGTCACAGTGTTGACCGAAACAATCTCTGGAGACAAATAATCACCTTCTGGGAACACGAACAGACATTGTGACATTGTGTGACATTGATCAACTGAAATCAGACCCAAGCATTTTGGCTATAGGTAGAACTCAAGCTGTCAGAGACACTGAAAGGAAGTGGTTTTATCAATTGGTGACATTTACCACAAGAGAACTCTTTTGTGTACAATTATTTTCAAAGAAGGGTTAATACGAATCAAATCAATTGGGAGGGGTGAAAAATGGGCCCCTGGGCAAGGTTGCTGGAGGTGGCATTGGTCATCTCGATTGTATGGGTCAAATTAGAAAAAGCAGAAGGCCAACCAGGAGTGGCTGTAAGAGAGGGGGCAGATGCCTCCTTCGAGTGTGATCCAATTGACAGACAACATCAGTATTGCTGTTTCTAGTCTGAAATTCAGAAAATGTAATTTAGACAAGGAGTGGAATGTGAAGGAAATTTTATTGTCTTAAGCTTTTAAATTGTTTTTGGCTTTTAGAATGCTTTATTTGCATCAACATTAAGAGTAATGTTGTCTATGTCTCTCATTACATTTTCTAATGTGAAAGAAGCGCCTGTGGTAGACAGATGATAGATGGTAAGCTTCTCTGAAAGCTATGTGGTCAGTATGAAAAGCAGCCTCAGGTGTTTAACTTTTGATAAACAATTCTTAGAATTTATGCTTGCATAATTTAACGCTTCGTACAGTCCATGCTTAGGTGGATGTTTTGATAGAAAACAAATTTCTGAGTCATTGTGTGATAACAGTATATGAAGAAGGGAGGGTGAGCTCTCACTCACTCTGATGCATGCTGAGACGTGTGTTAGACGAGTCCTTGTAAAAGAAATAAAGCTTTACCTTTTCTGACAATTCTGGTTTTTATTGTTCCATAGAAAATTCCACAAAAATATATAAAGTAATAATGAAAACATTGGCAGCCCTTAATATTCGCAAAGTGATTTCTGCAGAGGTTTCTCTTGGGTGTGGTTTGGTAAAGGTGTTCCTTGTAGTGGAAGTCAGTCTTTTGTGGGTTGTTTCTAAAAGCAGCTGTTCTTATATAGTAGGCTTACATTTTCATGCATTGCAGTGACTTCTTTCAGCCCATAATTAAAGACGTATTGCTAATGTCAGTAGAAGTTAGTATTGAGAATATGGCAGTGAGGATCTTTAGTTTAAGAGTTGAGCTTATAGTTGTGGTTTGACTTCTGCTCTGTTTCTGCTCTGTGGTTTTAACCAGAGCAGAGGAAATATTTATGCACATTTTGCATCTTTAGTTTCATAAACCTCCAAATACTATAACAAGAGAAATGTTTCGCAATAGAATGCACAACCCATTTTCATTGACTTCCTCTTCAAATCCATCTGTCTGTGTTCAGGAAGGCCTGAATGAAGCACTTCCCATTTCTAAAAGTAATCACTTTCATGATGGATGTACACTTCTTTTAGAGAAGAAAGGAGCATGTTTTAAATCCTGTTGCTGTCAGTCATTAGATCTGGATAGTCTTGGACAAAAACATGACTTTCTCAGCTTTTTGCTCAAAATAGTGCTTTTTTTATGAAACATGCCCACATTCAGCTGTTGATAAAAAATAATGCTTGAAGCTAGCATAAAGTGTAAAACATTTTTTTCAAAGCAGCTTTTTTTGAGATATTGCATGTTCAGATATATATACATCATATTCTGAATTGCTACAGTTGCTGATCCCTAACCATTCAATTAAACCCATAACAACCTGATTCTGTGTTCCTGAGTCGTGATTGACGTACTGTCAGAAAGCAACATATTACCACCAGTTATGCATATAACTTTCTAACAACCAAACTTTATCTTAATTTACTCATGCATGCTGTGCAGCAGACAAGATTAAAGATATATGAAAACCTATGAGATACAAACACAAGGAAAAATGTATTATGGTCAGCAGCATCTATCGAGCAGAAGTGAATTAGCTTAAGGCGATCTATCGTCTGGGCGTCTAAAGAGGAGGAGCAAGACATAAGCGCCACACATTTGCTCTGCAGCCTCTCTGAGGCCTAAACTAGACGTCAAGTGCTGATTTCACTTTGTATTTACTGCCTATTGTGTGTGACTGTGACTGTGCGACAATTACCCGGATAACTTGTTTAATAGATGAAAAGAGCTGTAACAACCAAAAGAGCAGCTAAATATCTTAGAATGTTCTCTCTTCTCCTTTCTCTTTTTTCATGTATTTCTGTCTTGAGTTTTGTCTCCTCCCTCATCTCTTCTTGAAGTTTGAAATGACTGTTTAAACAGAGGAAGTGTGTTTTAGCGCACAGAAGTGTTAAACGCTCTGTTAATGTGACAGGATGGGCTCCAGTTCACTGACTCTCATCTGTGAGTATTTGATCATATTCTATAATATCTTCTTTTATTCTTTCTAATGCAATGTGATTGTTACGTGTTGATCAGATAAAGAGGTGGATGATGCGTTTATCTGTGTGATGATGCGTGTGAAAGATGGAGGCTGTACACGTGTATTTCAGCTTGTTTTTGTTGTAATATTGTTTCTTCCTATTTCAAGTAGTTGAGATAAATGCGATGTCTCTGTGTTGATGTGAGTTAGTGTTGAATGATGCTGTATCTTTAAATAAACTCTCCATCAGAGACTCAGAGCTTGAGAACGGTGACCGAACACACAATCAGCTTCTCTATCACTTCTCTTTCTCTCTGAACGTCTCAGAGTTTCATTACAATTGACACAGTTTATCAAGACAAGTGGAATATGCCGTCAAATGATGCTTGAGCTTTTCTTTTTCCTGAGATACGTTTCAGTTATTTTTAACAAGTTGATCTAAGCGTAATTTTCAGTGGCTGTATGAAGTCAGTTCTCCTCGAGTTCCAACAGACGTCCTGTAGAATAACAACATTTTGTTTAATACTTTATTTTCTGAAACGTTTTGTTTGAAAAATGTTTGTGCTTGTTTTGATATATTGCTTAAATACAGTTTTCATTTTGGCTCAAGGTTTTTTTTCCACATCTAGTTCATTTGAGAACTTTAAATAGTCTTGAGATATAAACACCCTAAATGATCTCAGAGCACAGGTGCTGATCCAGTTGGTGTTTGAGCCACAGTAAAAAAACACAAGATAGTCTCTATTCATTATATCCAATCAAGAAATCAACTGAGATTCAGGAACCTCTCTGATTGGTGGATTCAGATTGAGTACCGAAGTCTTCTGTGAAATAATTCACACTTCTACAGTTACAGTATATTTATCAGCACAACATAATAACCTGACACAAAAGCGTGTGCTTTCTGTTCTTTCACATGATGATAGATTGCATTTTAAAGTTTTTGTTTGGTTGTTAAAGTATTTGGAGTATTTGTGTGTTTCTCTGAGTTTTGCTGCCTGAGCAGATCCTGTTCACTAAACCTGCACTCAAACACAGAATAACTTAACAAAACACCAGACCTGTTATCCAACAGTTCCTTACCCGACCTGTTTGACCTAAAGACTCTTACCCGAACCTGAACATCATTAAATTGCTGTTATCTTTCCTGAAGCTCTGCAGTTTGTAAGTGGCCGTTGATCCTCTCAGCAACATGAAATATTATGGAGTCGATGCAACAAGTGGCAGAAACAAAAACCAGTGCCTTTGTATGAATCACAATCAGACGACACCTGCAACTCTTTCTGGTTGTTTTTAAATACCAATTTACAATTCACAAACAAATTCAGACAATCACCAGATTACAGTTCGTCACTTCTTTCAACAAATCCAAGAACAAGCGTTGATTGATGCCAACAGAGACAGAGACACACTGATCCGACAGAAACCGATTGGATTGACCTGAACTGACCTGGGTTTGCTTTATTCAAAGTGAAGTGAACCGATGATGTCATCACATCACGTGTCGGCTGCGTCACAGTAACAGCAACAGTGTTGCCAGATTGGACTAAATATTTCCAGCCCAACTACAGCTTAAAACCCTCCCATTTAAAAAAATACCAGCCCAAAGTGCGTACTCTTATAAATAATGAAAAATGTTGCGCGATTTTGTGCATCAAAAACCATCCCAATGCATTTTTTCCCGGTCGGACATGACCAAAAGGAGACCCAATCTGGCAACACTGAACAGAAACAACATTGCGCATGCTCAAAGTCTTCTTCTCTGTGTATAGTGTATATCTGTGGCAGAATTACAGCGCCCCATACTGGTCTGGCATATATACTACACCGTTTTCAGTCGGTTTCAGTGGTTTCTTGTGGACGCTGATATTTCTTATATAGTTTTCATGTTTTACAAGAAAAAAGCAAATATAAACATGAGAACTGTATGAACTACATTTTTGTAACATGAATACAGTAATACCTTGAGATACGAGCATAATCCGTTCCAGGAGGGAGAGATAGCGTAGATTATGTAAATAACGCAAACACAATAAGGAAGATTCGCGGGAGATGCATACGGAAGTCGAGTATGGTGGAAAATCCATGCCAAAAACAAATGAGCACTAAACTGATGTTTACGTGCACATAAAATACATCCGCAAGCAGATAACAGATCTACACGCGAAAAAACCGGGAGCCCGCAAGCTCATTTTAATCCCTTGTGCGCATTACATCTCATCTGCACGCAATACACACGCGCAAACAATCCCCACACGCGCTCAATCTTCTCTAGACTGCTGTTTTCTGAACATGTGAAGTGAACGAGTGAGGTACCGTATTTATTCGAGTATATCGCGCACACGTGTATAACGTGCACCCCTAATTTTCGATTAAAAATTGGTATAAAATGTTGTTTTACACCAAGCATTGTAATTGACAAAAAACGTTGTTGAACACGTGCAGCCATGATAAAAAAACATTTATTTATTGTATAACATATACTTATATAACATATACAACTTATTTAAAATATATAACATATATTTATTGACAACATAAACTAATGAACACATTACCGAAAGAGAATTACCGGTAAAAATATTTATTTAAAATCCTTTGACGTCAGATTCCTCATCAGAGACACTAAAGAGTTGCTCCCATTCTTCTGGAGTTAATTTTTCATCAGTGTCTCAGTTGGCAGGAACATCTGTTTCTCCGGTTTCTTCGCTTTCTTCTGCGTCTGAATGGATGAGGAAATGAAGCGGCGAGGGGACGTTTTTTTCTTCTTCGCCATCACGTATAGTGAGAGGCTGCAGCCTGTGTTACGGGATGTAATGTATCATGCAATCGGCAATCGATTGCTTTGGGCTATGTTGCGGTTGATGTTTGAATACAGTTGCTGAATTGCACTCACGAGTCTGCCTTTTATTTTATGCATATATTGCTACTTAAACAGCCTGTAAAATGCGCAGCACGAACTCACAATTCGCCGGCGCCCTCAAAGGACCGGCCATCAAAACAAACCCCACCCCACCCCAGCCCAGCCCTCGTGCATAATGCGCATCCCTAACTTTGATTTATTTTTTTGGTAGAAAATTTTGCGCGTTATACTCGAATAAATACGGTACGTTGACTCCGAGTGCTCAACCATCTTGTGTCGGCGTCTGTAATCTGCTCGTATCTCAAAGCAAAAATGTGCTCAGAGGTTTGCTCGTATCTCAGAATACTTGTATGTCGGGACGCTTGTATCTCAAGGCATTACTGTAGTTATATAGAAAAGCAAAAGAGGGAGTAAAACAAAAACAAACTTCAGAAACAAACAGACAAAATTTAAAGAAGAGCAAAAGAGAAATAAATTGAGTTGTTGACGAGTAAACAGTGAATCAATTTGTCAATCAGTGAATCCATCAGTCAATTAATCCATCAGTGAATCAATGAATCGACTCTCGTATCAGTTCACGAGTGCTGTGATGTCATTGTGTGTGATTTGGTGTAGAATAAACTCTAGACATGTTTCAGCATGTGATTCACAAGCTTCATATCTGTGTTTCTTCTGCTTTTAGTGCTGATGTTCCTCATCCACTCTGGACTCACTCAAGGTACTGTGCAGAACCACAGTGTTTTAAAATAGTGTCTATTGATATAGTGTTTATTTGTGTACATGATCAGATCAGGATCCCACATTTGTCTCTTTGCTGATGTTTATGTTCATATTTTGCGGTCACTCATTTTCTCACATTATCATCTGTTTGTGTAGTTCCTGCTGAAACACGACTGTTAATTCAATCTATCAAACTGTCTTGCAGTTGTAAAGTTGTTCAGTGAAAGATCATAATCCACTGTATGAAACAGAAATGAACAACATCACAGTCCCACGACTTCATCATCATCATCACTAAACTAAACTCTTTCAGTATTCCCTGGAAATGTGAGTTAGAATAGTTTGTAAGAGCAAAATTATGATAATTATGAGACTGTAAAAGTGTTTCTCTGTTCAGTGTGATGACGTTTAATCTCCTAACAGATTCTGCAGTCACATTTAGTTTTGGCCTGTAAAGTGACGTCATTCTTGTTTGAACTATTTTCTTTTGAAACTTGCTGAATATAAACAGCCGATCTGCCGTTCAGAACAGAAACAGTTCAATAACTGCCAGCCAAACCTTTTCTCATCAGTTCAAAATGAGTTTAAATGGTGAAAAATCTCCTTTAAATATTGTTTGTGAGGCATTATAGAGTTTCAGAAACTCAGTGAACAGATGATCAGGATTTTAAAAAGGATGGCAAATGGTTTTATTGATAAAGATAAAAAATAAAATAAAGTAAGTACAGCCTAACTGCAAGGACCAGCTATATAATTTATGTGTAACAATCTGAACACATAATTTCTGAATTTAAACATATTTTGCTGGTGCTAAATAAAAAATACATGTTTAGAAGCTGAAGTGAAATAAATTCAACAATTTTGAAAGTTTGAAAAACACAGATGATTGAGAGAGATTTTCATTCCCTGCTTTATCTTCTGGTTATTTGAACAAGAATGAAGTTCAACAAAAATACTGTTATTTAAATACAAATTAAGTGGTTCTACTTTTTTACATCTGTTTTATTTTGATAAACACAACGCAATTTAACATTGTGACTACATGAAAAGAGCTTTTACTGTTATAAAAATACAGATTAGTGAGCATTAGTGGAACTGAAGGTGTGAGAATATCACGTGATCTCTGTCATGCAGTGAATCCGGCCAATCGTGGATCAGCTGTCATCATCAGAGCTTGTGCAGCCGAGGCTTTAGAAACCCGTAGACGGCTTTCAACTGTGTGTCTGAGCTTCATTACATTGTTACCTAAACCAGTGTTTCCCAACCCTGATCCTGGAGGCACACCAACACTACAGGTTTCAACTCTTTCCCAATTAAACACACCTGATTCAACTCATCAGCTTGTTAGTAGAGACTCCCAAGACCAGAAATATATGAGGCAGAGAAGGGACACATCCAAAATGTGTACTGTTGCTGTGCCTCCAGGAACAGGGGTGGGAAACACTGACCTAAACCCAGTGAGGATTGTTTGCTTCTGGACAATTGGAGGCTTATAACCTTAATTAAGTTGTAGTAGACGGTGTTTGTATTTGCATTGTTGTTGAGGAGAGTGGAGAGTTGTTTTTGTGTACTTCTGCTTCATCTGTTCCATGCGAGAGAACGTTCTCTAAAGCTGGCGAAATAGTAAAAAAGAAAAGAAATTGCCTTTCACCAAAGACTGGAGAAAATATTTTTTTTCTGAATAAAAACCATACCATTTCATGAACACTTTGTCTAAGCCAGGGGTGTCAAACTCATTTTGGTGGGGGGGGCCGCATAGAGCTTAAACTGATGTCAAGGGGGCCAGACCAGTGAACTCGTAGAAAAATTACATAGAACTAACAATAAATCCACTTTTTTCTGTGTATTAGTGCATTATATTATATATGATATTGAATTATAAAAATCTTTAAATTAAAAGAATTGTCCTTTTTCAAAATGTATTAAGAAGTAGTATGCAATTTCAAAAACACTATTACACAGTTTAACACTTATTTAAGTGCATTATGCATTAAAACAATTGTCAGTTATTGTACAATGACGCAAAGCATTTAGTCACAGTTTTGTGGAACTTAAAAACACTGTTCTGCATCTTAACAAATCAAATATCAAAATATAGAAATGATTTAAATCCATTTTCCAACTCTGGGAAGCAATTCTGAACACATGGATTGACTTCACACACTTACTTAAGTATGAGAAGTATCCTTAAAAGAGCAGGGGAATCAGTGATATTGAAGAATACACACGTGGACAAAATTGTTGGTAGCCTTCGGTCAATGAAAGAAAAACGAACAATGGTCACAGAAAAAACTTTATTCTGACAAAAGTAATAATAAATAAAAATTCTTTGAATATTAACCAATGAAAGTCAGACATTACTTTTCAACCATGCTTCAACGGAATTACTTAAAAAATGAACTCATGGAACAGGCCTAAACAAAAATGTTGGTACAATTGTTGGTAAAAAATAGTAACAATTAAAAATTTGTGGCTGTTTAAAATTTATGTAGATATAGAATACAAAAGTCGAGATATGAAGTGGATCAATATAATAGAAAGATAGAGAGAAAATTAATCTTCAAAGTCAGTAGCTCAAGAAACTTCCTCTTCTCGACTCAGAGTAGAGGTTTATTCTATTAAAATATTATTATTTAGTATATATATATTTTTTATCTTTATTTAGCATCACTGCAGCTGCGCTAGCAAGCAGTCAGTAATGATTTTAAAGAGACAATTAAAAACAGACTTCAGTCACAGAATTTAACGTACATTTATTATGGTCTATCTGACCCAGTAATTATGTGGATATATAATGATGATTTGCTGATTATAATTACAATCGCAATCCCAAATAAAGCGTGGATTTACAGAAACCAGTTGTTCTTTTATAGTCGTCTTACAGAATAAAGTCAGTCTGGTCTGTGTTTCTCTAAAGCATTGGTGCCGATGACTCTCAGATCAACTTTTGGGAAATACAGCCCTGGTTAGTAAAATTGAAGAGGTTAAAGCGGTTTGTTCTGCAGTTTAATCAGTGATTTTGGAGTCAGTGACTGTTAGATTTATATCTGATGTGCCTCATTCCAGTCCTCTCAGTTCACTTCTTTTTTATTGTTCATTGAACAATTTCAAATTTCCCCACAAGTACTGACAGTCTAGAGCACCTTCTTCTCTTTCACATTGGGAGAGTGAGGGATTATTCCCATTTTACCCAGTGCTCAAACTCCATTCTTTCCTGAACATGATGAGAAACAGATGTTGCCATATAAGATAAAAGACATTAAGAGGACAAAGGAACTCTCTCTCTTTCTTATCTTTTTCATGTTGATTCTAACATTTTATCCCAAATCTTACATTGCTTTTTTATTAATTCAAAACAGTGTTAATTTCAGTCCTGCATGATCTCTGCTGGAAATTAAGATCCTGTTGGACATAAATCAGCATTGATAAGTAATTTAATTTAACTTGAGAAAAAAATATATATATATCTTTTTTCCCCCTTTCCATCTTGATGCATATTTCAGCATTGAAATAATATAATTTCAGGTTGCAAACCTGATTAAAAAAATAAATAAAATAAAAAAAACAATTTTTCAAACGTTTTCCTTGATTCAGTGTTGGTCTGATATCAGAATATTAACTCTGCTGTAAGTTGCGTGATCTTGTTGGTTTCATTTTTATTTTATAGTGGGATAATTATGGGGTGGAAGTTGCCCCTGATACGACCTGATTCACCAAACTTCTGACCAGAGCTTTCAGTGAGAATGTGCTCATTTAACGCATTACTTCATATTTTAACCATATTAGCATGCTAAGCTAACTTAATTCTAATGTATCTTATGGTTAACCTGATATCTGAAGAGCCGCATTAGAAAGAATAACAACTCGTTAGCATGTTAGTTAATTAGCATGCTAAGCTAACTAGAATAAGACAACAAAACACAGGTGGTTCTTCAAAGAGGAATTTCTCAGGAACGGTAGCAAAAAAACCTGTTCAGTTATTTCTGTGTGACTCAGTCCAAAAATCATCTGAACCAAAATCATTCACATTTCTAGTCATTACCGTCATCACAAGTGTGCCAAACTTCATCATTGTCCTTTGTGTTACGTTAATAAAGCTCCCATTAGGAAATAACAATTATATTAAAATAACCGATACAATCGTTTTGTGGCACCTAATAATAATAGTAATAATAATAAAAATCAAATCCTCACAGAAACAATAAGGTTTCAGTGCTTCACTCTTGAATCTCTTAATAGATGCAGCAGTATATTTTTTTTAATTGAATAATTTAAGTCCTGAATAATTTAAGGAAAAAGACTCATATTGTCTAGAGCGCTTTACTGAAACTTCTTATAAATATATTTTTGCTGTTTCTTCAGGAGGACAATTCAAAATCCAAAGTCTAACATTTAATTTTTGCTTAAAATTATATTATTTTAATGGATTTGAATTTGAATATTTTTTTATTGAATGAGATTTTTGATCTTTCATTATAAAACTTTTTTTGAAAATAAAACAAACCAGTGACTTTAAATAAATAAAGTCAAATGTTAACACCTGTTTGGGGCTTTAGGGATTTTTTCTTTTTTTAATACTTTTTTAATTTTACGTTCACACATCTGTGTGAGTTTACTGACACATTTATCATGTTAAATTCATTAAAACAGTGAATGAGTTCAAATTGAGTGTCATTTTAACATCTTTTCTAAGAGTGTGTGAATAACATTAACAGGGAATTTCATATTATCTTAAAACAGCTTGATTAGTCTTATTGAAAGTTTATTTAATTTATATACAGTGAATGTTGGAAAAACTGTAATCGGAGGAAGCTTCTGATTCATTCAAAAGACAAAATGTGGACAAACTATGAATATAAATATTTATCTAAAAAAAATATTTTATCTAAAAAAAAGATTTAATCAACACAAGCAAATTCAATCTTTCATTTAATGTAATCTAATTCTCATGAAATGTCGAGTTCATAACAGTGATCTTTTTTTCAATATTTATTTCTGATTCTCAGTGAAACTCAGATGTGACATTGAGGGACGAGACACTCAGTGGACGTACAGCTGGTTTCAAGATGGAAACCCTTTTTATACATATAAAAAATCAACAGAGATCAGTTACAGTTTCAGAGCTGATTATTGGTATTCCAGTGGTGAATACAGCTGTGAAGCAAAGAGATCAGACGTCAGTGATGGTGTTTCATTGACTGTATCAGGTGAGTCTTCATATTCACATTTGATTAATAATCAATTACAGTCAGTATTTGTGATTCAGCACTTTTCTTCTTCTCTTCTGTATCATCTGTTCTTTAGAGGACTGGATCTCTCGGTTACTATATACGTATATACAAAAAGAAACGTCCTTTTCTCAGGACTGTGTATATAATGTTGTAAAAATCCAAATAACTTTACAGATCTTCATTGTAAAGGGTTTTGTTATGATATGAGCTCTGCGCTCCCCTCCATGGCCACCAGAGGGAGCTCACACATATACTGACTCTACACTACACACTACATTTCCCAGCAACCATCACACTGGACTGATTACACACACACACCTGGACTCCATCATCACTGTTTGCCACACCACCTGTTTATCATTACTTGGACTATAAAGGACTGCTTCATTCTTACACTCATCGCAAAGTCTTGTTAGCACCAGTTGTCAATTCTGAGCGTTATTATCCCTGCCTGGTTATCTTGTTTCTGAGTCTGCCTGTTTACCTGTGTTTTGATCCTGTTCTGCCTGCCCTGACCTGTGCCTGGAATAACGTCTATGATGGATAACTGCCTGCCTTGACCATCGCCTGTTCTACGATCCTGATTCTGTCTGCCTGCCTTTGTGATCCCTGCCTGTATTACCGTCTATGCTTGACCTCTGTTTGCCCTGACCATTCTGCCTGTACGACCACTCTTATTAAAGACACAGCAATTGGATCTCTGCCTGTGAGTCCCTTTGTTACAGGTTTAAACAATGTTTTCCATGAATGTTCAATTAACCATAATCAATTAATTAACATGCACCTGTGGAATGGTCGTTAAGACCTGCACACCTTACAGAGAGGAGGCATTTAAGTTCTAAAAACGCAGGACACCAAAGAGACTTGTCTACCGACTGTGAAAAACACCCAAAGAAAGATGCCCAGGGTCCTGCTCATCTGCGTGAGCGTGCATTAGGCGTGCTGCAGGGAGGCATGAGGACTGCTGATGTGGCAATCAATTGCCATGTCCGCACTGTGAGACGCCTAAGACAGCGCCACAGGGAGACAGGAAGGACAGATGATCATCCTCGCAGTGGAAGACCACGTGTAACAACACCTGCACAGGATCGGTATATCTGAATATCACACCTGCATGACAGGTTCAGGATGGCCACAAAAATTGCTTGAGTCACACCATAAACACACAATCCCTCCATCAGTGCTCAGACTGTCCGCAATAGGCGGTACAGGAAAGACATCCTCCTCCCTCATGTGGTACGCCTTACGCATGCTCATCCGGACATGATCCTCCAGCAGGACGATGCCACCAGCCATACTGCTCGTTCTGTACGTGAGTTTCTGCATGACCGCAATGTCAGTGTTCTGCCATGGCCAGAGAGCCAAGAGCCCGGATCTCAATCCCATTGAGCATGTCTGGGACCTGTTGGATCGCAGGGTGAGGGCTAGGGCCATTCATTTACATTTACTCATTTAGCAGACGCTTTTATCCAAAGCGACTTACAATTTGAGGAATATAGAAGCAATTTGTCCAAAGGATACAAAAACACATAAGAGCGCTTACAATACAAAGTTTCAAACATTCTGAATACAAGTAGCACAAGCATGGGGAGTAGAGAAAAGGGAATTTTTTTTTTTTTTTTTGTGAGTGCATGTGTGTGTCATGTTAGGTGCTCATGGAAGAGATGCGTTTTTAGTAGTTTTTTAAACCTCGACAGGGAATCTGCATTCCGGATGAGGGCAGGGAGTGTGTTCCACCAGCCAGGGGTGGTGAATGAAAATGTTCTTGTGATCGTTCTTTTTCCTCTCTGTGATGGAACCACGAGTCGCCGCTCGTTGATCGATCGAAGGTTTCTGGTCGGTGTGTAGAGTTGTACCAATGAGTGGAAGTATGAAGGTGCTGAGTTTGTGTAAGTTTTGTATGCAAGAGTCAGTGCTTTGAATTTGATGCGTGCTGCGAGAGGGAGCCAGTGTAGTGAGATGAAGAGTGGTGTGACATGAGACCTTTTCGGTTGGTTGAAGACCAGACGAGCTGCTGCATTCTGGATCAGTTGTAGGGGTTTGATTGCATTTGCAGGAAGCCCAACCAGAAGAGCGTTGCAGTAGTCCAGTCTGGAAATGACCATGGCCTGCACCAGAAGTTGCGTAGCTTGCTCAGTGAGGAATGGCCTGATCCTTCTAATGTTGTACAGTGCAAACCTGCATGATCGAGCCGTCTTTGCAATGTGGTCCTTGAAAGTCAGCTGGTCCTCAAAGATCACTCCAAGATTTCTGACAGACTTTGAAGGGGTTATCGTGGTAGCACCGTTCTGGATAGTGAAATCATGCTGTCGGGTTGGATCGGCAGGAAAGACTAAAAGCTCTGTCTTTGCCAGGTTGAGCTGCAGATGATGCTCTTTCATCCATGTCGAGATGTCCGCTAGGCAGCTTGTGATTCTCGCAGCCACCGTTGGATCATCTGGTTGAAATGATATGTAGAGCTGAGTGTCATCTGCGTAGCAGTGATAGGAGAAGCCGTGTGCCTCTATGATGGGACCCAGTGATGTGGTGTACATGGAGAAGAGAAGTGGTCCAAGAACTGAGCCCTGTGGAACACCGGTGATCAGTTGACATTCTTTAGAGACTACCACGTGCTACCATCCTGGACATTCCCCTCAGAAATGTCCAGGAACTTGCAAGTGCCTTGGTGGAAGAGTGGCATAACATCTCACAGCAAGAACTGACAAATCTGGTCCAGTCCATGAGAAGGAGATGCACTGCAGTACTTCATGTAGCTGGTGGCCACACCAGATACTTTTAGTCATAATTTTTAGCCTCCATTCATTCAGGGACACATTATTCTATTTTTGTTAGTCACATGTCTATGAAACATTTTTAGTTTGTCTAATGGCGTTGGCTCATTTAGTGTTCATACAAATATTTACACACATTAAGTCTACTGAAAGTAAAAAACAGTTGAAAGTCTGAGGGCGTTTCTTTTCTTGCTGAGTTTATATAGTATAGTGTACTATATAAATATCTCGGTTACTGGAACAACTAAATGTTTTATTACTCTAAACATTTCTTTATCTTTGTAAGGCTGTAGAAAATAATCCACAAGAGAACGTTTCTGTGACATTCAGTGATAAACTAAACACAAAGAACATCAATCCCAGCAGATATAATAGAAACGGAGGAGTTTGTTGATGTTTAGTGATATTAACTTGGATGGATGTAAATCTCAGCAGACAGTCGGTCAAACTGAAGCAGATTTATTAATTCAAGAGAGGAACTCAACAGAATGAAGATGATTGTCTGATTTATATGATCCTCAAAATAACCATCAGTTAAATGACTAAATCATGCAGTCTATATATAACAAGATAAATATACAGCATAAATATAGTCATTCTGATCAATGTTGAGTGATCTGAACATTTCCACAAGAGAAACAAGCAATGCCATTTAACAGAGCAGATGATGCATGTGATAATCACTGATCATTGCAGATTAATAATCATCTCTGAAATCATCCAACAATGAACAAAGACATTTACTGTCACGTCAACATGATGCAGAAACACTCTGTAATACATGTGATGAAACTACACAGTTACTGTCTTTACTCCTGGACTGAAGCTCGCTCGCTCTCGCTCTCTTCATCACAGCGGAGATCCACAAAACTCAGACATAAACCCTTTCAATCCCAACACACATTAAACACTATCAGATCTCTCAAGATCTCAGCAGCTTCACTTACTGCAGTCCAGGTTGACTGTTTCTTTCATACAAAATCATTGTTTAAACATTTACATACATTTAATCAATAAACCATTTAATCAGAGATTTGTCAGGTGTGGGAGAATGAGGACTCAATTGTGCAAGATGATGGTGATTATATTATTGCAAAAAGAAAATAAAACAGATCAAAAACCACCCCGAGGGGAAAGAAACAGACTATAACACGAACAGGACTAGAACAAGACTAGAGCACGACTGAACACTGGACAAACACAGGATGCACAGCCATGAAATGACGACGAAACGGCACAAGACAGCAAACATGGAGGGAATAAATACACACAGAAGGAAGGGTAATTGATTGGGAAACAGCTGTGATAAATCAAACCAATGACATGGAAACAAGGAGAAAGAACACAAAGACTAAACACGTCTCACATTAGACATAGACGACGCACAGCTGGTGACAACCAAACTCCACGCAACACCAAAACACAACATGAAAGCACGCGGCCGATGTAAACACGAACTGTGTGCTTACAACACTGCACAAGGACTCGAGAGCACACGGTACAAACAGAGCTTGAAACCGCGGCCACTCACATAATGTAGAGCGTGCGAGAACAAGCAACCACTCGTCTCATGCGCTCACGACAAGGATGAACACACGGGACATGAATGTCCAAACCCCGACACAAAACCAAGACCGAACAAGACCGTCTGGGGATCGGACACTACAACCCGCACACAAGACGTTACACAGACAAGAGAGCACGCGACTCAAACAATCGAAGCCATGCGCACACACACACACACAAAACTTGAGACATTACGGTAGTGTCAGAGCTCTGCCACATCAACAAGAGATTACTAAACTGAATGTGGCAGAAACCTGACAAGATTAGACTCTAGATGAGATCAGTGAATCAGATCAGAATGATTATTGTATCTGTCCAATAGGTTTGGTTCTGGTTTCAGTTTGTTTTCTTGGACTCTTTAGGGTTTGTTACTCAACAGTGATTTACTAAAAAACTCCTTTTCCTTTGTGTTTTTCACATATCGACAGTTTATTAAAGCTCTTACAAATAATTACAAAAATGTGTTACAGAATCAACAACTCAAAGCAGGTCCTGTCAGGATTGTGTTTCTTTAGTTCAGAGGTTTTCAAAGCAAATCCCATCTTTTTTTTTACAACTCTCCACGCCTCCCCTGGCATGCTCTGGCGCGCCCCACACATTGAAAACCCCTGGTTTAGTTGATTTTTCATTCTTATGTGTTTGTTTATTGTGCTTTAATTTAGTTTAGCCTTGATTGTTTCCTAATTTGTTTCCTTAATTGATGATTCTTGTCGTCTACTTCATTCCTTTGTTACATCTGTGTGTTATTATTCACTGTTGTGTTCAGTTCCTCAACATTAAGTGTGTGTAAGTGTGTGAAACCACAACAGATCTTTAATATCAGCCTGTTTTTCACACAAGGACATTTTGAGTTAATAATGCCGATCATAATTCTGTGATTTATTTTCAATATTTACTTCTGTTTCTCAGTGAAAGCTGCAGTGAAGGTGAATCCAGATCAGCGTGTGTTCAGAGGAGAGACGGTCACTCTCACATGTGACATTCAGGGAGGACAAGGACAGTGGACGTACAGCTGGTTTATAGATGGTAAAGACACACACACAGAGAGTCTCTCACACACAGAAAGAGTCTACAACATCACATCTGTGTCTGATGGAGAGAAATACAGATGTGAAGCAAAGAGATCAGACATCAGTGATGCTGTTTCACTGACTATATCACGTGAGTCTTCATATTCACATCTGATTAATGATAATTTAAAATCAGTATTTCTTCTTGTCGTCTGTATCATCTGTTCTGACTGAAGTTATTCACCGTTAGTCATGATTCTCTCAGATGAAGAACAGCAGAAGGTGTTTGATTACAGATACTGTTATCAGAAATGTTGAGAGTGAAACTGAAGTGAGTTTATAGAGCAGGGGTTGGTGACGTGTGACACACACAAATCACTGTATTGTGAGTAAAAGTGAGAGAGATGAATGCGTTTCATTCAGATAAAGAACCTCCTTCTTCACTCAGATCTACAGTTTGAGGAAATCGCTCCTCATAGTAACAGCGTGTTTTATTAAGATAGGAGTTATAAATACAATTAAAGTGTGAAACTCTGAAAACCATAATTTCTCTCTCTCACACACGCGCACGCACGCACGCACGCACACACCTGACTGACTGTTTACAGCTTGTTCTGCTGTATATAATTAAGGCTATACATTCCTGAGATATTCAGACAAGTGTATATACTGTCATGGTTGTAGGCAAAGACAAAGTAGAAGACAGAAGACGAGCCAACGGAACTTTAATTATAAATTCGAGGGTGGTGTAACAGCCGTTTGGCGCAGGCTTGGGCGCTGGCTGACGAGCGGCAGGCTCAGGAGGAGAGACTAGATCAGGGGTGGGCAAACTATTTGTATCGCGGGCCACATTGGTTTCTTAAAATTGACAGAGGGGCCGGGGTGAAGGTCGTACCTGTGCATTTACTTATAAGAAATCCTAGAAAACCTGTATAAAGTATAGTTTGGTCTTAAATCACTCGACTGGGACACGTGAAATTACAACAAAACAATATTAATACAATTTAATCGACAGAAAAACCATAATATGCAATGTGACTGAATCATATATTTGCCTCAGCTCTAGATTGACAATCACAGGCGTCCAATCACAACTGACCTCAGGAAAAAAGGGAACTAACCAATGACGTTTGATGTTACTATTACAAAAGCAAGCCCCGCCCCACGACTGACAAAAACAAGTGCTCGCGCGAGCAAAAACAGCAGTCGAAAGCAGGCGAATGTTCGTGCACGCGCAGATTAGATGTCACGTGCGTGCGAGTGATTAAAATGAGCTCGCGGGTACCCGTATTTACATGTAGCTCTGTTTTCCACTCGCGGATGTAATTTACGCACGCAAACATCAGTTTTGCGCTCGTTCCTTTTTAGCACGGAATTAACGCCATAAAGGGGGTGTAGAGGGGTTTGCGACACATGCATACTCTCCACCACAGCTTCAGCGCCACTGCCGCTTGCAGCCGCGACAGAGTGACATTACAGATAAATGTAAAACGAAGGAGGTTTAATACAGGTTCGGCAAGTTCGGTGGGCCGGATTAAAAAGCTCTCGGATTAATTCGCTCTCCAGACACCTAATTACGGCTTCCTGCCAGCGAAGTCCTGTGGTGTCTGGGAGTTTTCTCTTTTGATGGTAGTTTGCCCCGATCCAGAACAGCGAATTCATGGGCGAATTTCTGCGAATTTCGAATGGGCAATGGAGATGAACTCGATTAGAAAATCCATCTTCAAAAAAGTATTTTTTTGGTGACAAACCTTGGTCATTTGTTCTGTAACGGTTGTAGGCAAGGACGAAGAAGAAGACAGAAGACGATCCAACGGAACTTTAATTATAAATTCGAGGATGGTGTAACAGCCATGGAAACAAACATGTGGCAACCACAAACAAGGTTCAAACCAACCTGAAGTTTACATGAACAACAACTGACAACTAAGGAGTGAACAAGGAGAACTAAATATACTAACAGTGATTAACAAAAGAAAAACACCTGTGATGATTAGTGACTATGACAACTGATGGGTGACAGAAAGATCTAGAACAAGATCTTTTTTTGTGACTGAAAAAAGGCAAAATAAGAGTCCTGGTTTAGTGAAGACGTGACATACAGAGTCCTATGAAATATTCCACAGACATCGAGCTGATGCATGTAAAGCTCTGTTCACACACACCTGCTGAGAGCGTTATTTCAAATTAGCATTAATGGATTAATGGATCACATTAGTATTAATGGATTAATGGTACTCGATACATCAGAAGAAGATACACCCCGTTGACAGACCGATCGCTCCGCTACTTCCGCGTTCGGAGGACAGGCAGATCGCGCCGCCGCACAGCCCAATCGACAGGACTATGGCTCTACACAGCTTCATGTTAAAAAAAAAGTGGGTATATGGCTCTCTCAGACAAAAAGGTTCCCGACCCCTGTACTAGACCCTCCCCTGTGACGATCATGAACCCATCTCTAACCGGACCAAATTGGACTTCATATTGGACTTGAATTGTTGTATAATAATCATGCACGGTTTGGCTGTGGCCAGAGGAGAACTGGTCCCCCGACTGAGCCTGGTTTCTCCCAAGGTTTTTTCTCCATTCTATTCTTCATTCATTACGTCACCTGCCGGAGTTTTGGTTCCTTGCCGCTGTCGCCTATGGCTTGCTCAGTTGGGGAAACTTAACACTTAAAATTTCATCAATTGTATTGATTCGCCTGCTCTTTTGGGGCTTCTGTTCAGCCAAACAAACTTTGTTTATATTGTTTTTCCTGTAAAGCTGCTTTGAAACAATCTACATTGTAAAAAGCGCTATATAAATAAAGGTGACTTGACTTGACTTGACAAAAGTAGTTTATATAGAATATAAATAACAATATCAATTGATAGTCAAAGGCAAATTGTGGGCAGACAGTAAAACCTGGAATGAGAGATGTGTTCAGAGATGTGAGTGGAAACACAAACCTGACATTTCTAAGCTGTTTCTGTGCACTGGAGAAAAATAATAATCATGCAATATTCTGTATTTAGATTATTTTCTTTAACATTTTTATACTTTCTCTTTAAATATTAATGCACAGTTTGTTTAAACTCCTCATGAACTGATACTGGAAGTTTTCTTTTTCTCTTTTATCATGAATATGTGAGTGACTGTAATCTATAAGCTTTTGCTCTAAAACAATGACAAAATTCACATTTAGAAGACAAAAGTGTTGAAAACGTCCAGTCTCTCACTTCTGCTGATATCAATGATTTTGATGATGTCACTCTGAACTTCAGCTTCATCAGATTTTCTGTCCAATCAAATGCATCTAGAATATAAATGTTCTTCATAATATCTTCTTTTCTGCAGTGACATTTATGCAGGTTTAGGACAGATGGAGAAAATTCACTTACTTTGACTTTGTTAGATGTTTAATCATAACTTCTGTTTGTTCATTTCTTACAGAGAAACCTAAAGTTGTTCTGAATGTTCAGCCGAATCCATCACAGATATTCAGAGGAGAGACTGTTACGCTCACATGTGACATACAGGGGAAAGGATGGAGATACAGATGGTGGTGTGTTGGTGGTAGTTTTCACACATCTAAAGAGATCAAGATCACAGCAGATCGAACACAGAAGTGTGAGTGTAGAGGCTGCAGAGAATCAGGATCAGGATCAGATTTCTGCTCTGAATGGAGTGAAGTGACTCTGTCTGTATCGGGTGAGTGATCATCACTGACTCACATCAGCATCTGCTCACATTGAATATTAAATGTTTTCTTTGTGTTGGAATAAGGGATGTAATTCCCGATCATTCCCATGATGGATGGTGGTTTAAATGAATGATGAATGATGGATGGATGATGAGTTTTGTCACCGGCATGAATATGAGCACATGCTCAAAACAGCTTTTCACTCCACATGTCAATAAAAGGCCAATAGTTGGACTGTAAAGTGAATCCATGTGATTCTGATATTTTAATGAAATTAAGGAGTGTTTAGATGTTTTTACTTTAAATGGAGGTTATTGTTGTTGTTTCATATTCTGTCATCCTGATGCTCGTTGTGTTATTGCATTTAAAACACAATCTCAAAGTGTTTAATGAACATTATGATCATGTAAAGTAGGAGAATAACCGTTACACCGGATAAATATTCAGTCACTGAACAACAATGATTTGCTTACAAGAGAATTGATTTTTAGCAGGAAAATCATCATGACCTTGGAAACATTGGGATTCATGCTGAATGAGAGGAACGAGAGCCCAAACATGTGAATTAAGCGGCTCTTTGTTCTGTTTTGTGGCTTACCGTTTGAATGACCATTTACCGTATTTTCCTGCATGTAACCCGCGGGTTATACCAGATTTTACAAACCCCACAGGGCGGGTGCGGGCTATATCAAATTTTTTTTACACGTAATAATATTTTTAAATATTTGTTAAGGGTTTTTTTGCGGCATTTTCTTTCTTTTCTTCATTCTTGCAAGGGTTGTTGTCTCTGGCGGTCGTTCTAGCACTCTGACAGCTGCACTAATAGGCTGTCTGACCTGTCAATCCTGCAAGAAGATGTGATCGGCTGTGCTGCATGAGGGCGGGCTCTTCTCATCTCATCCGTTGATCAACATGCTTCCACCGGGAGAGACTGCTCTTTCTTTTTCTTCTGATTCTGACTTGGGTTTGTTTTCTTATTGTTTGAATTTCGCACACAAGCACTGTGTACCGATCCTGAACAGTTATGGATAATTGACGTCATGCGAGCAACATTCGAAATTCGAATCGTGAACTTGCACAAAAAAGTTCATCATGGGTGCGGGTTATACCAACAATTTTTTACCCAAAACCCGCGGGCTATATGAGGGTGCGGATTATCTGGGCCTGCGTCTGCGGGAGTGTTAACTCCAGAACACCCAGGAAGCGGAGCTAGAGCTGCATCCACACACTTGGTGAACGTGCGAGGAGTCAAGCCAGGCCGAATGGAAGAACTCTGTATAGATAAGCCTTGCCCCCAAAGGCGAATCTGAGGAACTTCCGGTGCTGTGGAAGGATAGACACGTGGAGATATGCATCCTTGAGATCTATCGTGACAAACCAGTCCTCGGACCTGATTTGAGCTATGATCTGCTTCAGAGTTAACTGTCAACAGTTGTCAACAGAGTCATTCTGAATCTCAGCGCGAAGATCTAAGATAGGACGTAAGCCTCCACCCTTGTTTGGAACGATGAAGTATCGGCTGTAAAAGCCCGAATCTCTGGCTGAGAGAGAAACATACTCTATGGCCTCTTTCCTCTGCAACGAGTCGACTTCCTGTTCCATGATCAGAGTCTTCTCAGGGTCCACCAAGGTTGGCAGAACCCCCAAAAATCAGAGTGGTTGGACCCGGAACTGAATAGCATATCATTCTGATACGGTATGCAGGACCCACTGAGAGACCTGGCAGACGTAGCCACACTGCCATGAAATCTACTAGGGGTATCAGCCTCTCGAGACTGACCTCTGGACAGATATATTTTTCCACTCCGGGGCCCTGATAGATACCAGAGAGCCGCCGGAGCGGTTGTTCTAGGACCCTCCTCAGAGGGGGCGGCCTGTCCAGCGTGTCCCGTGTGGAGCGCGACTGGAAGGGGCTGCCTTCGAAAAGCGTGACCCGGCTCCCTCGAGGTACCGGGCCTGCTACCGCGCTTACAGGGCACTGATCTACCCCTCTGGTAGACCAGCGGGGGTACCCCTGCGAGGCCGAAGGTCGCTGGCGTCAGGGCCTCTTGCTCTTTGCCTTCTTAGCATGGAGGACAGTCCTCAGACCTTTCCTCCTGCCAGAAGGCTGCGGTTGAGCGCGACAACCCGCACCGCCACCCGACTGGCTCGCAGTCTCAACCTCATCCACGTCGACACTAACGACATCCACCTCCAGCTCCTCAGAACTGGAGAGGTTGAGTATTGCATCCTCACCAAGGCCGGAAGTAACAACCGTATGGTGTGCTTCCGAATCCTGAGTGAGGGCGGATCCAGCAGGTAAGGGAGGAGATAAGGCATAGCCATGAGGACCGCAAGCCCGAGCAGTTCACTCGAAAACTGCCAGGTGTGAGCGGAGAGTGCGCAGCGCAGCTGCAAACACTCTGCACACTCAGAGGCCTCGTGCGCCGAGCGTGCATGCCCAAAAAAGTCACACGCAGAGCGTGTGTATCACTGCTCGTGAAATACCGCGGCAGGGAGTGACACAACGTCTGAATGAACATCCGACATAATAAGAGGTAAGTGTTAGAAAAAACAAACTTACCGCCAGCACAATGCACTTCACACACGTATAGCTTCGAGCACTCTTGAAGACACTAAAGCTGCGGCTTCCGGGTCACGGCTTGCTTATATACTCCTGGCTCATGACGTCACCCTCGGCGACACGAACTCACGAACTCACACACCTGGATTAAATTGCGCTTCAAGAGACAATCTCGCTAAGGTGTTCCCATATGCATTCGACGCAGTGTTGAGTTCCCTTGACAGGGAACGAACGCACACTTCCGCAAAAAAATCCCAAAAAACGAACAAGCATTTTTAGTTCATTCCAATAGAAGTTGAGCTGATTTTTCCCCTGATTTTTTAAATTTGAAACCGTTCACAAAGACAGATTGAACTGAAGTCATTCAGAATCAGCAAATTAATCTCAACAATATGGCAATCATCAAAATACATATTTGGATCAACTCTAAAAAACACAAAATTATATTATAAAGTCACAAGAAAAACAGCAAATATAAAAGCAAATATTAAGAATTAGAGTAAATTCAGCTGCATTTATTCATCTTGATAACCAGCATGCATTGCAACATGAAGCATTTTGTTGATCGTTATTTTCTGATTCTTGACATATTTGTGTGTGTATTTGAATTATACAGAAGCTTAAAATGTTTTTAAAATCCTTCAAACCACAACACTCAAAAATATAAAGATAATTACACACACAGATAATATACTGTATCTGCTAATCTATACATTATATGATGATGGATGAAACCCTAACTCATATAGACATGATTAGTCTCGTCATGTTCCACTTCCGGGTCCTGTCCGTGTTTCTTTCCGTGTCCTTGAGTCACCTGTCTCGTTAATCACTCACCTTGTTTAGTTCTGTCAGGTGTCCCTCATGTTCTCCGATTATAAATTCCCTCCTGGGTTCCCATGTCTTTGTGAGTTGTTAACGTTTTGTGGTGGATGTTGTCCAAGTGTGTGGGTGTCGCTCTGTGTCTCCTTCTACTCTCTTACGTGCCATTTCAGTTTGTTTCCAGTCTTTTGTTTTCACGTGTTTAAATAAAGAGAGTTTAAGTTTGGGAATCTGATCTCCTTGTGCTCTTTGCTCCGCATCGCACACCCATCCACAGTATAACGTGACAATTAGTGTTCATTTAAACCTGAGGATGTTTCTGTGAATCACGTCAATATAAAGTTCTTTATTCGATTATTGAATTACGTTTTTTTCTGGATGATTTACTGTGAAGAATGAGTTATTATTAAAATATAAGTTGAAAGAATGTTTCAGGAACATTATAATAACCTTTAAATAATTTTCAATTAACATCAAGGAAACTGTACATTTTAAAGTTTGTAAAACATTCTTCAATCAAAAAAATTGTGTCTGAAAAGTTGAGGATCTTCAGCTCTTTCTGATTTCTATGGTGAGTTTGAGGAGTTTGTCTGAGGATGAGAGAGAGCCAGAGAAACAACTGAGTATAACAGGACAAATATTACTAATGACAAAATAATGTGAAGTATATAGCTTTATCAAATATTTACAAAATGTAATTCTTTTGTTTTTGCTGAAAGATCTGTTTGACTCACTTTGTTTTTGTTCTCAGATTTGCCCACATCTACAGTGACTGTGACACCAGACAAATCTGTATTCACTGGAGAAACAGTCAATCTGACGTGTGAGATAAAGGATTACAGTAACTGGAAATATGAGTGGTATAAAGGCAGTAGATCCAGTTTAATGTTAAACGATCATCAGCGTTACACAGTAACCAAAGAAATTCTTACCATAAGAAAAGTAACTAAAGATTATCAGGGTCAGTACTGGTGTAGAGGACAGAGAGATGGAAGACCAAACTCATCACAATCAAGTTCCGTTTCTCTCTCTGTGTACGGTGAGTTCAACATCATTGTCCTCATAAACTCTCTCTACTGTGATATTACAATCAAGAGTCGTTCTCTCAGTGAATCTCTTGATTGAAACACAGTCTCAAAATGCAAAATACAGTTAAAGTATTTTTAACTTGAAGTGTAATCTTTAGGAGAATTTTTTTTCTGATTGCTATAATGTAAATGATCCTAAAAAGAAATGGTCTGATAATTGTCTTTAGTGGATAACCGCGGTCTCCTGAAGGGTTGTTGTATAATTAAATGCAAATAAATAAAAATAAAAAGTACTATTAGATAGAACCATAAGTTTAAATGCATCACTCACCAAGAAGCCACCCATCGTGCACTCTGTCAGCTACCAGCTGCCACCCAACCATGCTGTTTGTAAGGATGTATGAATCATGGGTTTACCCAGGCCACCTTGCCACAATATTTGTTAGGTGCATTTACGCATCACATATTATCTGCACATTTATTGAATGGAAATGTTTCCAATTCACATATGCAAATTCATCTTCAGATGGCGCCTTATATGTGTGTGCAGTCGATCGCTCCGTTTACATTAAAACCGGCTATCACTGCATATTGCATTTTAATGTTTGGCTGGTCAACTGCATCATATGGGAACCTTACATACCTGGTAGACATGCAGATGATCCCATCCTATACAGCTAACATTGCGCGGCTCAAAGATGACTGGCTTATTCCTGAGCGGTCTGCCAGTTCGCTTTGGAAAGAACCAGTTTCCAGGAAAGCAAGTGTTGTCAGCACCTGTAACGGAACGGGTATTGTGTGGCTTTCACTAGATTCGGACCCAGCTAGATTCTGAGGATAACCCTTGGAAATCTGAAACGGCTGATAAGCCAGTCATCATCCTGGGCCAGAAAATCATTGTGGTCCCTAAAAACTCGTCCTCTTCGTATTCTGCTTTAGCAATGTCCTCTAATATTGCCAAAGCTGCCATTGCCATAGACTAAGGGTTGTGTCAATTTGCACATGCTTTTATATGTTCTTAATTGATAAAATATTACCATAAGGCTTGTGTGACAATATATGTCAATTATTTTATAAATTGCAAATTAATAGCAATCTTCTAATGCGATAGACTTGTAGAACAATTTGTTGTGTAATTTTGAAACTTCACTTCATTGTCTGTAGGAGTCGCCAACGGACAAAAACAATGAGAAATGTACGTATGCCAGACATGAAATTGGCGCGGAGAAACGCACATTGTCACGTTAATTTCAGTGTTAGTACATCCGACCGTGAGCGTGAAAGCTGGCGTATGCAAAGTTTACGCAGTGTTGATACATGAGGCCCCAGATGTTGTAAAGAAATCACTCATCAAAAACAAAGGAACAGATTAAATGTAATTAAACGGTAACAAAACAGTTAAATAATAAATGTTTTGGAGAAAAACACCATTGCGATGATATTGTAACAGACGGGACTCAAAGGCAGAGATCCAAACGCAATGTCTTTATTAAGAGTGGTCATAAACAGGCAGGAATCACAAAGGCGGGCAGACAGGATCAGAATCGTGATACAGGCGGTGGTCAAGGCAGGCAGCTATCAATCATAAACGTAAATCCAGGCAAAGGTCAGGGCAGGCAGAACAGGATCAGAACACGGGTAAACAGGCAGGATCGGAAACAGCAAAACAAGACAGAATAAACAACGCTTAGAAATGATAGCTACGGCAAATCAAGACTTCGCCCAGAGCTGTGGGCGAAGGAGTCTTTTATAGTTCATGAGATTGGTAACAGGTGGCATGAACAAACAGACATGATGGAGTCCAGCTGTGTATGTGTAATCAGTGCAGTGTGATGGTTCCTGGGAAATGTAGTGTGTAGTGAAGTGTCAGTATATGTGTGAGCTCCATCTGGTGGCCATGGAGGGGAACTCAGAGCTCATAATCATAACAGATATATGATTTATTTGTCTTCTTAGAGCCATGTTGGGTATTTTAATAATAATATTATATTCATAATGCAAGGCTAGTTGACTGCCTTTATTATTATGACAAATACTGTACAAAATATATATTTTTTGTTTGATGTTTTTTTATTATCCAAAGCCATATAAGATCATATAAGTTTATTTAAAATAATTGTAATATAAAGTAAGTTTGGAACAAAAACATGGTCTTATTCTCATAAATTGTAATAATTGACGGTGTGCTAAGCTAACATGCTCGCTAACCCTCAGATGCTCCTGCAAATATGACATTTTTAGGAATAATATGGAGTATTGTAATAAAGACATTTATTTTTTCTGTATTACTTTACAAAACTTTTAAGCTATTTATAACTAATTTTTCCATTATGAATTAACAATAAACTGCCATATATTTGCTTTCAAATGAGACCATGCATATGCTTTTAATTAAAAGTGTGAACTGTATCTGTTTAGTTCAGGATGCCATATCTTGTGATTTTATTTATTTTCCAGGGGTGAAGGACCACCCCTATCCTAAACGACCCCTAATGATGTAAATCACATGATCATTATTGATTATTTAATGTTGAATGACATTAAACCTGTGAATTTTCAGATGGAGGAAGAACATCACTCTCTTCTCCACATTTCTTCAACATCAGTTACACAAATACAGGAACTCAGATAATCAGATCATATTTTATATAGTTCACTGAAAGAGCTTTGACTTCTTTCTTCTCAGATTTGCCCACATCTACAGTGACTGTGACACCAGACAGATCTGTATTCACTGGAGAAACAGTCGATCTGACGTGTGAGATGGAGTCTTACAGTAACTGGAGATTTGAGTGGTATAAAGACACAAACAGTGTAAAGTTAAACATGTCTGAGCGTTACACTTTAAACAGAGACACTCTCACTATCAGAGGAGCTGCTGAGTCTGATCAGGGTCAGTACTGGTGTAGAGGACAGAGAGATGGAAGACCATCGTCCTCACAGGAGAGTAACCGAATCAATCTCTCTGTTAATGGTGAGTAAACACTGATAAACACTCAGACAACAGCAGCTGAACTCTGACTCTGGAGGATCTGAATCTGATCTTGTTCTCCTGCAGGTCTAAAGCCGAAGCCTGAACTCACATCAGATCCTGCAGGAGCTGCACTGACAGGAAACACAGTGACTTTGACCTGTCGCATGAATCCGTCCACTGGATCCTGGGACTTTTACTGGTACAAACACACACTGAAACCTGAGACTGAGACGAGAGGAACAAACTCCTACAGACTGAAGATTGATTCAGTGTCTGATGGAGGCCAGTACTGGTGTAGAGCTGGAAGAGGGAAACCAGTCTATTACACACAAAACAGTGATGCACTGTGGGTAAATGTTACAGGTGAGAGAGAATGTAGTGTGAGACGCAACATATACAGATCAGAGACAATATCTATAAAACTACTACAACTATAAATGCAATAATCTGTGTTTGTACAGAGAGTCCTAAACCTGTGCTGACGATACGACCTGATGAACGAGTGTTTAGAGGAGAAACAGTCACTCTCAGATGTGATATAAAGTGGGGAGGAGACACTGAGTGGACATACAGATGGGAAATAGAGGGAAACAACAACCAATATAAAAACACTGTCAGCCGAACCTCAACACAAGAGCTGAACATCAGCAGTGTTGAAGACTTTCACAGCGGTAAATACACCTGTACAGGACAGATGGACACTCAAAACTCTCAGCGCAGTGATGCTGTTACACTGAATGTATCAGGTGAGTTTGTGTTTGCTGTGATCAGCTTCTCCATCAGTTTCTCTACGGCTCTGTAACTCATGATGTTTTGTTCAGCTGATGCTCAGGCAGTCGTGCGAGTGTCTCCACAGCCGTGGCTGACTGAAGGAGAATCAGTGACTCTGATCTGTGAGGTTTCAGGCTCCTCTACAGGCTGGAGGTTCAGCTGGTTCAGAGATCATGATCATCTGTCAGACAGCAGCAGAGGAGCTGGAGGATCTTACACTCTCAGTCCTGCTGCTCTACAGCACACAGGAGTTTATACGTGCAGAGCAGAGAGAGGACGAGCGGCCTATTCCACACGCAACAGCAGCTCACAGCCACTGTGGGTCACCGGTGAGGATTTCTGCTGCTGCTCATCCCTATTTCTGTTTCATTGCAGTCTCTGTGCTGTCAGGTGTGATTGAGATGTTGCTCTTTTCAGGTGTTTCTGCTTCAGTGTCTCTGCTCATCAATCCCAGCAGAAGTCAACACTTCTCATCTGACTCTCTCTCTCTGAGCTGTGAGGATCAGAGTAACTCTGCTGGATGGACAGTGAGAAGATACACAGACAAAGACACAGAAACTTGTTCAAAACAAACAGGATCTTCATGTGGAATCGAGTCTCTCCGCACATCTGACACTGGAGTTTACTGGTGTGAGTCTGAATCTGGAGAGAAACGCCATCCTCGAAACATCACTGTACAGGGTGAGTCCGGTTTCTAATCTCAGAATGTCAGGGTTTTAGTAGTGAGCGAGGACTCAATCGCAAGGGGAAGAGAGTTTATTGAAAACAAGAACAAAAAACACAAACAAAACTACCCCGTGGGGAAAAACTGACTAGGACTAGACTTGACTTGACTGGAACTAGACTAGATCTTGACATGACTTGACACAACACATGGACCAAAACTCAGGCGTACAAAGTGCAACGAAGCAGCACAGGACGGCAAACACAAGGAGACTAAATACCCAGGTGGAAAAGCAATAGAGAGAGAGACACAGCTGGAATAAAATCAAACTAATGACAATGAAACAAGACGGGCGGGGTAACAGACGAGACATGAACATGAAGCCAATTACACAAAGACGACGCGCAGCTGGCGACAAACCAAACTGCGCGTGACAAAACAAGCACGCGGCCGATGGGATGCGAACCGCGTGCCAAAACGTAAACACACGGACGAGAGGAGGCGCGGCTCGCGCAACGCTTGAAACCGCGCCCACTCACAAGACGTAGAGCTCGCAAGAACGAGTGTAAACACCTGTTCTCGTGAGCTCACGACAAGGACGAACAAAACGAGTTATGAATGCCCGAATCCCGATCCAAAACCGAAACTAGACAAGACCAGTCTCGGGATCAGACATCATAACTCGCACATAAGACGTTACACAGACAAGCGCGCGCACAGCTCGAATACTCGAGGCCATGCGCACACACATCAGACACGAGACAATACGGTAGTGTCAGAGCTCTGCCACAAAACCAAGAAATGACTAGACCGAATGTGGCAGAACCCTGACACAGAAACTCTCTTTCTGGTTGAAATTCTAATTACAGTCACACATTTTCCTCAACAATTTTTTTTCTTTATCGCTGATCAAAGACTTTCTTGTGTTTGTAGATGGTGAAGTGATTCTGGCGAGTTCTGTTGATCCTGTGATTGAGGGAGAGACTCTGACTCTACACTGTTTACATCGATCTACAAACCCCTCCATCCTCAGCGCTGATTTCTATAAAGACGGATCACTGGTCCAGAATCAGACGACAGGAGAGATGAGCATCACTACTGTCTCAAAGTCACATGAGGGTTTCTACTCCTGTAAAACAGAGAGAGGACAGTCGTCCCGCAGCTGGATCTCAGTCAGAGGTGAGAGTCACGCGAGTCTGAGACCAAGAGAAACACTTTAATACAGAGTAAAGTTTCTCAAAAATGTGCTTGTGTTTCTGTGTTTTCAGCTTAGATTTCTGTCTCCTAAATCATCAGCTTTCTTGCTGCAGTTTTTCGCATCTGATGGTGACAGTCGTGATGATTTACAAATGTTACAGAGCCAGAATGTGATATTAACAAGTTAAAAAATATTCAGAATATTAATTTGATTACATATTGAACATATTTGTTTTATTTTATTATTTGTCAAGCATTAGAAATATTCAGTCATGATAAATATTTTAGTGAGTTGTTCTGCTTTTGATCCATATTATTGTTGATTATGGTTATTGTTATTTAGATGTGTCATAATCTTAAATGAAAGTGTCTTTATCATCTTTGTGATGTTTGTTCTTCAATAGTAAAAGCTTGACGTCTTTCTGTTCTTCAGTTTTGTTGGTTTTAGTCAGCAGTTTCCTGTTCAGTTTCTCTTGTTTCAGTCATTTATAAACATACAGACCAAAGTTTTATTCTCTATCATATATTCTGTGTGAATAACAGTTGAAATTAATATGTATTTGCCAAGAGTGTAATAAAAATGTCTTTGTCTCACATTTGTCTCATCATTTGTAATCCATCATCTAAATCTGAATCAATGTCTCATGTCATATTTTCATGGTTTCATTGTGAGAAACTGAAAGTCGTTCTTTAGATGCTCAGAGACACAAAACTGATCAAACTGAATAAATACATTTGACAGCAATTTCACAGCAGAACTAAGAATGAAAACTGTTCTTTACACTGACAGAGGGATGAGATTCAGCAAACAGATGTTTCTACTCACAAACATCTTTCATTTCAGCTTCATTTTCAATAAAGCCGAGACAAAACAAATATTGTGAAATGTATTGAATGAAGAACAGCAGGAGTTTTTGACATTTTAATAGAAAATAACAGCTACCATATAATTTATATTTCACACATGATCTGTTAAATATTCATGTTGTGTCTATTCATGATTATGCTTTGTTTCTTGATTATTGTGTGAAATTGACTATATTTTTCCATTATGTATTAAAATATTAATCTTAAAATCTAAACACATAAAACATCTTAAGATTCACAATCAATGACACATGAACTTTAACACAAGCTGCAGATATGAGTTATTATATTAATTTAGCTGAACTCCAGCTGGTTCAGTCAGTCTCTCTAATGTTTCATTCTCTGTAAAGAATTTCTGGAGTAAATATTCAGATAATCATCAATTCACAGCAACAGAATCCAGAGCATTAGAGGAGTTTATATTCCCACTAACAGACCTGATTGAAGACACACATGGACGGGTCTAGTGACGTCACCAGTGACGCTTTCCAGGTGGAGTTCAGCTCTATGATGATTGATAATTGGGAGAGGGTTCAAGTTTCCAGAACTCCTGATTAAACTTTACAGTTTTAGAAAGACAAGCTGTATTTTAGTGATGGTGAGATGAAGCATTGAACCTTTTCAGTCAAGTGGTTCATTTCTCAAAGCCTCATTTGCTCACAAAACCATCTAGTGGCCAAAGAGTATAAAACAATCAGATACATTACAGATGTGCCTGATGTGGTGTGTGATACACTGTGTATATATAATGTGTATTTTCTTGAGGTATTACATAACATTGTAATAAATGTATTGGCTGGAAATTTATGGGACTATCAAATGTGTCAAGTGAAGTCACCTTTATTTATATAGCACTTTTTGCAATTCAGATTGTTTCAAATCAGCTTTACAGTGTTCACATGAAAACAATAAAAACAAAGTTTGTTTTGGCTGAACAGCAGCTCTAGAAGAGCAGGTGAATCAATACAATTGATCAATATTAAGTGTTACGTGTCCCCAACTAAGCAAGCCAGAGGCGACAGTGGCAAGAACACAAACTCTAGCAGTGACAGAATGAATGAATAAATAAATGAATGATTGAATATGCAAATCATTTGTTTGGTCATAGGCAGACGGGGCAAAATTATAATTGTATAAGTGTCTGGGTTTAACTGGGCAGAAGGCAGTGAATGTGCTTGTGTATCTTGGACTTTGATTTTTGGAAAGAAGAAAAATAATGAAGAGGATTTACTTTAGGAGTTTTTATTCAAGAATATTATTTTTCAACTGTTTTAGGGCTAAGGCAATTTTCTTGTTTTTTTCTTACACATCGTCTCCTGCCTTTGGAAACACTCTTTCACAACCACACATCTTGATGGATCCCCAGGGTGTCACGTTACAAACAAGGGGAGGACTCAAATGCGGGTGAAAAGGAATATTTATTATAACAAATGGAACAACAAACAAAAGAAAACCCACAAGGGGGAAAACATAACTAAACACTAACCAAACACTCAAGGAAGGCAGCCAAACCGGATTAAATGGTAGCACAAGGCAAAACATGGAGAGACATTGACGCGACACAGGACAGCAAACACACCAGGATTAAATAGGCAACACATGAGGGAAGGTGGTGATGAGAGACAGCAGGGAATGATTACGGGAAACAAGGAGGCGGGGCAGACGCTAACGAGACAAACACACGGGAGAGAGAGCAGTGCCACGGTTCTGTCCACTAGAACACTAATAACACTGGAAACAGAGACAGAACCGTGACACAGGGTTTATATAGCTGTCACAATTTCGCGGCAAGATTTCACCCGCTTACTGAACCACTCAGGCAAAAGATCAAGATCTAAAGCAGAAGGCAAAAGATGTAGATGTCAGTCTGAAAGCTCAAGAACGGCTCATGGAAACACACATCTCTGATCTAGAGATGCTCTCGAAGGGGGAACTTGAGATTATTTGGGTTCCTGAAACTCACAAGGAAGAAATCAGAGCCGAGGTCAAGCGAGACTCACCCGAGGTCAAGAGCAAGAGACGCTGTTGACGCTGAGCGTCGGTTTGGGAGCAGAAATGACACGCGTGTTGGTTTGGGAGCAGAAATGACACGCGAAACCTGCGCCATCATCATGCCATTTCCTCACGGGTTCTGTGATGCCTTAAAGCCGCCAAGAAATCACAGTTTCTCAAGAAAACAACTCACACTTCATAGATGATCTGACTTCATCAGATCAGGAGAGACGGAAGAGCTTGTGTTCAAGAGTAAAAAAAATCTTGAAAATCTGTTATATCAGAGAGATGGCCGCTCTACCGCTGACATATAATCTAGTGTTTCCTTTTTCCCTCTTTAATATGTAGTGTTTGTCGGAGTTAGGGTTAGGGTCTGTTTTCTTTTTCCAACAAAACCAGTCTATAAAGACTCATGGGACCAGTGCAGTCACCTCGAGTTTTCCTTCTGTTTCTATTTCCATCTGGGCAGACTTCAACCACTCTGACAGCAATTGCACGTTTGTTTATGCGTTGTGTTCTGTCCAAGCCTTGTCCTGTTCTTATTCCTTTAAATGTTAGAATATGTGCTATTTTAGTTGCTTAGAACATGCTTAAAACATCTCCTACCGTCCCTAAGCTCGAGTCATCCTCTGTGCTCCATATTCTTCACCCTGCTCTGGTGAGCACAAGACCTGTAGTCCAAGAGTCTGCTCCTGAGTGTCCTCTAGTCCCCAAACCTGCTCCAGAAGTATTGTTAGTCCCACATCCCACGTCAGAGTGCTCTCTAAACCATGAGTCTGCTCCAGAACTCTTGTTGACCTCTTGATCATGCTCCAGATTGAAATCTAGTCCCCAAATCTGCTCCAGAACTCTTGTTGGGTCCGGGCCAGATCCAGAGTGCCCTCGAATCCCTGAGCTTGTCTCAGAGCACTCTCTAAATTCCCACCATAAACCCAGGACTTTTCTCCAAAATATTTGTTTCATTGGGGAAGGGCTATATACCCGGGACCGTGGGAGGTGAAGGGTCTAAGGCCATGACACCTGACTCGCCCTGAACCTCTGAACTCCCAACTCCACACTGGAAGCCCTCTTGACTGGTACCTGACCCTGGGGCTCCAGAGTGCCCGGCCCTACTCCCCTGTTTAGTTTTTCCTGTTCTTCTGTCTTGTTCTCCTCCTGCTTGCACTCAAAGTATCCAATGTACTAAATATAAATCACTTATGATAGCTCTTGCACTGCCGATGTGTGAAATAGTTCTGACATACTGTCGTAGACCAAACTGCTTTTTATGATATAAACTATCCCCTATATATTCTGTTTGTGGCACATGTGTGCACTAAAGGTTTCCAAATATGGTACCAGAATGTGTGAAGTGAAAAGAGACCTGCTAAAAAACACAGCTATAACCAGAATAAACTGGCTGACTGGTGTGATCTGGCCTCAGTGTGGTTTACAGTTAGTGCAAATGAAGATCACAGACACGTGACCATCAAGTTGCTCAAAACCACTTCGGAATGAAACACAAGCACATCAGTGAAAGATCATTTCATTAGTCATTGTCAAAATGTTTATTCAACACAGAGAGGAAAAGCTTAGAGTGAGAAAGTCATTTAGTTTTTTTGCTACAAAACATAAATGTGCCTGTTTTAGTCTCCAAAATGCGATGCTTATGTTATTTTTGCTCCAAAAAAAAAAGTTCCACTTTGAATGTGACTGAAACATACACATGCAGACAGTGAGCAGGGAAGCTCACTGATAAGTGATGAAGTGGTACAGTGAGCAGGGGAAGTTGAGTCTACACGGTCCTCAGGAGTTTATTAGTCGAGTTCTGTCACAGTTCTTGTTTGGAAACTTGTTACACTTGATCTCTGTGAAGAGTGTTGAATATAGAGATTCACAGCATAAGAGCATCAATCCATCAAATAGATGCATGACGGTGCATCTATAATGAGCGGCGTATCTGTTGGTTTACAGGCTCTTTTTTGAGCCAATCACCCACAAGCCGTTTACACACACATCATCTAAACCTCGCTCTGTGTCACACATGCAGGCGGTTCAAGAAGCAGCAGTTTTTTTTACTGTCTAGAATGAGTTCACACATTTTTCAACACTTGTAAACCACGAGAAGCTGACTGGTGTTCAGAAACAACTTAGACTCAGCTTTTAAAGACTCGCTGGTTCTGTAAGTTTGCATCTGTTACAGCAATGCTAGAAAAGTGTCTTAGCATGTCTTGAAGAAATGGGAACAGCTGTTGCTGTGGGATTCAGAATGAAGGTGGAATGGCTTGTATTCTGACGGGAGCAACTTCCATAGCATAATTCCACGAAAATATACTGGGAACAATGGAAAACTCCCCTCAACCTGCTGCAGTCACAACTTTAATGTGTAGCTAAACCCTAGAACAAAACCCCAATCTCATCAAATTATTAAAACATGCACATATCAAAACCCTGGGCAGAAGCAATAATGTCTGTCAATGAGTATTTGTCAATCTGTAATGATTAAATTAAAATGTTTTCTGTGCCTAAAGAGAGAATAAATTGTGAGTTTGTGTTGCTTGTTTTAATCTCTTTGTTATTTCTGCTCATCACATGTGGTTTTACACATCCGAGGCCTGTTGTCATGTTGCTGTTTGTTTTGTTTCCAGGAACACTTTCACCAACTGTTTTGACTTACAGTAACAGTGTTTTACACCCCGATAACTGGGTTTGAGAGTTTTGGCTGCATCAGCTCCTCTGTTCGTCCACTTCCTGTATGGATATTTGAAAATATTTTCCAGTACAAGCACGGACATAAATGTGTACATGTTACACAATCATCATGTGATGTATATACACTGCTCAAAAAATTAAGGGGACACTTAAATCAGACATTTAATCTCAATAAATAAACTATTTATTTAATATTTACATGGATTCTATTATTTGTTAAGGTTAGTCAATGAAAACCAAAATCATCAACATACTGAGGTCAGGATTAAAAATAATACCAAAAATCAACATAACTGAATTTACAGGCTGATTCAACTCATGAAGTTCATCACAGCAGCTCATAATGTCAGTCAGTCATGTGTATGAACACATGCATCAGCAATAATTACACCTCAGCATAAAAGGAAGTATATATGTAGACATATTTGACTCCGCTACATCTCTTGACAGTTTCCGGCATCCCTCCACCATCCCGACTCCTCACTCTTGGTTGTTCCTATAACAGCCAGGAATACGGGGGGAGCGCTCTGGGTTTGAGTCTAATACCGAGCTTGGAGCTTCTCCTCGGACACACGCCAAATACACACACCATTTACTGTACCTGAATCATTTGTTAGTGTGAACTCGTGAATTGTTATATTAATAACTCTATGATTACTTTTAACACTGCCATCAACCCAGCAGGGTTTAATGCAGAGGTGAAATCATTATGGGTGGTTTGGTAGGCCACTGGTGAGTTAATCAGGCCTGATTAATGACTGAGATTAAATGAGATCGGGCTGTTAAAACCACCCACAAATGGTTGTGTTGTGAGCAGGCCGTATCTCATGAAGGAGCGGAAGTATAAAAGGAGGCGCGAAGACAAAGAAGGACGAGAGAGGACCAAGCCTGGACATTTTAGTTTAGTGTTGGTTGAGTGCATGGGTGAGTGTCTGTGAGGGGCTGCCACCATTTCTTTTATTTTGTTGTTGTTTTATTTTGATTTGAAGCATATATATGTTCGAAGATGGCATGAACAGCAGTGTTGCCAGATTGGACTGAAGATTTCCGCGCCCAACTACAGCATAAAACCCGCCCATTTAGGGGGGGGGGGGGGGGGGGGGGGTTAAAGTTTGTTTCTATGAAATTTGGGTGGGTTTGTATGTATCAAAAACCAGGCCAATTTTTATTAACTAGCCCATTGCATTTTTTCCGGTCGGACGTGACCAAAAGGAGCCCAACATGAATAGTTAAAATGTTGTGAGTTTGTGTTGCTTGTTCTGATTAATAGTTAAACACTTAAATTCCAACTGTCCTTTGAAGAATGAAGGCTTTGTGCTTCTCAATACTCACATTGATGTTTCCTTATTTCCTCACTCTTCTGTCACCAGCCTGTGACCTGGAAATCAATCTTGAAAGACATCTCAATTCTCTAACTACACAGTGCACATGTCATGTGAGTTTCTAGGAGGATGATGAAGGGCAGAACAAAGAATAAACTGAAATTCACTTTAATAGAAAACTCAAAACAAACACTTTCCAAAACAACAAAGATAAGGGCACGTTTTGTGCAAAGCTAGAAGAAGGTCTTTCGGTATTAGTCCAACAGGAGTTTCACATTACTCATATCGAACATAGACATCGACAGTTGAAGACAGAGAGAAACACAAGGGAATAAATGCACAATGGATTGATTAGACACAGGTGACTCAGGGTTGTGGAGACGTGTGCGATGCAGAGGAAGGATGAGGAGAACAAGGTTCCAAAGTGAACTCTGTATTTCAAAAATCACAAAACAAAACACTTTAAATAACAGCTCAAACAGAACTCAGTAGTGCAAAACTAAGAAAAGCCATCCACACACAGTGAAAACCATATAAGAACATCACAATAGACAAAGACATGGGAACACAGGAGGGTTTTATAACAAGAGAACATCGGAAACACCTGACGAGACTTAAGTTAAGTGATTAACAAGACAGGTGAAACAAGGGCACAGAAAGATACACAGACGAGACCTGGAAGTGAAACATGACAAGACTGACAACAACATAATAAGACCGTAACAGTGACAAGACTGCGGAGGTGATTGATGACGCAACAGGTGGGTGTAGAAACACTGGAAACACACGTGAGGATCCAGGATGTAAACAGACAGTACAGTACAGCTGAGACCCAAGGAAAGTGAAAGTGAAGCCAAGTATGATGTCCCATACTCAGAATTTTTGCTCTGTAGTTAACCCATCCATTTGCACACACACCTGGAGCATTGGGCAGCCATTTTTGAGGGTTACAGTTCCTTGTGAGTGGAAGAGAGCTCTATCTATTCAACTACACTACAACATTCACTCCACCTACATTTCCTGCCAGTACCAAGACCGTCGGGCAGACTCTCAAACCATTAGGCCTCAACTGCAAGGAAAAAGCGAGGAAAGGAAATGAGGATGCACAAATTAGAAATGAGAAATACCCTTTGAATTTGGGACACAGCCCCCATCTCAGGGTCTTGTGTATATAAAGTAATAATGAAAACATTGGCAGCCCTTAATATTCGCAAAGTGAGTTCTGCAGAGGTTTCTCTCGGTTTGGTAAAGGCGTTCCTCGTAGTGGAAGCCAGTCTTTTGTGGGTTGTTGCCAAAAGCAGCTGTTCTTATATAGTGGGCTTACATTTTCATTTGAAAATGAAAATTCAGAGTTACAGCAAATCTCCTCGTTTACATTTTCATGCATTGCAGTGACTTCTTTCAGCCCATCATTAAAGACGTATTGCTAATGTTAGTAGAAGTTAGTATTGAGAATATGGCAGTGAGGATCTTTAGTTTAAGAGTTGAGCTTATAGTTGTGGTTTGACTTCTGCTCTGTTTCGGCTCTGTGGTTTTAACTGTCTGTGTTCAGGAAGGCCTGAATGAAGCACTTCACATTTCTAAAAGTAATCACTTTCATGATGGATGTAAAAAAAGAAGCATGTTTTTAATCCTGTTGCTTTCAGTCATTAGATCTGGATAGTTGTAACGGACTCGGCCACGCCCTCGGCACCAGGCTCCCCCTACACTCCGCCCACTCGCTCTGCATCACCAGAATACTAGCACCTGTTTCCAATCATCCCTGCACTATATAACATGCACGCACCCCTCAGCCAGCGTCTGGTCTCATCAAGAGTTACACAGACTCAACCCTCGCTCCACGAGCTTTTCCAACGACTGTCTATTCCTACGCTTCCTCTGATCTTTGCTTCCAAGACTCATCTCCACACTTCCTGGTCACCGTCACGAGAACCTGCATTCCATTACCCTGCACTCAGCTAAAATCACTCAAGATACCAAATCACTGCATTGCACCCGTTATCTGCCTTGTGTCCTGCCGATTCAAATAAACCAGCTTGAACTAACCTCTGTTGTTTTGAGTCTGTGTCATGACAATAATCTTGACTTTCTCAGCTTTTTGCTCAAAATAGTGCTTTTTTTATGAAACTTGGAGAAGCTGTGTGTGTGTGTGAGGTGTATTGGTGAGGTGATTAACTGGCACCATCAGGAGACGGAATGACTTGTTTTTATCGACAAGCCACGTCACGAACCCGTCAACTATGTGATCAACGAAGATATGCTTCAGACTATCTGCTCTTGTGTGGAAAATTACTAGTTTTTTTTTAATCTTTCTTTCTTTCTTAGCCAATCAGAATCATTTAAATGTCATCATTGACGTAGTTAGCACCCTCTGTTAGAGTATAATTGCTGTAACAATGTTATTGTAATTGGGGCGGCCTACGAACTCCTTGTGAGACCTGAAGCTTCTGCTGATGAAACTGCAAACTAAACTTCACTTAAATTTCTTCTATTGACTGCACTTCTGACTCCTGCTCTTCATTCAACATATCAGGTCCTCGGTTCTTAACTGTAAATCCCCTACACTACAGTTGCTGATCCCTAACCATTCAATTAAACCCATAACAACCTGATTCTGTCTTCCTGAGTCGTGATTGACGTCCTGTCAGAAAGCAACATATTACCAACAGTTATGCATATAACTTCCTAACAACCAAACTTTATCTTAATTTACTCATGTTTGTTGTGCAGCAGACAAGATTAAAGCCAAATAAAAACCTATGAGATACAAACACAAGGAAAAATTTATTATGGTCAGCGATTATCTATCGAGCAGAAGTGAATTAGCTTAAGGTGATCTATCGTCCAAATAGGACCATTATGATATTCTCTTCTCACTGGGCGTCTAAAGAGGAGGAGCTAGACATAAGCGCCACACATTTGCTCTGCAGCCTCTCTGAGACCTAAACTGGACGTCACGTGGTGGTTTCACTTTGCATTCATTGTCTGTTGTGTGTGACTGTGTCTGTGCGACAATTACCCGGATAACTTTTTTAGTAGATGAAAAGAGCTGTAACAACCAAAAGAGCAGCGCGCAATTGTTGACATTTTGGGGTGCGTTGCGATCGTCTTGTGCGGCGGGCGATATGTGCTTTCACTTTCGTTTTCACAGTCGCCATTTTAACCAATTGAAAATCTGAGGGGGCTGGACATGTAAATGAGGGGGCCCAGGCCCACCCAGGAACCCCCGTGGCTACGCCACTGCATACAACCCATATAAAATATTACCGATTTCCTCACATATAACCCTCAGATGCAGATAATACGTACACAGTGCTCGTGCGCGAAATTCACACAATAAGAAAACATACACAAGTCAGAATCAGAACAAAAAGAAAGAAAAAGCAGTCTCTCCCTCTCTCCTCTCTGCGTGCGCTGTGCTTGTCCCTTTAAGAGAGGAGCCCGCCCTCATGGCAGCACAGCCAATCACGTTTTTTTGCATGATTGACAGGTCAGACAGCCGTCAGAGCCGAATGATAGCAACTCTCGCAAGAAAGAAAATGAAAATTTATTGATGTACATATTAATAATAGTTATTAAATGAGAATATATATGCTCATGTTTTTGGTGTCTTTTTACACAACAGTGTTGCCGCAATTTGTTTGAAGTGATTGGCTGAAATGTTCCGAGTATTTATCCAAAACAGCGCATTTGAGTCTTAAGCCACGAATCCACTTGCTCCTGTTTAACCGCAGCGCTCTTTCCACAAATCACTTTAAAAGACAATGTTGTGCCTCTTTTTGAAACGATTCAGCCACCCCGGATTTGCTATAAAGACAGGGTGTTTTTTCTTTCTGGATCAAAGACAGACTTCTGGTACATTTGCATTATCACGTCGGCCTTCTTTTTCCATCCTGAAATGGTGTTTGCTGGAATCAACGTGCGTGAACTGTCATTGAAGTGAGCGCGCACTCCACCTGCAATGCAAACTCAGCATGCACAGTGAAATAGGTACACTCATGAGTCACGAAATAGCCATGTGAAGTGGATAATTTGTCTCTCATTTATGCTCGAGATACTAGATTTTGGAGACATTAAGGAATCGACATAACCCACAAGAAAATACTGAGACAAACAGGGAGTTTGGCGGTTCCACTTCAAAATCGTCGACATAATAGTATTGGCGAGTTAACCGTGACTCGAGATAAGTGAACTCCACTGTACTTTGGAATGATTCTCTCTTCTCTTTTTTCATGTATTTCTGTCTTGAGTTTTGTCTCCTCCCTCATCTCTTCTTGAAGTGTGAAATTACTGTTTAAACAGAGGAAGTGTGTTTTAGCGGACAGCAGTGTTAAATGCACTGTTAATGTGACAGGATGGGCTCCAGTTCACTGACTCTCATCTGTGAGTATTTGATCATATTCTATAGCATCTTCTGTAGACTGGAAAACAATCTTTTGTCCCCGTTGCTGTTTAAATCACAGGACCGGACACCAGTAATTTTGCCAAGAGATGTCTTATTTATTTTTATATATATGTCAAGACATAGGAGAGAAAGAGTATGCTGGAGAGGTGGTCTTCGTTCCGTCTTTCTCTGGTTCTCTGTAACATACGTTGGGTTTTTATACATTACCAGAAAAGCATCTGGCATGACCAGAGAAACAATTGGCTTCTGTTAAAAGTGTCATTACATTACATCCTATAGGCCCCTAACATATGACTATCATGTGAGCATTATGTTTTGTGAAAAACTAAAAATGCATGTTCCCATGTTCATACACTCAAACATTTGTTCATGCAAACTAAAATCTAGCTTATACACTAGGAATATAATATAACAAATTATGAATAAAACAATACAGATACATAATAACTGATTATGAATACTAATAAAGAAAAACAAGTAATACAAGTAATTACTAAGTAATACAATTTAATCTTCATCTTCTTTTATTCTTTCTAATGCAATGTGATTGTTACGTGTTGATCAGATAAAGAGGTGGATGATGCATTTATCTGTGTGATGATGCGTGAAAGATGGAGGCTGTACACGTGTATTTCAGCTCGTTTTTGTTGTAATATTGTTTCTTCTATTTCAAGTAGTTGAGATAAATGCGATGTCTCTGTGTTGATGTGAGTTAGTGTTGAATGATGCTGTATCTTTAAATAAACTCTCCATCAGAGACTCAGAGCTTGAGAACAGTGACCGAACACACAATCAGCTTCTCTATCACTTCTCTTTCTCTCTCACCGTCTTATTGAAAAATTACTGCAAAAAGTATTTGGACACTTAAATCTCTTATAGATTTGTCAGTTTCATTACATTTAACACAGTTTATCAAGGCAAGTGGAAAATGCAGTCAAATCATAATGATAATATATTGCATTTTAAGGTTTTTGTTTAGTTGTTAAAGTATTTGGAGAATTTGTGTGTTTCTCTATACGAGTTCTGCTGCCTGAGCAGATCCAGTTCACTAAACCTGCACTCAAACACAGTATAACTTAACAAAACACCAGACCTGTTATTCAACAGTTCCTTACACGACCTGTTTCACCCGAATGACTGTGATCCTTAAAGTGATGTTTGATCCTTAAAGACGGTGACCCGAACCTGAACCTCTTTAAAATGCTGTTATCTTTCCTGAAGCTCTGCGGTTTGTAAGTGGCCGTTGATCCTCTCAGCAACATGAAATATTATGGAGTCGATGCAACAAGTGGCAGAAACATAAAGCAGTGCCTTTGTATGAATCATAATACGAGAACATCATTTACTGTTAATTTATGTTGTGAACATCCAAAGCACCTGCTTCACTTTCTGGTTGTTTTTAAATGCCAATTAACCATTCAGTAACAAACTCAGACAATCACCAGATTACAGTTCGTCACTCCATTCAACAAATCCAAAATCAAGCGTTGATCGATGCCAACAGAGACAGAGACACACTGATCCGACAGAAACTGAGTCTCTGTTGCAGTTGTTCGACCGCTGTCAGTGTGGATTGACCTGAACTGAACTGGGTTTGTTTGTGAAGTGAATTATATGTGAAACTCACTAAGTGTTGAAACTATTTTTGCAGCCACAATAAAGTCACAATGAAGTTGATGATAGAAATGGCAAACAGGAAGTGATGATGTGTGTCACATTCACCTAATATGGTTTTGTTCCAGTGAGCAATCACTGGTGTGAAACATTAATGTTTGAGATTCTTAAAACACACAAAAAGAGATGAAAAGTCAATAGTTTCATAAATACTTCTATACATGTTATTTATATACTTTTTATGTTTTACAAAAATAAGCAAACATGGGAACTTGTGACATGAATACATTAATACCTTGAGATACGAGCATACTCCATTCCAGGACGAGCTCGTAACTCGAGTTACTTGTATCTCAAATCCTTTTTCCCCATAAGAAATAACAGGAAAAAATTACACGCATGTAAATTACATCAGCAAGCAGATAACAGATCTACACATGGAAAAAAAAATGGGATCCCGCAAGCTCATTTTAATCCCTCACGCGGAGTAAAGAGTATGACAGGTATGACATCTCATCTGCACGCGTGCGAATATTCCCCACACGCGCCATGTCTTCTCTTGACTGCTGTTTTTGGTCACGCAAACAATTTTATTTTAGTCGACGAACATGTGAAATGAATGAGCTGCTCCGAGTGCTGAACATCATCTAGTGTCGGCGTCTGTAATCTGCTCGTATCTCATATCTTCACTCGTACCTCAAAGCAAAAATGTGCTCAGAGGTTTTGCTCGTATCTCAAAATACTTGTATGTCGGGACACTCATATCTCAAGGTATTACTGTAGTTATGTAGAAAAGCAAAAAGAGGGAGTAAAACAAACAGAAAACAAGTAAAGAAGAGCAAAAGAGAATTAAATTGAGTTGTTGACGAGTAGGTCATATGATGTGAAGCTCAGTGGATCAAACTGCTTCTCTGTTGTTGAGCATCAGTGAATCAATGAATCAGTGAATCAATTAGTGAATCGACTCTCATATCAGTTCACGAGTCCTGTGATGTCATTGTGTGTGATGATGTTAAATGCTGGAGAATAAAGCTTCAATTCTCGTCTGAATGAACATCAGAACAGAAAAACACTTTCAGTTCATGTAGAATAAACTCTAGACATGTTTCAGCATGTGATTCACATTGTGTTGAATGAATGAAAAGCTTCATATCTGTGTTTCTTCTGCTTTTAGTGCTGATGTTCCTCATCCACTCTGGACTCACTCAAGGTACTGTGCAGAACCACAGTGTTTTACACTAATGTCTATTGATATAGTGTTTATTTGTCTACATGATCAGATCAGGATCCCACATTTGTCTCTTTGCTGATGTTTATGAACATATTTTGCGGTCACTCATTTTATCACATTATCATCTGTTTGTGTAGTTCATCATGCTGCTGAAACAGCACGCTTTCCTGTAGTTCAGTCAGTACAGCATTGGTGTTTACAACGCCAAGGTCATGGGTTTGAACTCAGGGAAAGCAAGACCTGATTCAATGTGTTTGCCAAATGCATAAATGTAAATGTAAACACAACTGTTCATTCAATCTATCAAACATTCTTGCAGTTATAAAGTTGTTCAGTGAAAGATCATAATACACTGTATAAAACAGAAATGAATTTTGCACAGTGAGAGTTTTGATTTATTGCTGATATTGTTCATCAAAGATAATTATCACAGATGAACAACAGTTATGAATGTTAAATGCAGTCGCCAGAAATAAAAATCTAAATGTAGACGATAAATGAACAACATCACAGTCCCACGACTTCATCATCATCATCATCACTAAACTAAACTCTTTCACTCTTCCCTGAACATGTGAGTTAGAATAGTTTGTAAGAGCAAAATTATGAGTATAATGTTATGTTCCCCTCCCGTCTAGGGTCAGGAGGGAAAGTAGAAAAAGTAAAAGAGCTAAAATAAAGTGAGAAAGGAGAAAATAATAACGGGAATGCACACTTCAAACCCCTGTCCCAAAGTGACAACAACAAAGCAGGTCTACAAAAAGATGATTTTATTTACAGAACTAAGGTAACAGCATTTAGTATAGAAGGTTAAAGAGAACAAAGGTGTTGGGGGAAAGTGATCAATGAAAAAATGTGATCGTGCACGTGATCGATGAAAAAATGAAGCCTCACTTTCTGTCAAATCACATGCGCGTTTCACTTTGTGTGTCAGAAGCTTCAAACCCCCAGATCTTCCGTAACGAGTCCTTGTTGACTCAGTCTGGTTGATGGTTTTGTGAGGAGAGTCAATATATGTAATACATAGAATCAATATATTACATTTAGATAAACATTTATTTGTCACTATTTATTATTTTTTGTTGTTGTTGTTTTGTATTTTGGTAAAATCTTTGCACTTTTTAACGTAATTTGGTGTTGGTGTTTGTGTTTGCATTTAGAGCAATGGCAACAGTGAAAAAAATAAAGATCTGGGAACATTTTGAGCTCATTTTGGGGGGGGGTGTTATATACAGTAGCGGCAGGTGCGGAGGAGGTTCGTACCTTACACGAACACTAACTCACTTAAATTAACATAACTTAGCTTACGTATTTTTTTTTTTACTTTTCTATTTTACATTATTGTTTCGATTTTTTTCCGATTTGTTTTCTTTACTTTTGATTATTTGAAAGTGACTACCCTCACTTTCACTTTCACTTGGCGCAGAGCTTTTAACGAAATATCTAACGAGGGAGATTTGCTTCTCCTTTATCCACAACAACAGAATCCTCTCCATCTCATCATTCATATTCAAACATGACTTCGATGTAATCGTCACGCCCTTGGAAGGATTTTTATTCTTGATAGCATCCTTCTGCTTTAGGATGGGACATATCGTGGATGTACTGCGATCATAATACATGGAGCACATTGAATCAGTTCTTGCTTTCCCTGGGATCGAACCCATGACCTTGGCGTTGTAAACACCAATGCTCTATTGATTGAGCTACAGGAAATGGGTTCAAAGTTCAAAATGAGTTTAAATGGTAAAATAGCTCCTTTAAATATTGTTTGTGAGGCATTATAGAGTTTCAGAAACCCAGTGACCAGATGATCATGATTTTAAAAAGGATGGCAAATTATTTAATTTAAAAAGATAAAAGTAAAATAAAGTACAGCCTAACAGCAAGGAAATTAAAGAAACATGAACTATTAGAAAATGATAAGCTACACGAATTATGTGTAACAATCTAATTTAAACATAAATCAGCAGTTGTAAACATAAATTGGCAGGTGTAAATGCTAAATAATTTTTTTTTAACAGGATCAAAAAACCCTGTTTTGTTGAACCCGTAGGCCTATTATTAAATACTGAACATTTGCTGGTGTTGATGCTGAAAATGAGTCTGTCGCAATATTCTGCCTTCACTTTAAAAATAAGACTTTCATCAAGGTAAACTCTATATAGTATACTATTGTTTAGTGTAAAACATGATTAGAGAACAGACTTTCATTTAATTAAATAATCTATTTCCTCACAAAAGATGTTTATTCAGTGAGTGAAGCTTCTCTTTCATTGATATCCATATCAGAGCTGAAGCTTTGAAGCCACAGCGCCACCTTGTGTTGAAACCAAACTAAGGGGTGTATAAACATGTAATTTAATGTCACACTAACTGTGTGTAAATTTAGTTTCCATACAAACTGTTTATTCCAGACATGGCTGTGAAACATCATCTGGTCGGGTTTTCTAAAATGACAATAATTCTAAAATGTAAAAAAAAATAATAATGAGATATGAGTGCATGTTTCCAGTTTATGTAGGCAAGGAATGTAAAATCCCCAACATGAAGTGGATGAATATAGTGGAGAGACGTTAAACCGAGGTCCAGACTCTCTGTGGTCATTACAAATCCCAGGATGTCTTTCGCAAGTGTAGGGGTGTAACCCCGGCATCCTGGCCAAATTAGTCCATCATGGCTTCCTAAACATGCCTTTCTCTGATTGGCTGCATCACTCTGTCTCCTCTCCACCAATAAGCTGGTGTGTGGTGAGCGTTCTGTTGTAATATGGCTGCCGTCGCATCATCCAGGTGGATGCTGCACTCTAGTGGCGGTTGAGGAGATTCCCCCCGTCCATGTAAGCGCTTTGAGTGTCTATGAATAAGCGCTATATAAATATAATGAATTATTATTATTAAAATTAATCCTTAAAGTCTGTAGCTCAAGAAGCTTTATCTTCCTAATGCAGAATAGAGGTTTATTATATTCACATCACAGAGACACAAAATCATCGTTCACTGTTTCTTGCTGGTGGAACGACTATATTCTGACTACATTTTCATAGATCCTTTGAACCAGATCTCTGTTGTTGAAAGTTCAGCTCAACACAACTCTTCTCCTCCATGAGCTGCGAAGACAAAAGTCCCTATAATTCCCCTCAAACAAAATCATGCATGTGTGATAATACAATATATATATATATATATCTTCCATATTCTTATTAATATTTTGTATTTTGATTTGTTGATTTTTTTTATGTTCACAGTATTGTTCTCTTTTTAAATATTGATGCACTAAATTTAAAGTCCTCATAAACTGAAAATGTAATTTTTTTTGTATTTTATTATGAATATGTGAGTTACTGTAATCTATAAATTTGTGCTCTAAAACAATGAGAAAATTCACATTTAGAAGATAAAAGTGTTGAAAACTTCCAGTCTCTCACTTCTGCTGATATCAATGATTTTGATGACGTCACTCTGAACTTCAGCTTCATCAGATTTTCTGTCCAATCAAATGCATCTAGAATATAAATGTTCTTCATAGCAATATAAAAAATCTGTCAGTCATTTCTGTGTGACTCAGTCCAAAAATCATCTGATCCAAAATCTGATCCAAAATCAGTCAGATTTATAGTCATTACCGTCATCACAAGTCTGTCAAATTTCATAATTTTCCTTTATGTTTCGTTAATAAGGCTGCCTTAGACTCACATTAGGAAATAAAAATTATATTAAAATAACAGATACAACAGTTGTTTGGCCCCTAATAATAATAATAATAATAATAATAATAATAATAATAATAATAATAATAATAATAATAATAATATAAATAATAATAAAAATCAAATCCTCACAGAAACAATAAGGTTTCAGTGCTTCACTCTTGAATCTCTTAATAGATGCAGACTCTTCTCAAGTCTAGTTCAAGCTTTGTGTTTGGCATATTTGATGCACAATTTAATTTAATTTTTACAAATCTTTTATAGACATTATTCAGAGCAGCGCGGTGAGGGACAGACATACTGTGTTTTCAGTGGCATAAACTGTATAAAGCTTTACAGACACTTTTATTTTTCCACGACTCATGTTGTCTAGAGTTTTACTGAAACTTCCTGTGAAGATTTTTTTTAGTGTTTCTTCAGCAGGACAATCAAAAATCCAAAGTTGGACATTACATTTTTGCTTAAAATTATATTATTTTATTGGATTTGAATATTTTTTTATTAAATTAGATTTTTGATTATTTGATTATCATTATTAAAAATATGACTTTATATTAAATTTGTCAAATGTTAAAATCTTGTTTGGGGCTTTAGGATGTTTTTTAACACTTCATTTATAGTCAAGGACAGTTTATTTTAATATCACGTGTGTGTCTTTACTGACACATTTATCATGTTAAATTCATTAAAACAGTGAATGAGTTTAAATTGAGTGTCATCTTTTCTAAAGAGTGTGTAAATAACATTAACAGGAAATTTCATATAATCATGAGACAACTTGATTAGTCTTTTTGAAAGTTTATTTAATTTATATACAGTGAATGTAGGAAAAACTGCAATCGGAAGAGGCTTCTGATTCATTCAAAAGAGAAAACATGGACAAAATAGAAATAGAAATATTTAATTTAGTTTTAACAAAAAAAAAATCTAAATTTATTTAATAGACTATTAAATGTGTCTATTAGACTAAATCTTTCATTTAATACAGTCTTTTTCTAAGTTTTGAGTTCTTTTTTCAATATTTACTTTCGTTTCTCAGAGAAATCTGCAGTGAATGTGAAGCCAGATCCACCGAAGACGGTCACTCTCAGATGTGACACTGAAGGACGAGACACTCAGTGGAAGTACAGCTGGTTTAAAGATGGAAACACTTTTTATTCATATACAACAACAACATCAGCAGCAGCAGCAGAGATCAGTTTCACAGCTGATAATACGAATTCCAGTGGTGAATACAGATGTGAAGCAGAGAGATCAGACATCAGTGATGGTGTTTCACTGAATGTATCAGGTGAGTCTTCATATTCACATCTAATTAATTATCATTTACAGTCTGTACTTGTGGTTCAGTACTTTTCTTCTTCTCTTCTGTATCATCTGTTCTTTACAGGACTGAAGTTATTCACCGTTAATCATGATTCTCTCAGATGAACAACAGCAGAAGGTGTTTGATTACAGATACTGTTATCACCAGTGTTTTTGTAACTTTACATACATGTCTGTATACAAATTTGAATTACTGTAATTTGGCAATGTCATAATACTTAAAATAACAGCTGACTCTATTATTTACAGATATTGTTTGTAAATTTATAGAGTTGAGAACAATGTAAAAAAAAATGCTCTTGTTTTTTTACAATGTAGTTTAACAACTCGAACTAAGTTACAAACGCTAAAAATCACAAGATAAAGACAAGTTTAGAAAATATGCAACCCGTGGTAAATATAAAAGTAGCCAAATTTACAATTTACAGTTGACAAAAAAAATATGATTCTTTAACTCATAATAATGAGAAACCTTCTCGTAGCGATATAATAAATCTCATACTAATGAGAAACGTGTAAATGCGAGATCACCGCAAACGTTACATTCTCTCTTAATGAAAACTCATCATAGATATTAAATAAAATAACTTACAATTTAACTTACAATTAAAATAAAATTCACAGTTTCATGTGTTTCATGTTATTTTGTCTCTGTCATTTAAAAAAAAAATCATTAGATTTCAAAAACAAAGGAAAAATCTGTAAAATAAACTAGTAAAATAACATTTTTCCCAGTGTATTCCCGATATTGTTTTTGGTGGCTGATGCTGAAATCTTAGACAGCAGTTTGTTTATAATAGCATTTCATGTGAAACACACACACACACACACACAAACACACACACACACACACGATTCAAACATTAGTATATGTTATTAATGTCAGGTTTGGTTCTGGTTTCAGTTTGTTTTCTTGGACTCTTTAGGGTTTGTTACTCAACAGTGATTTACTAAAAACCTCCTTTTCATTTGTGTTTTTCACACATCGACAGTTTAGTAAAGCTCTTACAAATAATTACACAAATGTGTTACAGAATCAATAACTCAAAGCAGCTCCTGTCAGGATTGTGTTTCTTTAGTTGATTTATCATTCTTATGTGTTTGTTTATTGTGCTTTAATTCAGTTTAGTCTTGATTGTTTCATAATTTGTTTCCTAGTTCATTCCTTTCTTACATCTGTGTGTTATTAATGCCTGTTGTGTTCAGTTCCTCATCATTGTGTGTGTAAGTGTGTGAAACCACAACAAATCTTGAATATCAGCCTGTTTTTCACACAAGGACATTTTGAGTTAATAATGCAGATCATGATTCTGTGATTCATTTTCAATATTCACTTCTGTTTCTCAGTGAAAGCTGCAGTGAAGGTGAATCCAGATCAGCGTGTGTTCAGTGAAGAGACGGTCACTCTCACATGTGACATTCAGGGAGGACAAGGACAGTGGACGTACAGCTGGTTTAGAGATGGTTCACGCGTCTCACACACAGAGAGAGACATCACTGTGTCTGATGGAGAGAAATACAGATGTGAAGCAAAGAGATCAGGCATCACTGATTCTGTTACACTGACTGTATCACGTGAGTCTTCATATTCACATCTGATTAATGATCATTTAAAATCAGTATTTCTTCTTCTCGTCTGTATGATCTGTTCTTCAGAGGACTGCAGTTATTCACCGTTAGTCATGAATCTCTCAGATGAAGAACAGCAGAAGGTGTTTGATTACAGATACTGTTATCAGAAATGTTGAGAGTGAAACTGAAGTGAGTTTATAGAGCAGGGGTTGGTGACGTTCGACACACACAGTTCACTGGATTGTGAGTAAAAGTGAGAGAGAAGAATGTGTTTCATTCAGATAAAGAACCTCCTCCTTCATTCAGATCCACAGTTTGAGGAAATCGCTCGTCATAGTAACAGCGTGTTTTATTAAGATAAGAGTTATAAATAGTCCTAAATAGATTCCTGTGAAATATTCCACACACATCGAGCTGATGCATGTAAAGCTCTGTTCACACACACACCTGATGAGAGCGTTATTTCACATTAGCATTAGTGGATCACAATATTGATCACATTTTATGTTTACAAGCAACACAGGTCTGTAATGAATAGCGTCTCCCAGTGATCAGGAGATGCTGTTACACTCAAGCCCGCTGTGTGTGTGTGTGTGTGTGTGTGTGTGTTTATTTGTACAGACTGGGAAGTGTTTGAGGAGGTTTGAACTGTTGAGGACTTAAACTTTTACTGATTACATTCAATTCTGATTGGACTCATTGATACCAGTAAATACTATGAGAACATGTTCAGAACCGTGGATTAATTGATCCTCTCGAGCCTCAAGTTTGACATTTGTGTTTTTTTCAGCTGCTTATAAACAAATTAATGGCAAACGTGTCGTTACACTGTATTCAGCATGAACAGAGTACAATAATATATGAGAAACATGCATGAAGATGTTTGAATTTGTTTATTGAAAAAATAAAAACATTTAAGTTACTGAAATAAGGCCATAAAACACACCCTAAAAGTGTGTGTCAGGGTTCTGCCACATTCGGTCTAGTCATTTCTTGGTTTTGTGGCAGAGCTCTGACACTACCGTAATGTCTCGTGTTTGATGTGTGTGCGCGCGGCTTGTCTGTGTAACGTCTTATGTGCGGGTTATGATGTCTGATCCCGAGACTGGTCTTGTCTAGTTTCGGTTGTGGATCGGGATTCGGGCATTCATAACTCGTTTGTTCGTCCTTGTCGTGAGCTCATGAGAACAGGTGTTTACACTCGTTCTTGCGAGCTCTATGTCATGTAAGTGGGCGCGGTTTCAAGCCTTGCGCGAGCCGCGCCTGCTCTCGTCCGTGTGTTTATCTTTGTTGTTGTGTATTGTCACGCGCAGTTTGGTTGTCACCAGCTGCGCGTCGTCTGTGTTTAATTGTCTGCATGTTCATGTCTTGTCTGTTACCCCGCCCGTCTTGTTTCATTGTCATTAGTTTGATTTTCTTCCAGCTGTGTTTCTTCTCTATTGCTTTTCCTCCTGTGTATTTAGTCTCCTCATGTCTGCCGTCCTGTGCTGCTTCGTTGTCCTTTGTATGCTGTGTTGAGTCTTGTCAAGTTCTAGTCTAGTTCCAGTCAAGTTCAGTCTTAGTCAGTTTTTTTCCCCACGGGGTAGTTTTGTTTGTGTTTTTGTTCTGGTTTACAATAAACTCTCTCTTCCCCTTGCGATTGAGTCCTCGCTCTCTCCCAAAACGTGACAGAACGAAGCAGCCAAATGAGGACTCAGCGGGGAAAGGGATTCCGTTCTCCTCCAGCCACCATGGACTCCAGCCTGCCATTCCATCTGATGCTGCAGTCTAATATTCTGAGTTCCCTCCGTCAATACGGCGCAGAGTTAAAGTCTTTTGCCCAGAAGTTCAGCCTTAATGCAGCGGGGCTGGAGTTCAGTGAGGCGGTACTCAAGGATGTCTTCAATGCCGCCCTGGATGAGCCCCTCAGCTGGAGGAGGATGAGGGAGTTGGAACATTTGGATTTTTGGGAGTTTGTGGAATCCCTCACCACACCCTCCATGGTTCCGGCTCCAGAGGAGTTTCTGGTGGCTGCAGTGCTCCCAGAGGAGTCCAAGGACACAGCAGCCGCTAATCCTCGCACACGGGAGGAGGAGGAAAAAGAGGGCCTCCTCTCCTTCAAACGGCCAGGAGGCCGTTGCCCTAGAGACTGCTGCTGGCCAAGAGGCCGTCGCCCTAGAGCTTGCTGCTGGCCAGGAGGAGCCCGTTGTGGTCCAGGAGGCCGTCCCAGAGGCCGCAGTAATCCAGGAGGCCGTCCCGGAGTTCGCCCCACCAGAGCCGACAGACTGTACGCCGCCTCTTCGCCCTCGCAAGCGGCGGAGGAAGAAGAGGGCTTCCTCCGGTCCGCAAAACCCACCGGTCCACCGGCCCTGCCGGTGCCGCCCAAGCGGCTCCCAGATTTGCCTGAACTCGCAGAACGTCTAAATCTATGAGACCGTCCAGACCTGCGAGACCGTCCAGACCACCCTGTCCTGCCTGAGCTCCATGTCTGTTCAGATCCTCTAGACCTCCCAGAGCCTCAACCGGTCCTGCCTAACCCATCCAAGTCTCCAGTCCTTCTGGTACCGCCCTGGCCACCTACCGAGACTCTTGATCTGCCGGAGCCGGCCTGCCTCACCCCTCCAGCACCGCCTGACCCACCAGCCTTGTCTGAGCCTGCCTGGCTCGTTCCCCCGGCTCCGCCATGGCCACCTGCCGGTAACCCTCTCCTCCCTGAGCCACCCTGGCTCAACCCTCCAGTTCCTCCCCCTGGACTCTGTGTTTGACTTTTTCTTTTTTTTTTTCATGTGGTATGTTGGACATTCTGAGTTATTCGTTTTCCATGATGAACTGAGGTCTATTTTGCGTAGTTTTTCTTCACGATGCTTGGGGACAGTTTGAGTTAACATATTTCTTGACTTTTTGAGGATTTTTCATGATGTTGGTTTTGCGGACTGTTTGCGTTACTCTTCTACATCATGCTTGGGGAATGTTTTTGAGTTGACATTTTGAGGACTTTTTTTTTTTCATGATGTTGGCTGCAGAACTGTTTATCTTGCTTGCTTGTGTTTGCCTGCCTTGTCTTCCCTCCCTTGTCTTGGTGTTTATTTTATTTATTTTTTCTCCCCTTTGTCTTGTTTGCTTTTGTCTTGTGGGTCTCTGTTTTCTTGTCTTGTGTGGGGTTCCTCGTAGGGACGCAGGGTGGCGCCCCTTTAGAGGGGGGGTAGTCTCAGGGTTCTGCCACATTCGGTCTAGTCATTTCTTGGTTTTGTGGCAGAGCTCTGACACTACCGTAATGTCTTGTGTTTGATGTGTTCTCGTGTCACTCGTTCTTGCGAGCTCTATGTCATGTGAGTGGGCGCGGTTTCAAGCCTTGCGCGAGCCGTGCCTGCTCTTGTCCGTGTGTTTATGTTTGACACGCGGTTCGCTTTCCATCGCCGCATGCTTTGTTGTTGTGTGTTGTCACGCGCAGTTTGGTTGTCACCAGCTGCGCGTCGTCTGTGTTTAATTGTCTGCATGTTCATGTCTTGTCTGTTACCCCACCCGTCTTGTTTCATTGTCATTAGTTTGATTTTCTTCCAGCTGTGTTTCTTCTCTATTGCTTTTCCTCCTGTGTATTTAGTCTCCTCATGTCTGCCTTCCTGTGCTGCTTCGCTGTCCTTTGTATGCTGTGTTGAGTCTTGTCAAGTTCTAGTCTAGTTCCAGTCAAGTTCAGTCTTAGTCAGTTTTTTCCCCACGGGGTACTTTTGTTTGTGTTTTTGTTCTGGTTTACAATAAACTCTCTCTTCCCCTTGCGATTGAGTCCTCGCTCACTACTAAAACCCTGACAGTGTGTCTACAATAACTTTGAGAACTCAGTTTTGTGATCGAGTTTTTGCTTCATAATGTGAAAATCATCCTGTCCTTCAAATGAGAAAATATATCATTTATATTTCGTAACACATTTTGCTGATAAAGCCCATATGAGTCTGTGTGAATGATCCTGAATAATGCAGTGATTCACACATGAGACAATGAGCAGGAACTGCCTTTGAGCCGCAGCAGATGTTTAATGATAACTTCTGTTTGTTCATTTCTTACAGTGAAACCTAAAGCTGTTCTGAATGTTCAGCCGAATCCATCACAGATATTCAGAGGAGAGAATGTTACTCTCACATGTGACTTACAGGGGGAAGGATGGAGATACAGATGGTGGTGTGATGGAGAGCAAACATCTAAAGAGAAAGAGTTCAAGATCACAGCAGAGAAAACACAGGAGTGCAGGTGTTTCGGCTGCAGAGGATCAGGATCATATTTCTACTCTGGTTGGAGTGATAAAGTGACTCTGAATGTATCGGGTGAGTGATCATCACTGACTCACATCAGCATCTGCTCATATTGAATATTAAATGTTTTCTTTGTGTTGGAATAAGGGATGTAATTCCAGATCATTCATTCGATTGATGAAATGAAGGAGTGTTTGGATGGTTTTATTTTAAATGGAGGTTATTGTTGTTGTTTCATATTCTGTCATCCTGCTGCTCGTTGTGTTATTGCATATTAAACACAATCTCAAAGTGCTCAACGTCACACCGCATTAATACTGAGACACTGAACAACAAAGATTTGCTTACAAGAGAAATAAATTGTTAGCAGGAAAATCATCATGACCTTGAAAACATTTGCATTCATGCTGAACGAGAGCCCAAACATTTCAATTAAGCCACAGCATCTCAATAAGATTCAGACTGAGAGTAATGCAGTGCTTCTCAAACTTTTAATACTGGACACACTTAACATCTCCAACCATCTCCACAGTCCTCAAATGATTATGATTGTTAACCTTTTTTTTTTAAATAACATTTGTCAGCTATTTATTTATTTGTAATAATATTTGTCAGCTAAAATAACATCTTGTCAGTTATTTTCATTTGCTTTCATTTATACTCAAACACTAGTTGTTCAAATCTCATTGCCTTAAACATATTTCAGAATATAAGTAGAAACTTTCTCACAATGACTTATTGTCTGGCACTTGTACGCATGCGTAGAGAAGCAGAGAGTTACTCTAGCGACACCTGCTGGCCAAAGTGTGTTAATGCGAGATCACAGCAAAAACGGCACATACGTTTTCTAAGTTAAAGTCAGTATAATATACAAAGCGCAACCCACAGTAATATCAGTATCAGGGGGTGCGAGTATGGGCGACATCTGCTTTCACTTTCACTTTAAAAAGTCACCATTTTAACCAATTGATAATCTGAGGGGGCCGGACATGTAAATGAGGGGGCCCAAGCCCCCTCGTGGCTATGCCACTGGTTTGTCACACCAGCTGTTATTCATCTTATGAACTGTAAAAGACTCCTTCACCCATTCATAAACTGCAAAGTCTTGATTTGCTATTGCTGTCATTCTGAGCGTTGATAATCCTGTCCTGTTTACCTGTTGCCAGTCTTGCTGTTACCCGTCTTTGATCCTGATCTGCCTGCCCTGACCTTTGCATGGATTATCGCTCGTGATTGTTTTCTGCCTGTCTTGACTACCGCCTGTACTACGATTCTGATTCTGTCTGCCCGCCTTTGTGACCCCTGCCTGTATTACCGTTTATGTATGCTCTCTATTTGTCCTGACCATCTGCCCATACAACCACTCTTAATAAAGACAAAGCGATTGGATCCCTGCCTGTGAGTAACACCTCTGTTACACTTGAGTAAAGCATTGTGTTAAAATCTTAATTCTCAAGCTGTTCAAAATCAACGTAAACTGAAGGAATCTGAGTAACCTGATCCAGTGTGATTGTATCGCTTATAATCTGGTGTAACAACATTTCTCTGCTACACGTGCCTGTGGAAAAGAAAAGAGAGCAAAAAAAGAGGTGAAAGAGGTGAATGGACAGAACAGGTTTTTTAACATTTTTGGATTATTGAGTGTAAAAAGGGAAAGTAAATTGCTAAATAAAGCCAGCGTTTTATAGCTCAACTTTCCTTTCTTTCTCTGCCTGTTACTCTTTATCACCGCTGCCTCCACTTGCGTAACGCGTCTTCTGATGCTTTTAGCAACAGAAGTGTCTCTGGTTAGTAATGTGAAGCTGATGTCACGCACAGAAAGGAGTCAACGTCTCTTTTAGAGAAAAACATTTAATGGGGATGGGGTTGTTTTGGGAAAGATATAACAGTATAAAGTCAAATACAAAAATCTGCTCGTTTCTGTGTTAACTTTTGCACTCTTTCTCTGACTTTGGCAAAATCTTCCTCTAGCGGTTATTTAACGTCGCTGCAAACAACATACATCTCAAATAGAGATGTTTGAGATCTGTTGATCAGAAATGATTTTTCTTTGCACTTCTTTCAGTGATTCTGCTTGTTATCATCAGCTGTTCATCAGTGACATTTATGCAGGTTTAGGACAGATGGAGAAAAATCACTTACTTTGACTTTGTTAGATGTTTAATCATAACTTCTGTTTGTTCATTTCTTACAGAGAAACCTAAACCTGTTGTGAATGTTCAGCCGAATCCATCACAGATATTCAGAGGAGAGAATGTTACTCTCACATGTTACTTACAGGGGGAAGGATGGAGATACAGATGGTGGTGTGATGGAGAGCAAACATCTAAAGAGAAAGAGTTCAAGATCACAGCAGAGAAAACACAGGAGTGCAGGTGTTTCGGCTGCAGAGGATCAGGATCATATTTCTGCTCTGGTTGGAGTGATAAAGTGACTCTGAATGTGTCGGGTGAGTGATCATCACTGACTCACATCAGCATCTGCTCACATTGAATATTAAATGTTTTCTTTGTGTTGGAATAAGGGATGTAATTCCAGATCATTCATTCGATTGATGAAATGAAGGAGTGTTTGGATGGTTTTATTTTAAATGGAGGTTATTGTTGTTGTTTCATATTCTGTCATCCTGCTGCTCGTTGTGTTATTGTATATTAAACACAATCTCAAAGTGCTCAACGTCACACCGCATAAATACTGAGACACTGAACAACAAAGATTTGCTTACAAGAGAAATAAATTGTTATCAGGAAAATCATCATGACCTTGGAAACATTTGCATTCATGCTGAACGAGAGCCCAAACATTTAAATTAAGCAGCTCAATTTTGAATCACCATGAATTTTAAAATATTTCTAGATGTATTTCACAGGATATGGAATCTCTTGTTTATTTCCCACAAATCTTTACAGGTCCGCCCCCTCAGATTTTCAATTGGTTAAAATGGCAACTGTGAAAGCGAAAGTGAAAGCACATGTCGCCCGTACTGCAGCTATCGCCCACCGCACAAGGCGCTCGCAACGCACCCCACCCCCCCCCCCCCCCCCCCCCCCAAAATCAAACAGAACGGATATAAACAAAAAGAGGGAATAAAGTAAATAACCTAACCGATTAGAAAAAAAAATACATTTACCTTCCTTAACTCCCTGATGAAAAACAAATACAACCAAGTTCAAATTAAATGGCAGGACACCCCTACACTCCAAAAAGTTAACACATTGCTAGGCATTGTAAAAGTGTAACAAAAAAGGTGACAATGGCCAACTTTACTCTCGCTTCGATTTACTGAAGTAACATAGATGACATAAAGGTGAGGGTTTCTATAACATAGACTGGAGGAGGGATCCAGGTGTCACCATTGGTCCTGTCTTTCTGTGTCTTTGTCACTTCCTTGTTACTAAGGTCATGGGTTCACTTCCCGTTGTTTCTTCCTGTATATCGTGATATCACTTCCAGCCCTTCTAGATCCTTCCACACCTTTCTAGTATCAATTACCTTGTCAGTGTCTCCAGGTGTTTCCCATGTCTGTCTCTATTAATACCCTCTTGTGTGTCCTGGTCTTTGCACAGTTGTTGATCTTGTTCTCTAGTGTGTGGATTCCTTTGTTCCGAGTCCGTAGTTCTGCTGGGTTTTGCATGACTATTGCCGTTTCTGTTTGGATTTAAAGTGGTTTTGTTTTCCGAGTTTTTTGAATTACGAGAGTATCTGTTTTGAACTCTGTTCTCCTCGCTTGCATCTCTGCATCGTACACACACCAGCATTGTAACACCAGGAGCTTTCAACCCGTTCGCGGACAGACCAAGAGTAAGCTCAGCGACACAGGCCGGAAGCTTCTTTATATAGTCCCCACCTCATCCAAACATCCAATTATGATGAGACATCCTAATGGATTACCTATTTGGAAGACATAACTAGAGAGAAAGAGAAAGGCAGAGCAATCGCTTTGAGCTCTGGAAAAGCGCTATATAAATGTAACTGAGTATTATTATTATTATTAATCGAACCAGTCACAAAACGAGGATAACACAACACTTGAGGTTGAAACTTCACATAGATTTTTTTATTTTACTTAACATTTTGATTTTTTAAGTGTATTTCAGGTTTGCACCATGAAACAACAAGATTCAATTGTTTTATTTTTCACATACACAGTTATATACAGGATATACAGCTGACAGTGAAATTAAACAGGAAAGCAGGGTTATTGGGGCACCTCGATGAGAGCATAAAATATACATATATTTTAATATTATATATATATATATATATATATATATATATATATATATATATATATATATAAAACTTTAAAGATAAGGAAATAAGTTCTTCAAGTTCCTCAACCCTCTGGCAGGAGGACGTATCTGAGGACCGTCATCCTCGCCAAGAAGGCTACATCAAAGAGGTCCTGGCGCTAAGGTGCCAGACCTCGCACAGGCGTCCCTCCTCAGCTGCTGCCCATGAGTCTGGTTGCTCTGAGGAGATCGCCCCCTCCAAGCAGGGTCCTAGAGCTTTCACTGCAGGCGTACCCCTGAAAACCGGGCCCTGGAGCGTCTGCCACTCAAGCACCAGAGGCCGGCCTTGAGAGCCTGGTTCCCTCATTAGAATTTCTGGTCGCATCTCATGCCTACCAGAAGTTTCTCATTGGGTCCTACAATATATATATATATATTGTATATATATACGCCAAGTGGCAGTCTTGAAAACGTAAACCTTGTTCTTGTGCTCCTGCTCATGATCGTCAAATGGGGGAGGGCAGAAGGCCTGAAGCGTGATAGCCATATTAGTGGGAACCTTGGGGACATAGCCTGGCCTCGGGTGGAGAAAGGCTTTCGCCATCCCAGGCGCGAACTCGAGGCATGAGGGAGCCACCGAGAGGGCCTGAAGATCCCCGACCCTCTTAAGTGAGGTGATGGCCAGCAAAAGAAGGGTCTTAAGAGAGAGGAGCTTGATAGGGAGCTCCTCTAAAGTTTCAAAGGGTGCCTGTGACAGGCCTTGGAGTACCACAGACAAGTCTCAGGCAGGCACCCTAGTCTGTGCCCTAGGTCTCAGCCTTAATGTGCCACGGAGGAAACGAGTGACAAGGGGGTCCCTGCCCAAGGACACCCCACCAAGAGGTACATGGCAAGCCGATTTGGCAGCCACATAAACCTTCAAGGTGGAGGGGGACAACCCTGCCGCAAATCTTTCTTGCAGGAACTCCAGCACTTTGTCGACTTGACAGGTTACTGGGTTCACCTGCCTTTCACTACACCAAGACGTGAAGAGTTTCCACTTCAAGGCGTAGAGTTTCCTCGTGGAGGGAGCTCTGGACTGAAGGATGGTCTCCACAACCTCGGCTGAGAGACCGGATTCTATGGAGCTGGACCCCTTCAGGGGGCAGACCCACAGCTTCATTAGCTCTGGGCGAGGGTAAAGAATGCAACCCTCCGCCTGGGACAGAAGGTCCCTCCTGACCAGAATCTCCCATGGGACTCCGTTGAGGAAGGCCACAAGGTCCGCGAACCATATTCTGGAAGGCCAGTGGGGGTCCACTAGCGTGAGATGGACCTTGTCCCGGCGAATTTTGGCCAGAACTCCTGGGAGCAGAGCGATCGGGGGAAAGGCGTACAGGCGTAACCTCGGCCACGCATTTACCATGGCATCCCGCCCCAGAGGCGCTGGATGTGCTAGCAAAAACCACAGAGGGCAGTTGGTGTTCTCTACTGAGGCAAACAGGTCAAACAGTGCCTTGCTGTATCTTTCCCAAATCTGCTCCACCCCTTCGGGGTGGAGCTGCCATTCCCCTGGTCTTGGCCCCTGTCTCGATAGGGCATCTGCTCCCACATTCTGGACCCCCGGGATGTAGGCTGCCCTGAGAGAGAGCAACCTCCCCTGGGCCCAGAGGAGTCTCTATCGCGCCATCTTGTACAATGGTCACGAACGTAGACCCCCCTGATGGTTGATATAAGCGACCGCCGTCATAATGTCGGTGAAAACAGTGACATGGTTATCGCGAAGGTCCGGGAGGAATGCACAGAGTGCTCTGCGGACTGCCAGTAACTCTAGCATGTTTATGTGCCAGGTCTGACCTTGTGAGGAGCGATCCTTCAGGACCGCTCCCCAGCCCGAGAGGGAGGCATCTGTCGAGAGAGTCACTCTCCGACCCAGAGCCCCCAACACAGGGCCTTGAGACAGAAACCAAGAGTTCTTCCACATACTTAGGGTGCGTAGGCATCGCCCCGTGACCTTGATAGTGCGAAGTGGGTTTCGAAGTGCGAAGTGTGTTTGCCGCCACTGCAGGGGTCTCATGTACAGCAGGCCCAGTGGGATAATGCTGGATGCCGCTGCCATGAGCCCTAACACTCTCTGAAAGTGTTTCACGTGAGTGGCTGGCCCAGCTTGATGCTCTTGACGGCTGAACGAATGAGCTGGATGCGCTCGTGGGAGAGCCGAGCAGACATGGCCCCTGAGTCCCAAATGACTCCCAAGAAAGTGGTTCTCTGTGCAGGAGAAAGTACACTCTTCTTGGTGTTCAGCCTCAACCCCAGCTCCCTCATGTGTGTGAGCACAGCATCTCGATGTTGCGCTGCTAACTGCGGCGACTGGGCCAGAATAAGACAGTTGTCGATATAATTTAAGACACGAATGCCCTGTAACCGTAGCGGAGCTAGAGCAGTGTCCACAACTTTCGTGAACGTGTGGGCGAGAGGGCCAGACCGAAAGGAAGCACCCGATACTGGTACGCCTTTCCCCAAAGGCGAACCTCAGGAACTTCCTGTGTTGCGGAAGGATGGAGACGTGGAAAGATTTGCGTCTTTGAGGTCGACTGTGACAAACCAATCCTCGGATCTGACCTGCACTACGATCTGCTTGAGCGTCAGCATCTTGAATTTTAGACGCCTGACTGCTCGATTTAGGAGACGCAAATCCAGAATGGGCCGCAACCCTCCATCCTTCTTTTGAACTATGAAGTACCGGCTGTAAAACCCGGACTTGCTTTCCGCGAGGGGTACATACTCGATGGCCCCTTTCGCCAGCAGAGTGTCTACTTCTTTTTCCATGACCAGAGCCTGCTGGGGGCCTACCACGGACTGTAGGACCCCCGAGAATCGGGGTGGTGATACCCCGAACTGGATGGCATACCCGGAGGTTACCGTGCGCAGGACTCACTGAGAGATACCCGGTAGCCGTGACCACGTAGCCTGGAACTCTATGAAGGGAACCAGCCTCCCGGGGCTGGTCTCTGGTACTGTGAGCATATTCACCACTGAGCCGGGGCTTCCGGAAACTCGGGTGGAATGCTCTAGGACCCTCCTTAGAGGCGGTGGTTCTCCAGTGGCGGGCTGACTCTGGAGCGGCACATGGGAGACACCAACTTGTTGCGGCTTGGCGTCAGGACCGCTTCATTTTAGCCTTCTTAGTGTTGAGGAAAACCCTCAAATCACCCTTTTTACTCGAAGACTGAACTTGGACTCGTCGGCCCGACTTTCCGTGGTTTACCGGAGGAAGTCGGGTAGCGACACTTTCCTTTTGAGCGACCCTGTGTGCGGAGCTTTGAGACCGCGAATGGTCGGCGGTCTCATGTGGAGGGCGGCGGGGAAGAACTTTACTGAACGCCGCCTGCTGGCGTGAAGCCTCCTGAAACTTGTCGACGACGCTTTTTACGGCATCGCCAAACAAGCCCGAAGGGGACAGAGGGGCATCCAGTAGCACAAATTTATCTTTATCCTTCATGGCCGATAAATTGAGCCATAAATGTGTCTCCGTGGCCACCAGAGCTGTCATGGAGCGGCCACAAATCCACGGTCCGGCGCAGCTCTGCCATTGGCTCTGCCTCCGGACCGATACCACCGCCCTCATTGAGGTCCCCAAGCAACTCTGCCTGATAGGCCTGCAGCAGTGCCGTAGTATTCAGGCACGCAGCAGACTGGCTCGAAGCAGAGTATGCTTTCCCCACCAAAGACGATGTGCATTGGCTTGGTGGGGAGCGCCAGAGCTTTAATAGAGGATGCAGACTGGGGAACGAGGTATCCAGCAAGAGCCTCGTCCACTTTCTGCATCCCTCCGTAACCATAGTGTTGAGCCCCGACAAGATTCGTATACATAGCACTTAGCGGTGTATGAACTCTTTCGGAGGCTGGCCTTCTCCATGATCTAGATACCTCAGCATGGAGATCGGGAAGAAAAGGCATAGCTCGGCGCGGGGGAGTGACACGAGCAGGCAGGTAGCGCTCATCCAAAATACTCTTTCTAGGAAGAGCACTCCTGGTCTCCGCCGGCCAATCAATATCCAGACGCGAGACCGCTTGCGCCACAACCTCAACTACCTCCTCAAATGCCGGTGAGGAGGGTGGCGAATCCTCCCCAACCGGGTCGACACTAGCAAAATCCATGTCATCTGAACTAGATAAAGCTAGTGCCAGAGCCCCAGCACGATCGTCTCTAGGGGAGCGCTCGTGACTGGGACCCGCCTCATCTCGTGAGAGCTGTGATAAGGGAGGACCCATCCCAGCTGCCTCAGCGAGATCCATTTGTGATCCCCATGACTGCGAGCGCCGCAAAGCCTCGGCCGCTGCAGGTCCCCAACCACGGGGAACACTAGCCTGAGCGGCCTCCTTACAGACCGCCAGGCGGGAGCGGAGTGTATGCAGGGAGAACTTCTCACAGTCCTTACAGCCGGCATTCTCAAGTGCTGACCGTGCATGCTCCAATCCCAAACAAACAACACACATAACATGTGTATCCCTGTCCGTTATAAAACGCGGACAGGGAAAAACACAAGGTCTAAATGTCTGTTCATTCGCCATTCTCTTTTTCACACACAATTCCTGATTTTTAAACTAGCTTAGTTTCAAATCACTCTCACACAGACACAGCACGCTGAAGACACTCAGAGCTGGCGCTTCCGGGTTTCGGATGCACTTTATGCTCTTCCTCATGACGTCACCGGCACATGCCGGCTGTGATGCATTCACACGCGTTCGTCTCTCATTGGTTGCACAGATCTTCACGTGACTGACGCAAGGCTAATTCCCCTAGCGCTTTGATGCAGCTCGAGTTCCCTGAAAGGGAACCATTTATTTATTTTATTTTTTTTAAACTCTTTGACAGACAATTGAGACAATTGATTTTGAGTAAAGGGAACTTTACTGAAGGACTGGTTAAAGACTGGACTGAGAAACTGAAAAATGACTGAAACACATACACTGATCGTGCACCACACTAATTGTATTTTTCTTTCTTTTTTATATTACAGTGGAGCTCAAATCACCGTTAACTCGCCAATCCTATTATGTCGACGTTTTTGAAGTGGAACCGCAAAACTCCCTATTTGTCTTAGCACTTTCTTTTCTGTTATGTCAATTATTTTATGTCGCCGAACCCTAATATCTCGAGCACAAAAGAGGGACAAATGCGCCACTTTACATGGTTATCTTGTGACTCATGATCGTACCTAGTTCACTGCACATGCGGTGAGTTTGAGTTGCGCGTTGCTCTGTCTGTGACGCTTCACTCACAGCGCCGCGCAGTCGCAGAAGAACTTGCGGAGACTCTGAAGTGAAAGCAAATATTGTTCTTCCGCTTCTCAACTAGCAGGGAGTGCTGTCCTCCCCCATCCCAAAGCACTCACGTTGCACATAAAGCCCGCCTTCACTGATTTTATTGGTTTTCTCAAATATTTTGACATTGGTCGGTAGCGAGCGGTTACCGACCAAGGAGTATGAGGCTTAGATGAACACACACACACACACACACCTGCTTCTGTCTTGACGTGCGCTCTGCTCAGTGCCGCTGTGGATTGAAGAACCAGGTTGTTAAAAGACGGGATGAAGCCGAATTTGTTGAGAAAGCACATTAGAAGACGCAGAACACAAGAAAGTATCAATCTAGTACAGCGTGATAACCTCATGAATATGTTATGACTGTTTACGCTGTGAGTGAAATTGTGTTTGCATTGTTGGAGAATATAATTAAAGGTTTGTATGAAGAATGGAAGGTGTTTTTTATTGTATTCTGGTAAATCTCTGCTGTTAGTTGCTGCACATGTGCCTTTTGTTGTTAGCAAACATATACAGTGTATGTCAATTTTTATAATATGCCGATCACTTTGTAACGGAGTTAAATGTTCAGGGAGGAAGGAGGCGGGAACCGGCAGACATTGAACAGACTTTAATGGTGAAAATAAAACATAAACTCAAAACGAAAGTAATGGCGGCGGCCCCTCGCGGTCGACCGCCGCCCACACAAAACATAACAAAACTCCAGGCCTGGTCCTCTCTCGTCTTCACTGTCGTCGCTCCTCCTTTTAAGTCTCCGCTCCTCCGTGAGAATCGAGAGACCGGTGGCTTCGCAGGTGGCGCTCATTACCAATCACGCCACCGGCTCTCGTGACGCTCTCACGGTCCCTCGACCCCGCCCTGCTCGCCACACACTTCATCTAATAAATCACCATATTGGCTGTTGGTTATCTCGATCATTGGTTATCTTGAGGCTTTTTTTGCAACCCCCGAGGCCGTCAACATAACCATATTCCACTGTAATTGTGTTGAAGGAAATGTCTTGTTGTTGTCAAAGCAGTTAAATAAAGTTCAGAAAAACTATAACTGATTTGTGTGTGTGTTCAGTAATTTCAATTGGGCTATAAGTGGAGTGTCCGAACCTAATGTGTACTTACCCTTAAGAGAAGCGTTACATTCTCTTTAAGCATTAATCCACTGTTTAAGTTAAAATTCCTCAATCTCAAAAAAGTTAAAATTCCTCAATCTCCAGAAACTTCCAGTCTCTCACTTCTGCTGATATCAATGATTTTGATGACGTCACTCTGAACTTCAGCTTCATCAGATTTTCTGTCCAATCAAATGCATCTAGAATATAAATGTTATTCATAATATCTTCTATTTATGCAGGTTTAGGACAGATGGAGAAAATTCACTTACTTTGACTTTGTTAGATGTTTAATCATAACTTCTGTTTGTTCATTTCTTACAGAGAAACCCAAAGCTGTTCTGAATGTTCAGCCGAATCCATCACAGATATTCAGAGGAGAGAATGTTACTCTCACATGTGACTTACAGGGGGAAGGATGGAGATACACATGGAAGTGTGATGGTAGATATTATACAACTAAAGAGAAAGATTTCAAGTTCACAGCAGAGAAAACAAAGATGTGCAGGTGTTTCGGCTGCAGAGGATCAGGATCATATTTCTGCTCTCACTCGTGTGATTATGTGACTCTGTTTGTGTCGGGTGAGTGATCATCACTGACTCACATCAGCATCTGCTCACATTGAATATTAAATGTTTTCTTTGTGTTGGAATAAGGGATGTAATTCCCGATCATTCCCATGATGGATGGTGGTTTAAATGAATGATGAATGATGGATGGATGATGAGTTTAACACTGTGAGATGTGTTTACTGCAGTTCATACAGTCACCGGCATGAATATGAGCACATGCTCAAAACAGCAGCTTCCTCATCCGAAGCAAAAGCTTTTGTAGCAGGTCTGCTCTCCAGCTGTACTGCAGTGTCTGTTTAATAAAACAATGAGAGAGAGACGGTTCTGCTGCTGTCAGTCGCGAGTCGCTCTAGTAATGCTTTATTACAATAATTCAAAGATTATATATTTAAAACACAATGTTATATTTACATACATTTGACTAATACACATCGAACACCAATAAACATTTATGTCCTTGGGGATTGATTTCACAATGTCTTCCTCTACTGTCCACAACGGGTACTTTGCATCGTAAAGCAATAGTTGAAACCATACAAACACAACCAAATAATCAAATCCATGAAAATCCATGAATCCATGTTATTCTGATCTTCTGATGAAATGAAGGAGTGTTTGGATGTTTTTACTTTAAATCAGTGGTTCTCAAATAGTGGGTGTTACTACCCTGGGGTAGCTACATGCTTTTTTTTTTAGATTGTACACGTGTACGATCACACCGGTGTTCATATGTGTCACATGATCAACCGCTAAATTCACACGTATTTTCACGCGATATCTGGCACTGATCCAAAAAAAGATGCGCTCAGAGCTTGTCATTTATCACAACAATTCAGTGTTTTCAATCACATAAGGTTTCTTTTAGGTTTCAACAAGTTGAACCAACAAGTTGGTGACTATTTTGAATTATCTATTATACAGCGCTTTTTCTGACTGCGGTATGTCAGGTGACCAGCATGATGCGTTGCCATGGAAACAATAAGGCGAAAGTTCCAGAATGGGTGGAAAGCAGCTGCTCAAAACAGCAGCTTCATCATCCGAATAAGGAATGTGTTGCGTAAAGAACTCAATATTGACACCAATTCGTGTTTTAGGATGAATGTTTTTTATTCTGTTGGCAACACATAACAGCGATGATCGGATTCGGGAATCACTCTCATGATTTATAGAGAACTGAGAGTATAACAGCACAAATATTATATATGACAAAATAATGTGAACTATATAACTTTGTCAAATACTTACAAAATGTAATTATTTTGTTTTTGCTGAAAGATCAGTTTGACTCACTTTATGTTTTTTTGTGTTTGTTCTCAGATTTGCCCACATCTACAGTGACTGTGACACCAGACAGATCTGTATTCACTGGAGAAACAGTCAATCTGACGTGTGAGATAAACTCTGATCACAGTGACTGGAGATATGAGTGGAATAAAGACACAAACAGTGTAAAGTTACAGACGTCTGAGCGTTACACTGTAAACAGAGACACTCTCACTATCAGAGGAGCTGCTGAGTCTGATCAGGGTCAGTACTGGTGTAGAGGACAGAGAGATGGAAGACCAAACTCATCACAATCAAGCTCTGTTTCTCTCTCTGTGAACGGTGAGTTCAACATCATTGTCCTCATAAACTCTCTCTACTATCATCATTACAATCGAGAGTCGTTCTCTCTCAGATGTTTTGTTCACACAATTGATTCTATTTAACTCTCTATGTTTTTGTCTTCAAAACAATTCAAATGATCAAAACAGAATGAAACTGGATGCAAATGTTTAAAATGCATTTTATATCTTAAGTATTTGAACTTGAAGTGTGATCTTAAACACTCATGGCAAGAGTTTTGATAAATCAGAAAAACACAATATAGCCGTTAAAGACATGTGTGAACACAGACCTGAACAATAGATAAATAGTTCTGTATTAATATTAGAAAAGTTTAATAAAGTATTTAATGAACTCACACACTCTTGATCAGGGATAAATCTCATCATCAGTAAATAACCAACAGGTCAAAATCCCCTAAACTTTCCCTGACTTCCTTTGCCAACAAATATTCCTCACAAACAAAGTTACATCATTAAAAAAATGAACATTAAATATTCAAGGGTCAAGAGGTCAACTAAATCAAACTCTGATCTCATAATAGTCACGTCAAACTAAATGCTCTATTGTTGTCCCAACTCGCTTTTGAATGTCTCTTTATGATCAACTGACCATGTTGAGTAAAACATGATTTAAGGCAAGAATTTGCATCAGGATTTGAGTATTTTGAACGGCATAAATTTGTTTGACCAACTCGACTTTACGGCCGGTTTCACAGACAGAGATCAGATTAAGCCAGGATTAGGATTAATTAGAACATTTGAGGGGCTTTTATAAATGTGCCTTAGATACAAACATCAGTGGTCAGAATCTGGAGACAAAATAATGAAACTGGGGGGGGGGACAAACTGGGGGGGAACGAGACGCTGCGTCAAAAGCGCTAGGGGAAATAGCCTTGTGTCAGTCACGTGAAGATCTGTGCAACCAATGAAAGACGAACGCGTGCGAATGCGTCACCGCCGGCACGTGCCGGTGACGTCATGAGGAAGAGCATAAAGCGCGTCCGAAACCCGGAAGCGCCAGTAAAGAATGTCTGAAGCGGGCACGGAGGTGCAAGGAGCTGAGGCAAAGACGCAGCGTTCGTAACCCGAGACGTTCCCTTTCAGGGAACTCGAGCTGCATCAAAAGCGGTAGGGGAACGCTATACCAACGCCACCTCAGCGACACCGGCATCCCGGTGTGTCCCAGCTCACTGAGAGAGCACCCTGGTTCCTGGGGTGGCATCGAGGTCCAATTGGTAAAACCTCATGAATGTGTGCGGCGAGGACCAGCCAGCCGCAGCACAAACATCAGACAATGAAACTCCAGAGAGAAGAGCCTTGGATGCCGCCACGCTCCGAGTGGAGTGGGCCCGGACCCTCAACGGAGAATTATGTCCGGCCGACTCGTAAGCTAGACAGATAGCCTCGACTATCCACCTGCTTAGCGTTTGCTTAGAAGCTGGAGCCCCCTTAGGGGTCCTAAAGCAAACAAACAGTTTGTCCAACCTATGCCAAGTGGCAGTCTTGGGACGTAAGCGTCCAGTGCTCGCACTGGACAGACCTTGTTCTTGCTCCTACTCATGATCGCCAAATGGGGGGAGGGCAGAAGGCCTGCAGGGTGACAGACTGAGCCACATTAGTGGGAACCACTCAGGGTGCGTGGGCATCGCCCCGTGACCTTGACTGCAAAGCGGGTACCCCTCAGGGAGAGCCCCTGGTTTTTAGCCACCACCATGAGTGGCTGGCCCAGCTTGATGCTCTTAACGGCTAAACGAACAGCCTGGATGCACTCGGGGGAGAGCCGAGCAGACATGGCAACTGAGTCCCAAATGACTCCCAAGAAAGTGGATCTCTGCGTTGGAGAAAGTACACTCTTCTTGGTGTTCAGCCTTAACCCCAGCTCCTTTATGTGCGGGCACAGCATCTCGATGTTGTGCTGCTAACTGCGACGACTCGGCCAGGATAAGCCATAGTCGTCGACATAGTTTAGGACACGATAGTTCCTTGCAAGTGCAGCGGAGCTTAGAGCAGCGTCCACTCCTAGGTGAACGTGCGGGGCGAGAGCGCCAGACCAAAAAGGAAGCACCGATACTGATACGCCTTCCCCCCTGAAGGCGAACCATAGGAACTTCCCACTGTGGAAGGATGGAGACGAGGGATTATACGTCTCTGATGTCGACCGTGCCGGACCAGTTATAGGACCTGATCTGTACTACGATCTGCTTGAGCGTCATATCTCATTCATATTTAATTTTAGACGCATAACTGAATGCGCATTCACACGCGTTCGTCTTTCATTGGTTGCACAGATCTTCACGTGACTGACGCAAGGCTATTTCCCCTAGCGCTTTTGACGCAGCTCGAGTTCCCTGAAAGGGAACGATAATTTTGTGAAATATAATTTAAAATAGATGTTCCCTTTCAAGGGAACTCGCGCTGCGTCAAACGCTTTGGGGAATACTTGGACGCTGTCTCGCGTAGCACAATATGTAAACTTCCGTCGACCGAGTGTGAGTGACGGTCGCAGGTCGGTGATGTCATGAACCAGGTCATAAAGGAGCGCCAGAACCCAGATGCAGCAGCTTAGGTGTCTTCGCAAACACAGTGTGAGAGAGTGTGTCGTCGCGCTGGTTGTTGGAGTTCCCTTCAACTGATCTATTCCCTAAAGTAGTTTAAAAGGAAAGGGCTCGCGCTCCCCAGGGCTCAGATCCCGCTGTAGTCGAGGATCTGCGGTGATCTGGGTCCTGTGGTTCGCGAATGGATCAGACAGCGGGGTGTGAGACGAGCACTGCTTTATCTCAGCCCTTTCCCGGCAGATCCAGTGCCCGTGCAGCCTGAGGGCTGTTAAATCTGATCAAACAGAGGCACAGACACTGCAATGATCTATCTCTGAGGAGTTTGACGTTGTCAGCATTTAATGAGAATATTCTCCACTTTTCTCTCCAGTATGAGGAGTTTTTCGAGGAAGTGACTCACGCGCCATGTTGACTATTTATTGCCGGCAAAGTAGCGTTCGGCCTAAGAAAATAAATAATTAGATGAACACGTCCTGTTAGCGCGAGTCATCCCCCCGCGATACATAAAAGGATCGATCCTGAGACTGAGGAGGCTCTTGCGAGCTACCTTTCTCAATCAGTATTGATTAAAACAACCTACACTGCTCTATAAACCCATGAGGATTATTTCCACTCTCGTGGGCAGTCAAGCATATAAAATTCAATTGTTTTATTTGTCATATACACAGATACATACAGGATATACAGCTGACAGTGAAATTAAACAGGAAAGCAGGGTTATTGGGGCACCTCGATGAGAGCATAAAATATACATATATTTTAATATTATATAAATCTATCTATCTATATGTGTATATATTATATTTATAAAAGAAGCATCTGTGGCTCAATCCTTTAAAGATAAGGAAATAAGTTCCTACTGGACGCCCCTCTCTCGTCTTCTGGACTTTTTCGGCGACACTGTTGAGACGGTCGTCGATAAGTTCTAGGAGGCTGCTAGCAGCAAGTGGCGTTCAGTGTGCTACTGCCTCGTTGCTCTCAAATTAGGGGCTGTGAGCCAGCCACAGCCCCAGACCTCCTCACAATGGGCCGCTCTGAGGCAGAGCTTCGCAACCCGCTAACCTCTCCAGAAACCCGGGGGTTCGGGTCGACACTCCCAGCCTCAACCCTCTGGCAGGAGGATGGATCTGAGGACCGTCATCCTCACCAAGAAGGCTACATCAAAGAGGTCCTGGCGCTAAGGTGCCAGACCTCGCACAGGCATCCCTCCTCAGCTGCCGCCCTTGAGTCGGGTTGCTCTGAGGAGATCGCCCCCTCCAAGGAGGGTCCTAGAGCATTCACTCCAGGCATACCCCTGAAAACCGGGCCCTGGAGCGTCTGCCACTCAAGCACCAGAGGCCGGCCTTGAGAACCTGGTTCCCTCATTAGAATTGCTGGTCGCATCTCATGCCTACCAAAAGTTTCTCATTGGGTCCTGCAATATATATATTTATATTTTGCATATATTTATATTTTTATCTTTATTTATATTTTCATTAAATAAATGCCTGCCTGTCGTCAGAACGCGGAAGTAGCTGAGCGATCGATCTGTCGACGGGGGTGCGGCGGCGGCGCGATCTGCCTGTCCTACAAACGCAGAAGTAACTGAGCAAGCGAGCGATCTGTCGACTAGAGGGGGAGGGGGGGCGGCGGCGGCGTCAAGAGCCATATGCAGCCATCAAAAGAGCCATATATGGCTCGCGAGCCATAGGTTCCCGACCCCTGGTGTAAGTGCTCTATAATGTTCAGATTGCCTTGATTTGGAAAAGAAGGAAAAAGACACTTGTCTCTTTGAATTTAAGTCTAGATTTATTCACAATGGCTTGTACATGAACACACTGATCTGTGTAACTGATGAAGTCAGTAAGAGCTGTGTGTGTGTGTGTGTGTGTGTGTGTGTGTGTGTGTGTGTGTGTAAACCTCACTCTCCTGGCCAATGGTTTTCACCATGGTAATGTAATACAGTAATACCTCGGTTTACGAGCGACTTGGTATAACTCTAATCTTACATTAGACTGAAGAGATGCCTGTTACACCTCAAATTCCATTATGTACTTACTCCATATTTAATTCCTAGTCTGTATCAAATTGTTTCTTATGTGTTCTTAACTGTGCATGAAATCAAGAGCAACTCTTTATGTGAAAATGCTAATAAACAAAAGAACTCGCTGCAGATTCTGAATCTCTTATGTGTTGTTCGTTCATTTCATAAATCAGTCTGTTAGGAGATTTAATGACTCTGCCAAGTTTAGTTTGAGTTAATGCAGCCTCAACATGTCTTGGTTGTGTGCACACCACAGGTTCCTTTATAACCTCACTCGTGAACTGTTCTCCTTGAACTGATTCAACATCTTGACCTTCTACGTCAGGTAAGTCTGCATCACGTATCACGTTGATATCACTTTTTTCATTCAAGTTCCCAGCATCAACACTTGTGGAGTCCATGACCATCTTCCTCAATAAAACCGTCTGGATTACTTAATATCTAGTTTGCAGTTCTGTGATCACGGTCAACTTCATCACCTTGAACATCACATTCATTGATCACATCACTGTCTTTTTGAGCTGGTTCTTGAGGTTCATCAACTGGTAAGAAGTTCACAGGTAACAAAAGATTTCTGTGGACAACTTTCACCTTGTCTGAATTTATTCCTTGAATCCTGTAAACGTTGATATCAAGGAATACAGCCACGACTTCATATGGGGATGACTCCCATTTATCAGCAACTTTCTGTCTACCTTTTTCACCTCTGTTCGCAACCAGCACTCTATCACCAACAGCCAGTGGACATCCCTTCACTTTCCTGTTATATAGTCTACCATGCCGATCCTGTTCTTTCAAAGTATGTATATTTCAAAGTCTCATCTGTGCAAGATGAGCTGCTTCACTCAAGTCTTTCCTCAGCTTGGACACGAAACCCTTGTAATCTACCACATCCTCATTCAGAAGCACATTTTGAAACAGAATGTCAATTGGGAGACGAGGAACTCTACCAAACATAAGAAAGAATGGGGAAAAACCTGTTGTCTCGTGTTCCGTGCAGTTGTAACAGAAGGTAAGCTGCTGTAACATCTGAGGCCATTTTGATTTTACTTTAGGGGGCAATGTCCTGATCATGCTTCCAAGATTCCTATTGAACCTCTCAGCAATGCCATTTCCCATGGGGTGGTATGGTGTTGTGTGTGACTTGTCTACACCTGCCATGGTCAATAGTTCCTTGATTAGCTTGCTCTCGAAATTAGCTCCCTGGTCAGAATGAATTCTTTTGGGGAATCCATAGACTATAAACAAGTCATTCCAGAGCCTTTTCGCAACTTGTTTGGCTGACTGATTGTGGCATGGAAATGCATGAGCCATCTTTGTAAAATGATCTGTCACAACCAGCACGTCTACAGACTTTCCTTCCTTGACCTCTTCTGACCAAAAGTCGATGCAGATCAATTCAAGCGGTTCTGATGTTCGAATGCTTTCCAACGGAGCACAAGCATTGGGTTCCGAGGTTTTACCAACCACGCATCGATGACAATTCCTCACATAATCATCAGTGTCCTTTTTCATCCCAATCCAGAAGAAGCATTGTTTTGCCAGCGACAGTGTTCTACTGCGTCCTTGATGTCCAGCTACATCATTTATTCCATGGAGAACTTGTGCTTTCAAAGAAGTAGGTACAACAAACAAGTACAACTTATTGTTCAACTTTGGATCTCTTTTGACCTTGTACAACACACCATCACAGATGACCAATTTATCATGGTACTTCAACAATTTCCAGACAGGTTTGGATTCCTTTGCTTACAACTTACAACTTGATGGTTACTTGTGCACTTGAAAGCATCTTGGACAGAGTTGTCAACTACACCACTGACATCTTTCAAGAGGGATAAGTATGACTCAGTGTTAAGGGGATGTCCCATGCAAGACTGGACGAATGGCTCACGGCTCAAAGCATCCGCTACAAAAAATTTTGTACCTGGAACATACTTCAGATCGAAATTGTAAGAAGCAAGTTAAGCCACCCATCACTGCTCACGTGCATCAAGCCGGGGTTTAGTCGGAATAATTTACATCAATGCTGTAAAGTGCCGTCCTCTCAGCCAATGGCTGAACTTATCACAGATAGCCCACTTTAAAGCAAATAACTCTAATCTGTGAGCTGGATAGTTCATTTGTGAGTGAGACAGTGTTCTGCTTGCGAAGGCAACAGGTCTGGTAATCTCTTCACCTGGTAGAACCTGTGACAACACAGCTCCTACTCCATCAAAAGATGCATCTACAGCTAAAATGAAAGGTTGGTCAAAGTTTGGGTGAGCCAATGTCATATTTTTTGTAAGTTTCAGTTTAAGGGTATGGAAAGCCTCTTTGCAATCAGTTGTCCAATCAGCTGGGGAAAGTTTGAGATAACCAATTTTCTTTCTTGGTTTGCGTCCTTTTGTGACAGGAGTCTTTTTGACTGAACCTGACGTCAACTTGAATAGAGGCTTAGCTTTTGCTGAACATGCTTCAATAAAATGCTGGTAATAAAGAACCATTCCAAGAAAGGACCTGATCTTTTTCTGACATGGTGTTTTTCCATCAGGTTCCATCAAGTCAGAAACTTGAATATTGGTAATTGCCTCAACTTTTCCAGGGTCAGTCTTAATGCCTTCTTCACATATGATGTGCCCCAGGAATTTTACCGATCGTCTCAAGAAACAACTTTTCTTTGGAGCCAACTTAAGATTGTGATGTGACAACCGTGAGAGAACCATTTGTAGACGTTCAGCATCATGAACATCTTCAAAGCCTTTCTTCAAATTTTTCTAATGGCCGCACTTATGCTAATAAAACTGCCTGTTAGTCAGAGCTGCATCGCGCGACAAATGGCCAGTTCTCAATTGGTGTTTTCCCGTAAGGTTTCAGAAATGATGTGAAGGGATGGAATTCGGATCTGCCTTGAGACTCGCCACAACAAAACTAACTCCAGACTTTGATGCACTTGCAAAAAAGGAGATCAACAACACTGGTCCCACTGAAACTAAATGTGAGTTTATCTACTGTGTTATTAAATAATACATTTGGAAAACAATTTATCAATGAACCCTGATGTTTTGGTGCCTGTTAAAGGCCAAATCTCTTAATTTAATGGTTTTTACATTTCATTTTTATTAGTTCACACAAACACACTATCCTTCTATTCTGGCCCGTCCCCTTTGTCAAATTTTAGAAACCACTGTGGCCCGCGAGACAAAAAGTTTTCCCACCCCTGCTCTAGAGGAACATTATAATACCCAGAGGTGAGATCCATGGTTGAGAACAGTGGCGTAGCCACGGGGGGGGCCGGACATGTAAATGAGGGGTCCCAGGCCCACCCAGGCCCCCCCGTGTATACCTCAGATTTTGAATTCTTTAAAATCGCGACTGTGAAAACTAAAGTGAAAACATATATCGCCCGCCGCACAAGACGATCGCACCGCACCCCCAAAGTCAACGATAGCGCGGTGCATGCTATACCACAACCAGTTATGCTGTTAACCAGTTAACCAGTTTTTACCTTATGCTCGAGCCCCCTCAAAAATAAAATTCTGGCTACGCCCCTGGTTAAGAAGAATGTGTTGCCACCCAATGCAGCTAACACATCGGACTGGTTTGGTAAAGGGTAGGAGTCTCTGACAGTTCTCGCATTTAACCATCTAAAATCCGGGCAGATCCTGAGATTTAATCCATTTAATGCTGTTCTTAGTTTGGCATACTGACTTGGTGGTATGTGCCTGTATGGAAAATGGAAAGGTCTGTCATCAGTGAGGTTAATTCGATGAACAACGCCTTTAGTTTCTCCACAGTCCATTTTGTCTCTTGAGAAAACTGACTCATACTTCTCAATGATGTGCAACAACTTGTCTTTTCAATGGGCTGACACTTGACAAGACTCCATATCAAGATCACTAAGGTTCAAATCACTCAAGACCTGCTTCATCTCTTCACTGGATCTAGATGGTAAGGGATCCTCGGTACACTGGAGATTTGATTGAATCTGTTTCGGCGGTGGTAAGTCTTGCACAGAAATACAAGGTGACACATCAGCTATTTTAGCATTTCTCTTTAACACAACTCTGTGATTAGTGGGATAGAAGACTTTCAACGGGATAGAACCATCTCCCCATAGTGGTGTTATGACCCTTCCGACGAGTATTTGCCTAGGTCTTGATTTGGACTCTGTCGGTTCCACGATAACTGTGCTGCCTACAGACAAGACAGAAGATTGAGGTAGTTTTCCCCAAACCAGATGTTCAGTTTGTGGCTCCAACGTCACACTTCCTAGTAACTTTACAGTACCGACTTTCTCAGGTATGACTTCACCTCTCCACCTTTCTGAATTGTAGAAAAGAGATAGAAACATACAGCACTCATCACTCTCATTGTTACATGACTTAGACACGATCCTCCAGTAACCTTCCGTTTCTCTCAGTTGCATCAAAAGTCTCTTTATGACGTTTGTTCCCAAAATCATCTCTTCCGTCTGCCCAGGCATAACCAAAGCAGGAATTATCATGGGGCAGCCATACACTCTAACTGTAAGATCATAGACTGCAGTAGGGGTAATGTGATGAACACCACAGCCAACAATAACAATATCCTGTGCTAACTGGCATGTCAAATCTGGGTTACTTTTCAACAACTTTTCTTCGGTAGACTCACTGAGAGTGCATGCCATTGATCCACTATCAATTAAAGCTTTGAGAATGAAACCCTTCTCAAATGAAACAGATGTGTAAAACAAGCTCAGACAACATCAGATTTTGGAACTCTCTGAACACCCTGAAAAATGACTGTTTTGTCTGAAGTTACATCACTGAACATTTGACATAAAGACTCGTAATCCCTTGCATCATCAATATTGGATATGGGAGATTCACTCTCAAGATCTACGTGATCCTCCCTCACACATAGATCATTTAGTTTGACTGCTGGTGGCCTGAAGAAGGCTTCCTTTCCTTTGGACACCTGTTTCTGGAATGGTCTGGTGAAAAACACTGGAAACAGAGCCTGTTTTCTTTACAGTGAGTAAAAGCAGAATGTGAGGCATCCTTACACACCAAGCATGGTGAATCGTTCAAGCCTGGAATCCTAGACAGGTTGTTTCTCTTCCTGTTCACCTTGTTAGATTCACTATTGTTCACCTGTTCACTATTATTCATTAGAACTCTCTCCAGCATATCGATCACTTTTTTCCAGAGCCATATTTTCTGATTGTTTGACTGGAGAGAATCATGGTCAGTTGTCACTGGGTTTTGGCTAGGACTCACACGCACCTCATTCAAAGCAAGCTTTTTTCACATTCAATTGGTCGATTTACTTTTCCTGTGGCTCTGAGACATTTCTCTGAGTGATACTCGTTCATAATCTCTTCCACTTCATTAGCGGTCCACTTGTCAATGGTTTTTGAACGAAACGTTAGAGCTAGATCTGAATTTGGACAATTCCTAATGAACATGCGTGTGACTTCAATCAGTTGGTTGTTCAGCACTTTACCCTGTTGTTTTAGACACTCAGCTGTGATGTCAGCAGCATGGTTCAGGCGCAACCAGTAATCAAAGGGATCCTCCTGAGGCTCTGGAAGAGTAGTATAGAAATCTTGTAATGGGATAGGAGAATACTGTTGGCAACTGAAATGCTTCCGTAATAGGGTGTAAATCTCATAAGGATTTGTTTTGATATGCAAACTATTAGACAGCATCCCCACTTTAACAACATCTTTTGCTTTGCCTCTCAAATGGATTACAATTTCTTCACCATGGTCTTCAGAAGGCAGAAAACCCTTTCTTATGAAGTTTTTCATGAGCTCCACCCATTCATCAAGCGAAACATTGTCTGAAGCGTCGCCTCTGAAAATTGGAGGTTCTTTAACTTCCCTCTGACGCACTACTTGAACCTGTGATGTACTTGACGTGGCGCTGTGCTCAGGCATGTATCTGCTATCCGGATGTTTTTGAGATTGCATAGATGTAGCTTCAGTTTGACTGTGCAAATTCAAGTGTGCAAGAATACTGTCTGCCAGTTGAAGGCCTACTTGCTGCACTATGTTATTCATCTGACTCATTACGTCACTGGTAAAGGCTGGAGTTGATGTGCTATTTGGCTGCGTACTATTGGAACTGCAATGACCCACATGCACAGGGCTGTCATTAGCATTTGGTGTGGGAATTGGATTTGATTCTAACCCCATAACATTGTTGACACCACTCATAGTAACTGTAGAAGGACTAGAACTAATGTCTGGAAAGGGAATTGGTGTAAATAATAGACCTCTCCCTCGACCAACATACTGCAAACCAGTAAAACCTTGAGTTTTCCATAGTCAAGTAATAAAGAAAATAAAAATAAAAGTGTACACTTGGTGTCAAATGCATTACCTGAATGTAATAATAGCAATATTAAGTCACTTCAGAGTGTTTATTGAAAAGTCTTTTCCCAGGTATTTTCCAAAGGTCCTGGAATAAATGTAGTGCTTAGCTGAAGGTCCTGTGCAGAGAAGAGTGAAGACAGGCTCACCTGTAGCACTTTCTTTTTTTATGTCGATTCTTTTATGTCGCCGAACCCTAATATCTCGAGCACAAAAGAGGGACAAATGCGCCACTTTACATGGTTATCTCGTGACTCATGATCGTACCTAGTTCACTGCACATGCGCTGAGTTTGAGTTGCACGTTGCTCTGTCTGTGACGCTTCACTCACAGCGCCGCGCAGTCGCAGAAGAACTTGCGGAGACTCTGAAGTGAAAGCAAATATTGTTCTTGCGCTTCTCAACTAGCAGCGAGTGCTGTCCTCCCCCATCCCAAAGCACTCACAGCTGTGTGCACATAAAGCCCGCCTTCTCTGATTTGATTAGTTTTCTCAAATATTTTGACATTGGTCGGTAGCGAGCGGTTACCGACCAATGAGTATGAGGCTTAGATGAACACACACACACACACACACACTCACACACAACTGCTTCTGTTCTGACGTCCGCTCTGCTCAGCGCCGCTGCGGATTGAAGAACCAGGTTGTTATCAGACGGGACGAAGCCGAATTTGTTGAGAAAGCACATTAGACAGGCAGAACACAAGAAAGTATGCAATCTAGTACAGCGTGATGACCTCACGAATATGTTATGACTGTTTACGCTGTGAGCGAAATTGTGTTTGCAATGTTCTAGAATATAATTAAAGGTTTGTATGGAGAATGGAAGGTGTTTTTATTGTATACTGGTAAATCCCTGCTGTTAGTTGCTGCACATATGCCTTTTGTTGTTAGCAAACATATACAGTGTATGTACATTTGTATAGCATGCCGATCGCTTCATCTAATAAATCACCATATTGGCTGTTGGTTATCTCGTTATGTTCTTCATAATGTCTTCTTTTCTGCATTGACATTTATGCAGGTTTAGGACAGATCGAGAAAATTCACTTACTTTGACTTTGTTAGATGTTTAATCATAACTTCTGTTTGTTCATTTCTTACAGAGAAACCTAAAGCTGTTCTGAAAGTTCAGCCGAATCCATCACAGATATTCAGAGGAGAGAATGTTACTCTCACATGTGACGTACAGGGGGAAGCATGGAGATACACATGGAAGTGTGATGGTAGATATCACACATCTAAACAGAAAGAGTTCAAGATCACAGCAGAGAAAACACAGAAGTGCAGGTGTTACGGCTGCAGAGCATCAGGATCAGATTTCTGCTCTCACTCGTGTGATTATGTGACTCTGTCTGTGTCGGGTGAGTGATCATCGCTGACTCACATCAGCATCTGCTCAGATTGAATATTGTAGCTGTCGCAGAGTAAGGTGTATTTTCTTTTCTGAATATTTCAGTTATTTTGTGTATTATAGATGTTATGTAAATTTATGTTCATGTAAAATTTTATTTAATTGCCTCAAAAGATTTGTTAAAGTGACACCTTCAGGTGAACAACATATATTGTAATAAGTGATCACGTGATTTACCTAGAAGTGTGCAAAAGCGGAACCACGAGGAAATGCGCACAGACTAAGAGGTGTTCGGTCCACGAAGAGTTTGTAGCTGGAGAAATACTGCCAAATATCTTTTAATGTCTCTTGGTTTTCTGATTGGAAGGTGCACACGGTATGTTTATTTTGTATGTTAATTTGCAAGTTAATGTGTTTTGTTGAAACTGTTACTTGAAAACTGTGGACAGGAAAAACACTCACACAGTCATTTTATGTATTTCAGTTTTTCACGGTGTCACAGATGTTAAATAAGGGGTGCACGATATTCAAGTGACGTCAAAGTCAAGATGAGGTGATGTCAACAGTGCCAATAAATTAAACGTTGAGACATCAGTTGAAGCGTGATTCTTTTAATCAGAAGAAAACTCCAGGAGCCATTATAAATATTAAATGTTTTCTTTGTGTTGGAATAAGGGATGTAATTCCCGATCATTCCCATGATGGATGGTGGTTGAAATGAATGATGAATGATGGATAGATGATGAGTTTAACACTGTGAGATGTGTTTACTGCAGTTCATACAGTCACCGGCATGAATATGAGCACATGCTCAAAACAGCAGCTTCCTCATCCGAAGGAAAAGTTTTTGTAGCAGGTCTGCTCTCCAGCTGTACTGCAGTGTCTGTTTAATAAAACAATGAGAGAGAGACGGTTCTGCTGCTGTCAGTTGCGAGTCGCTCTAGTAATGCTTTGTTACAATAATTCAAAGATTATATATTTAAAACACAATGTTATATTTACTTCCATGTGACTAATACACATCGAACACCAATAAACATTTATGTCCTTGGGGATTGATTTCACAATGTCTTCCTCTACTGTCCACAACGGGTACTTCGCATCGTAAAGCAATAGTTGAAACCATACAAACACAACCAAATAATCAAATACATGGAAAAAAAAAAGTAATACAATAAACTGTAAATACAGTAGTCATTACTCCTGTGACTATACATCCAGGGTATCACACTTTTTTTACTCCACATGTCAATAAAAGGCTAGTAGTTGAACTGTGAAGTGAATCCATGTGATTCTGATCTTCTGATGAAATGAAGGAGTGTTTGGATGGTTTTATTTAAATGGAGGTTATTGTTGTTGTTTCATATTCTGTCATCCTGCTGCTCGTTGTGTTATTGCATTTAAAACACAATCTCAATGTGTTTAAAGAACATTATGATCGTGTAAAGTAGGAGAATAACCGTCACACTGGATGAATATGGAAACATCTGGATTCATCTCTCAATCTATATAAAGTGTGCTTTTTCTGGTGATCAAATATCCATACAAAAACATCAAATATATTGTATGTTTTTGTTGATAAATTTAGTATAAAAATGAACAGTGCATACATATTTTTCATTTTGAGCTACTTTGTCATGTTATGCACTGGCATTTCCCGCAAAAGACTATAAAACACTCACAAGATACAGATTACCATCTTATAGCAATGATAGAGCATATGTAAGCTGTCAAAAATTAACGGGGGATTTGGCCAAAAATCTGCCCATGTTGTCTCATAATGTTTATGTAAGTGTCATAAACTGAATAATTCTGTCAAAAACTGACACACATAAACAGATTTGATGATTGTGCTCTTGAGAGCGTCAAAACTAATATAAATAGATTTTTCTATTTACAAATATATTTTTGCTGAATTGAACAATGTACATCTGATGATTTCTTGATCGCAAGGTCTGAGATCTCATTATAATTCATCCTGAAACAAAAAAAAAGGTGTAGATATTTTTGGGGCTAAATAAGATAATTACTGTACACTCATCTTAATCAACTAGCAAAACTTTGACAGATTTCGATGAACATGAGTGAACTTAGTGATAATAAAAGGAAGTGCTTATTTGCACGTTTTCCAAGCAATAATCCCTTCAGAATTGGAAGAAAACATTAATTTTCTGCAACAGGTAGCAGTAAGGCAATAGGCTATTTATTTTTCGAACTGTCTTCCACAACCACTTTAGTAACGGGAGTTTATGCTGGGATGTGTAGGTTGTTGATAGGCAACACGTAACTATTATTCATGACTTTCTTTTTAAATATGCTTTTCAGTTTATGCAGTTTCAAATATTTTTTTTTAGGTGACTGTTATTTGAGGGTTTCCTCTTATTGTTTCCATGGCGACATGTCATGTTTGTCTCGTGACACACCGCAGCTACAAAAGGGCTGTATGACAGATGTATCGCATTTATGCTCTCTTTTTTATTCAAAAAACCTTTATAATGATCATGTTAGCTGATCTTTTACTCACAATGGGAGTTTTCTTTCTTTTTCCTTCACCAATTTCTGATGGTTCAAAACATACACTATCAAAGCCAAAGACACTAGATTTGGTAGATTTACTCGCAAAGGGAGTCAGTCAATTGTATGAATTTGTTTGGTTTGATAGTAAAGAAGCAGTTTTTGAGAGAAAAAAAGTCCATTATGTGCACTTACTCTTTTGTCATCTTTTCATCATTTGAGGGCATTTCATGCATATTTATCTTCATATTATGACCCATTTATTCCATAAAAATGAATGTATATTAATTATTGTTCTCTGTCAGCATTAATGCACAGTTTAAGATTAAATTCCTGATGAGCTGAATTTTTTTTGTCTTTTATTATGAATATGTGAGTTACTGTAATCTATAAGCTTGTGCTCTAAAACAATGACAAAATTCACATTTAGAAGATGAAAGTGTTGAAAACTTCCAGTCTCTCACTTCTGCTGATATCAATGATTTTGATGACGTCACTCTGAACTTCAGCTTCATCAGATTTTCTGTCCAATCAAATGCATCTAGAATATAAATGTTCTTCATAATATCTTCTTTTCTGCAGTGACATTTCTGCAGGTTTAGGACAGATGGAGAAAATTCACTTACTTTGACTTTGTTAAATGTTTAATCATAACTTCTGTTTGTTCATTTCTTACAGAGAAACCTAAACCTGTTGTGAATGTTCAGCCGAATCCATCACAGATATTCAGAGGAGAGAATGTTACTCTCACATGTGACTTACAGGGGGAAGGATGGAGATACAGATGGTGGTGTGATGGTGGAGAGCAAACATCTAAAGAGAAAGAGTTCAAGATCACAGCAGAGAAAACACAGGAGTGCAGGTGTTTCGGCTGCAGAGGATCAGGATCATATTTCTGCTCTGGTTGGAGTGATAAAGTGACTCTGTCTGTGTCGGGTGAGTGATCATCACTGACTCACATCAGCATCTGCTCACATTGAATATTAAATGTTTTCTTTGTGTTGGAATAAGGGATGTAATTCCCGATCATTCCCATGATGGATGGTGGTTTAAATGAATGATGAATGATGGATGGATGATGAGTTTAACACTGTGAGATGTGTTTACTGCAGTTCATACAGTCACCGGCATGAATATGAGCACATGCTCAAAACAAATCAAAGGTTTATATTCACTACATCCTTAAATATTAATATTGTTTGCTGTTTCCTGGATGATAACTGATCATAATTAAATTAGTGATTAATGCAAATTATTGTTGTTTTTTGTTTTGACTTTATAAAGAAATATTGAAATAACAACAATGCAAGTTTAACTTCTAGTAACTTTATAAAAATAAATAGAGTAAAAAGAAAGTTTTGATTCTCCCTTATGTTTAAGGAACTGAAAATTTTTAATTAAACTAGATTTTTCATATTTTGTTTCTGGGTAAAAAATGAGATGCATTAATATATGAGTGGCTTTGAAACACTTTTTTTTATTAAATCCTCCTGTCGTCTGTGAACTGCCTGTTGCTCCTGCAGAAACACTTCATCTGATGTGATGAAAGTTACAGTAAAGATCCTTCATCCTGTTTGGCTGTTACATATATTTCTTATATATATCAATTGATCTGCATAATCTCTTCATTGAGTTTCATCAATAATGTTTCTCAATAATGTGCTTGTGTTTCTGTTTCAGCTCAGATTTCAGTCTTCAAAATCATCAGTTTTCTTGCTGCAGTTTTTTCGCATCTGATGGCGACAGTCGTGATGATTTACAAATGTTACAGAGCCAGAGGTAAAACTAATGTCTCTCTCTCTTAATGTCTGATAACTCTCTGTCTTTCTCTAATAAATGTTTTTCTGTGTATTTCAGTTTCATTTGTTGAAGATCAAAGTCAGTTCGCCGTAACGGAGGAAGAAACTTCAATCTGATCTTAACAAGTTTAAAAAGATTCAGAATATTAATTTTTTAGAAACATATTTGTTTTTGTTTTTTGTTTGTTATCAAGCTTTAGAAATATTTTATCGAGCTGCTTTTATATGGTCCATATTATTGTTGTTGTTTATGTAACGGGTGTTATGTTGTCTTAATTTCACACAAAATCACTTTCTTTTGTTATTAATATTTTTTTTAATATTTTTTTTGAACTATGTAATTTATTCTTGCATTATTTAATTTAATTTAATTTATTATTTTTTTAGTAATTTCTTTTATTTAGTTATGTACATTTTCGATTATTAATTGTATGCGATTCCTCATTTGCGGTGAGCGGATGCAGAGTGGTGGGTTGCACAGAAGCTCCAGCATTAAAGTGTGACACGAGTTTTGTATCTTCAAATATAAAGTTTTTTTTTTCTAAAATGTTCTTAAACCTTATGCAGATATACGAGTTAAGTTTGTATGAACCTGCTGTTTGTATTTTAGTAAATCATTTTCTTGCGATAAATGTGAGAAAGCTCCGTGGCTAAAATGTCCCCCTTCCACCGTGTCACACGTGTTCCTGTCTGGGTCTTCTCTGTCACTTCCTGTCAGTCTTGTCTTTGTTTCACCTCCTGTCTCTCGGGTTATTGTTTCACTCCCTACACCTGTCTTGTAATCACTTCCTCGTTAGTCTCCCAGGTGTTGCTGTTTTCCCTTGTGTATATATCACTTGTGCATTTCCCTTGTGTTTGTCGGTTGTTGAATTGGTATGTGGATGTTTCCTTGTCTCTGTGATCCTGACCTGCTAGTGTTCAATGTTTTGGTTAAGTTCAGTTTAATACACATGCGTGCTTATTTGTTTTGTTATTTAAAGTGTTTTGGTTTTGTTTATATTAAATTAGCTTTTGTTTAAACCCTGCCTTGCCTCGTCACCTTGCCTGTCTCGCATCGCACACCAACACCCCCTGCTTTCGTAACAGAACAACCGACCAGGTTCGTCACCTAAGAAAGACGATAGTGGACTATGGAACCCCTGGAGAAGATACTCCAGATTGCCCTGGAGAACTCTTCCTTTCTGGAATTCTCCTGGAGGTTCAGCAGGTTCGCGACCTTCTCGTCCCTGAACGACGAGGAATTGAAAGTGCTGCTCTGGTTTGGGGCAAACCACTTTCAGCTCGGTGACCTCCCTGACACTACTGGACTAAGCTGGCAAGAAGCCCTGTATGTGTGTCAGGTGAGTGCCGTGTCCCAAACCAGTCAGCCAACACCATCAGCGTCTCAGTCGACGGCCCGTCTGAAAGAGCCAGAGCCAGATCCAGAGATCCGCCAGCCAGAGCCAGATCCAGAGATCCGCCAGCCAGAGCCAGATCCAGAGATCCGCCAGCCAGAGCCAGATCCAGAGATCCGCCAGCCAGAGCCAGATCCAGAGATCCGCCAGCCAGAGCCAGATCCAGAGATCCGCCAGCCAGAGCCAGATCCAGAGATCCGCCATCCAGAGCCAGATCCAGAGATCCGCCAGCCAGAGCCAGATCCAGAGATCCGCCAGCCAGAGCCAGATCCAGAGATCCGCCAGCCAGAGCCAGATCCAGAGATCCGCCAGCCAGAGCCAGATCCAGAGATCCGCCAGCCAGAGCCAGATCCCGAGCTGCCTGAACTGTGGCCCGACCCGCCAGAGCTGCCTGAACTGTGGCCCGACCCGCCAGAGCTGCCTGAACTGTGGCCCGACCCGCCAGAGCTGCCTGAACTGTGGCCCGACCCGCCGCTGGACTTCTGGGACATCCCAGAGCCGCCGCCGGTCTTCGCCGACGTCCCAGAGCCCGTTACCGGCCCGGAGGCCGCCGCCCCAGTGACTCTCGCCCTGCCGGCGCCCCCAGTGACTCTCGCCCTGCCGGCGCCCCCAGTGACTCTCGCCCTGCCGGCGCCCCCAGTGACTCTCGCCTTGCCCGAGCCTGCCTGGCTCACCCCGCCGGCGCCGCCTGACCCGCCGGCCTTGCCCGAGCCTGCCTGGCTCACCCCGCCGGCGCCACCTGATCCACCGGCCTTGTCTGAGCCACCCTGGCTCATCCCACCTTTTCCTCCCCCTGGACTCTGTTTTGTTTATGATTTCATGTGTGAGGACTGTCTTTTATTATTATTCATGAACTGAGGTCAATTTTGCGTTATTTTTTTCTCCCTTCATGATGCTTTTGAGGACTGTTTTGAGTTATCCCTTTTCAGGATGTCTTGAGGTCTGTTTATTTTTTGTTTATCATTTGCACTTAGTTTTGGCCTTGGTTCTGTTTTGCTCCTTCCATTCTGTCTGGTTTCTGGTGTCAAGTCCTGTTCTGTCCCCCTCCTGGTCCCCCGCCCGCCCGCCCTCCACAGTTGTTGCCTTGCCGGCGCGAGGTCGCGCCTACCAGAAGGGGGGCGTTATGTCACACGTGTTCCTGTCTGGGTCTTCTCTGTCACTTCCTGTCAGTCTTGTCTTTGTTTCACCTCCTGTCTCGGGTTATTGTTTCACTCCCTACACCTGTCTTGTAATCACTTCCTCGTTAGTCTCCCAGGTGTTGCTGTTTTCCCTTGTGTATATATCACTTGTGCATTTCCCTTGTGTTTGTCGGTTGTTGAATTGGTATGTGGATGTTTCCTTGTCTCTGTGATCCTGACCTGCTAGTGTTCAATGTTTTGGTTAAGTTCAGTTTAATGCACATGCGTGCTTATTTGTTTTGTTATTTAAAGTGTTTTGGTTTTGTTTAGCTTTTGTTTAAACCCTGCCTTGCCTCGTCACCTTGCCTGTCTCGCATCGCACACCAACACCCCCTGCTTTCGTAACACACCGACAGGCATGTGAAGAAGGCCACGCGATCACACTTTGAATTATTTATTTATTTTTATTTGTGCAGGTATGTTTTCTTTCATGTTTCTGTAGATATTGTTTCGAATTTATGTAAAATACTTTGTTTCTCTCTTTTTGAAATGTTTCATATATGTTCAATATCTGTAAAATCACATGCAGTTCGCCGTGAGCGCGGCTGCAGAGAGGCATGTGAAGGCCACGCGATCACACTGTTGAATTACTTCGGTAAACCTGAAGAATAGCGTCGGTAATTACCAACTAGCACCAGCAGGTTGCTAAACCTCCGACATTAAAATAAACCCCAAACCGCTGTAAGAACATGAAAAGACACCCAACAAAGCTGTTGTTAACACAGTTTCAAGTTTATTTGTGGGTATAAGAGCAACAGGTCTGTAATGGTTGAGTTCTGATGGACGGGGTTTCTTTGGTAGAGGAATGATGGTGGAATTTTTCCATAGGGTGGGCCACTGTGCTGTGCTGTATGACTCATGCATTATGGGATAGAAAACCCGGGGAGAGTTCCATTGCACAAAGCCTGAGCACCCTGGCAGGGATGCCGTCCGGCCCCATGGCCTTGACAATTTTACACCTGCTCAGCTCCTGTTGAACATCCAACTCTGTAAAGGGAGGAGTTGTTGGTGGATTTAAAGGGAGAGCGTTGAGTAGCTCATTGCAGACAGATGAATAGTCAGTGACGTCAAATCTTGAGTAGAAGGTATTAAGACTTTTTACAAAGGTTGTGGGATTGGTGATTGTGCGATCTTGTTTCACATTCTGTCTCGTCAATATTTTTATTTTCTGGAAGGCTTGTTGTGTTCATTGTGGAAAACGTGTGTTGTATTTTCTCTTTGTATTTAAGTTTTCCTTTAATAATGTCACTTTGTCAACGTTTTTGAAGTGGAACCGCCAAACCTCCCTATTTCTTTAAGCATTTTCTCATTGGTTACGTTGATTCTTTTATGTCGCCGAACCCTAATATCTCGAGCACAAAAGAGGGACAAATTCGTCACTTCATATAGTTATCTCGTGACTCATGATCGTACCTAGTTCACTGCGCATGCGCTGAGTTTGTGTTGCATGTGGATCGCACATGAATGTCCAGTGATGCTTCACTCACAGTGCCGCGCAGACAGTGTTGCCAACTTAGCGCCTTTATTTAGTGAGTAGTCAGACCACATTTTCAAAAAAGCGACTAGTGACAAATCTAACGTCTTTATCTGGAGTTATAGGAGACTTTTGGAGACTCTCTGAAGTGAAAGCACATATCGTTCTTACTCTTCTCAAGGAGCAGCGAGTGCTGCCATGGGTCCCACCCCCATCCTAAAGCACTCACAGCTGTGTGCACATAAAGCCCGCCTTCTCTGATTTGATTGGTACTCAACTATTTTGACATTGACGAGCGCTTACCGACCAATGAGTATGAGGCTTAGATGAACACACACACACACACACCTGCTTCTGTCCTGACTCACGCTCTGCTCAGCGCCGCTGCGGATTGAAGGTCCAGGTTGTTAAAAGACGGGACGAAGCCGAATTTGTTGAGAAAGCACATTAGACAGGCAGAACACAAGAAAGTATGCAATCTAGTACAGCGTGATGACCTCACGATGACTGTTTACGCTGTGAGCGAAATTGTGTTTGCAATGTTGGAGAATATAATTAAAGGTTTGTATGGAGAATCAAAGGTGTTTTTTATTGTATGCTGGTAAATCTCTGCTGTTAGTTGCTGCACATATGCCTTTTGTTGTTAGCAAACATATACAGTGTGTGTACATTGTTATAGCATGCCGATCGCTTCATCAAATAAATCGTCATATTGCCTGTTGGTTATCTCTTTTTGCAACCCCCGAGGCCGTCGACATAACCGGATTCCACTGTATTAAGAAATGTATTGACTGAAGAACAACAAGAGCTTTGATTTATTGAGCTTTTTCAGATATGAGTTATTATTAAATTAGTTTAGCTGAACTCCAGCTGGTTCAGTCAGTCTCTCTAATGTTTCATTCTCTGTAAAGAATCTCTGGAGTAAATATTCAGATATTCATCAATTCACAGCAACAGAATCCAGAACATTAGAGGAGTTTATATTCCCACTAACGGACCTGATTGAAGACACACATGGACGGTCTAGTGACGTCACCAGTGACGCTTTCCAGGTGGAGTTCAGCTCTATGATGATTGATAAATGGGAGAGGGTTCAAGTTCCCAGAACTCATGATTAAACTTTACAGTTTTAGAAAGACAATCTGTATTTTAGTGATGGTGAGATGAAGCATCGAACCTTTTCAGTTTGTGGTTCATTTCTCAAAGCCTCATTTGCTCACAAAACCATCTAGTGGCCAAAGAGTATAAAACAATCAGATACATTACAGATGTGTGTGATACACTGTGTGTAATGTATATTTTCTTTAGGTATTACATAACATTGTAATAAATGTATTGGATTGAGATTTATGGGATCAAATGTGTCAAGTCAAGTCACCTTTATTTATACAGCGCTTTTTACAATACAGATTGTTTCAAATCAGCTTTACAGTGTTCACATGAAAACAATAAAAACAAAGTTTGTTTGGCTGAACAGGAGCTCTAGAAGAGCAGGTGAATCAATACAATTGATCAATATTAAGTGTTACGTGTCCCCAACTGAGCAAGCCAGAGGCGACAGTGGCAAGAACACAAACTCTAGCAGTGACAGAATGAATGAATGAATAAATGAATGAATGAATGAATGAATGAATGAATGAATGAATGAATGAATGAATGAATATGCAAATCAATTGTTTGGTCATAGGCAGACGGGGCAAAATTATAATTGTATAAGTGTCTGGGTTTAATTGGGCAGAGGGCAGTGAATGTGGATTCACTCTTGGACTTTGATTTTTGGAAACAAGAAAAATAATGAAGAGGATTTACTTTAGGAGTTTTTATTCAAGAATATTATTTTTCAACTGTTTTAGGGCAAAGGCGATTTTCTTGTTTTTTTTTAACACAACTTCTCCTGCCTTTGGAAACACTCTTTCCCAACCACACATCTTGATGGATCCCCAGGGTTTATATAGCTGTCACAATTTCGCGGCAAGATTTGACCCGCTTACTGAACCACTCAGGCGGAAGATCAACATCTAAAACAGAAGGTGAAAGATGTAGATATCAGTCTGAAAGCTCAAGAACGGCTCATGGAAACACACATCTCTGATCTGGAGATGCTCTCGAAGGGGAACTTGAGATTGTTTGGGTTCCTGAAACTCACAAGGAAGAAATCAGAGTCGAGGTCAAGCGAGACTCACCCGAGACCAAGAGCAAGAGACGCTGTTGATGCGGAGCGTCGGTGTGGGAGCAGAAATGACTCCCGAAATCATCATGCCATTTTCCTCACGGGTTCTTTCATGCCTTAAAGCCACCAAGAAGTCGCAGTTTCACAAGAAAACAACTCGCACTTCACAGATGATCTGATCAGGAGAGACGGAAGAGCTTGTGTTCAAGAGTAAAAGAGGAGAAGAGCTGCTGGAAAACCTGTCACATCAGAGCGCTCGCGTTCATTGAAGCTGTGGAGATTTACTCTGTGATTTCCATCAAGAGAGTCTCGCGTGACTGTTTTCCTGCAATCACTCTCCGCCGTCATTGAGCCATTTCAGATCTTCATGCTACAGTTCCTGATGTTACAGCTGGATCTGTTTATTTTATCATTTCAAATAGTCACTTGTGTTCTGCTCTTTCAGCCCTTCATTTCAGATCAATTACTCCTTATTGGAAACTGAGCAATTGTCTTGTTAATAAAGAGCTTCAAAAGAACATCATTATTGGCTGAACAGGATTGGAGGAGATTTAGCATTAGATTCATAATGTCGCCATGGGAACTGTTGAAGTCTCAAATCTGAAAATATTTCAGAAAATTTGGTTAAACCTTAAAAGCTGAAGAAAATAAAGTGGCATGTAAAATTGCAATGGTTTATTTTAAAGTCTAGAGCTGCTCTCTGAATGATGAGCTTGAGTTTGCTGAACACTTATCCAGAACAAGACACTTATAGAAGATCTGGACTATAATGGAGAGAGGAAGGAGAATCTAACAGCATATTTTCAGGTAATAAAAAAAAAAAGTTGTTTAAGAACTTCATTAATTGAATCTCTAAATATTGATGGGACAGTGAATAACAACCTGGAAGTTATTGTGGATAAGAATAAGACTTAGTAATTGGGTTGAGAAGAAAATTGTAAATGTTCCCCAGTTGTTTAATTCATTAGGTCTTATTTTATATTTTAAAAGTATTTTAAGAGTAACAGTCAAAAGCTGTTGTGAGATGAGTAATTAAAGAGTGCCCGTCTTCTATTGGCTAAAATCTGACAACTTTCCCAGCCAATCAGTGAACTTCTTCAAACACAAACTCCCCCCCTTCTGCTGCTCCAAACCCTTGTTAGATTAAACACTTATATTCTAGTAAATGACCAGCGTGAAGTTTATTAAATATTAAACATTTCGTTATTGACGATGACGTCACCAGCCCCCAAGATTTTCATTTTTTAACTTTACATGTCCCTCAGAGATCATCTTTTATTTAAAGACCTTGTCAATGTGCTGTTTCAACACCAGGGTGAAACACACAATCATTTATTACTCTTAATACAGAAAAGTACATGAAATAAACACACAGCTGTGTGTATTACCGATTGATCTGAAAAAAGCTTAAATAAAGCCGGCTTGAAGCGGGTTTTAGTCTTCAATTCAAGTTCAAAATCTTTACTCGATGTGTGCGTTGTTTTTACTCTAATAACTTCAGTTTTAACTTCTGTCTCAAACATGAGTGGAGAAACACAAGCAAAGGCGGTGTGTCCCTCGCCACCCCGAAGAAAGGGCTCGCCGCCGGAGGAAGAACCACTCACACATCAAGATCTGCGTTAAGAGTCTGTGACTAAAGGCCCCTGATCCAGACCAAAGAGACCAGCGCCTCCAGATACTTCAAGAAGAAGTAAACAAGTAAACTTCAACAAGAACCAAAGCGTAACAGAGCCAAAACCCACCAAGAAAATGCCACCTAAAGCCAAGAAACTAAGAAGCCCAATGCTAATAAATTGTCAGAAAAGGTGAAGAAACCCGCGACTCCTAAGAAAGCAGCCAAGAGCCCCAAAAAGGAGAAGGCAGCCAAACCCAAAATGGCGAAACGTAAAGCAGCAAAAAATAAATAAAGTCAGTGTTTTTCCCAAAACGCCTTTTTTACATTAAAGAGCACAAAATAATTATTGTGAAAATGAATTCAGAAAATGAATTCATTTTGATGAAATCTGTTACTAGACTTTAAAACCAGACATTCAAGGTGAATAATTGTAATTCAACGTGGTTTACATAGTAACACAACGTTTATACTAAACAAAGCTATCAAAAACAATGCACATTAAGAAATTAAAGAAATAAAGAAATTAATAGATTGGTCAGAAAACTGAAGTTGTCAATCACAGAAAGGGGGGTTGGGCTTGAGATTGTAGAGGATGTTCGCTGATTGGTTGATGGTGAATTCAGACTCCAGCCAATTGGAGACGAGTGCGCTTTCTTTCATAAATCAGAGCGCAGTTTATCCCGGTTTCAGAGTAAAGAAGAAGGATAGTTAGAGGAAAGATTTAATCCTCCAGGGCGGGACAGTTGTTTCCCGGCGGTCATGTTACCCGGGACTCTCAGTAGAAGAAAACAAACCGAGCTTCAAGTACTTCTGGGATCTTGGAGTTGCTCGAAACTCCACTCGGGACAACAGAAAGACCCGCGTCGTTCTTCGCCTCCTGCCCAACATTCAGGTCGAGCATGACGAGAGAAAGGAAGAGTGTGTGTGTCTGTGTGTGCGTGAGAGAGAGGCAGAGAGAGAGGCAGAGAGAGAGGCAGAGAGAGAGGCAGAGAGAGAGGCAGAGAGAGAGGCAGAGAGAGAGCGTCAATCTCTGTTTGTGAGCGAGCGAGTGTGTCTATCTCTGTCTGTGTGAGAGAGAGGGAGATATTGTGCGTTTGTGTGTGCGAGAGAGACAGCAAGCATGTGTGTGTGAGAGAGTTTGTGTCCAACATTTAGGTTGAGCTGCTGCCTATTAAAACAGAAGCAAGAGACTCTTTCAGACCAAAGACTCTTTTAAGAGACACATTTTCTCCAAGACAAATTTAATGAATCCAATCCCTGAAACAAGACTTTGTTCTGTACGAAACAAATTTTATATTAAAAAAGTGGTTTATAAGTGTCTTAAATGGAAGGAACACGGTCCATTAGAATTTGGTACAAATGGCGCTGCAGGATTACATTTGTCTTATTTTTATAAATATTGTTAAAAATTATTACTATTATTTTATCGTTTGTCTTGATGAATAAACTGCTCTGCCATTGATTTAAAAAAAAATTGAACAAGAGGAAAAAATAAAACTCATTTCACGTGGCCACAAGGAGTCCAAAAGTCCAAAAGGTTTGAGAGCCCTGTTTTTTAATATATTTCTGTTTTTAGTAAATTTCTTGTTACTGCTTCCTTAGTAAGACTGGCTTATTTATATGTTACTTTTAAGCATCTAATGTATAAATACAAGATAAAATCAAATACTTACTGTTATGTGTCTGTCCTGTCTATTTACTTCCTGGTTCCTCCGTGTTCTCCCAGTGTTTTTCCTTTATGCATTTGATGCTTTTATCCAAAGTGACTTGCATTGCATTCAAGAAACGCATTGAATTTGTTCTTGCTTTCCCGGGGTCGAACCCATGACCTTGGCGTTGTAAACACTCAATACTCATTGAGCTACAGAAAAGTTAGTTTCCACTCACCTGTCTTGTCATTAGTCACCTTGTTATTCTTGTCATCTGTGTCTTGATCCCTCATCATCTCGTGTATCTTCCCTGTGTTCCTTTCAGTCATATTCGGTCATCGTCTGTAACGACCACTTTGTTTATGATGGGAATGCACATTTAAGACACATTTAAGATGTGTGAGCGCGGACGCATTGGGAGAAGTTTTTGTTTTGAGTTTAGCGAGAAATGGCCACTCTACCACTGACGTATAATCTACTTTTTCCCTCTTTAATTTGTAGTGTTTTTCGGAGTTAGGGTTAGGGTTTGTTTTCTTTTTCCAACAAAACCAGTCTATAAAGGCTCATGGGACCAGTTCAGTCGCCTCGAGTTTTCCTTCTGTTTCTATTTCCAGCTGGGCAGACTTCAACCACTCTGACAGCAATTGCACGTTGTTTATGCATTGTGTTGTATCCAAGCCTTGTCCTGTTCTTATTCCTTTAAATGTTTTAATATGTGCTATTTTAGTTGTAGTTTGAAAGTGTTTTTTGACACATGCTTAGAACATCTCCTGCGGTTCCTATGCTCCAGTCATGCTCTTGTGCTCACCAGAGCAGGGTGAAGAATAGGGAGCACAGACAGACTGCCCATACATACAAACAACAACGCAGTGGATATATTGGGTCAGAGGGGTGGGTGCCGGCCATTATATCCACTGCGTTGTTGTATGTATGGGCAGTGCACACAACAGCTAAAAATGTAAGCCAACCCATAATCCCGCTTTTGATCTCTTCCGAGCCCCGGAGTCTTTTCCTGAACTCTTTATATTTAGGCCCAGAGTCTTGTCCTGAGCTCCCTGTAGTCCAAAAGTCTACTCCTGAGTGTCCTCTAGTCCCCAAACCTGCTTCAGAACTATTGTTGGGTCCGGGCCAGATCCAGAGTGCCCTCGATTCCCTGAGCCCGTTTCAGAGCACCCTCTTGCCCCCAAGCCAATTCCCACAATAATCCCAGAACTTTTCCCCAAAATATTTGTTTCATTGGGGAGGGGCTATATACCCGGGACTGTGGGAGGCGAAGGGTGTAAGGCCATGACACCTGACTCGCCCTGAACCTCTGAACTCCCAACTCCACACTGGAAGCCCCCTTGACTGGTACCTGACCCTGGTGCTCCGAGTGCCTGGCCCTACTCCCCTGTTTAGTTTTTTCTGTTCTTCTGTCTTGTTCTCCTCCTGCTTGCACTCAAAGTATCCAATGTACTAAATATAAATCACTTATGATAGCTCTTGCACTGCCGATGTGTGAAATAGTTCTGACATAGCTGTCGTAGCCCAAACTGCTTTTTATGATATAAACTATACCCTATATATTCTGTTTGTGGCACATATGCACTAAAGGTTTCCAAATATGGTACCAGAATGTGTGAAGTGAAAAGAGACCTGCTAAAAAACACAGCTATAACCAGAATAAACTGGCTGACTGGTGTGATCTGGCCTCAGTGTGGTTTACAGTTAGTGCAAATGAAGATCACAGACACGTGACCATCAAGTTGCTCAAAACCACTTCAGAATGAAACACAAGCACATCAGTGAAAGATCATTTCATTAGTCATTGTCAAAATGTTTATTCAACACAGAGAGGAAAAGCTTAAAGTGAGAAAGTCATTTATTTACATTTACATAAATGTTTTAGTCTTCGAAATAAAGTTCAGTTCCTCTACTCGATGCAAAGGTTATTTTTAGTCCAAAAAAAAGTTTCACTTTGAATGTGACTGAAACATACACATGCAGACAGTGAGCAGGGAAGCTCACTCATAAGTGATGAAGTGATACAGGGAGCAAGGGAAGTTGAGTCTACATGGTCCTCAGGATGGCAGAAACTGCAACAGCAGTTTATTATTCGAGTCCTGTCACAGTTCTTGTTTGGAAACTTGTTACACTAGATCCCTCTGAAGAGTGTTGAATATAGAGATTCACAGCATAAGAGCATCAATCCATCAAATAGATGCATGACGGTGCATCTATAATGAGCGGCGTATCTGGTGATTTACAGGCTCTTTTTTGAGCCAATCACCCACAAGCCGTTTACACACACATCATCTAAACCTCGCTCTGTGTCACACATGCTGGCGGTTCAAGAAGCAGCAGTTTTTTTTTACTGTCTAGAATGAGTTCACACGTTTTTCATCACTTGTAAACCACGAGAAGCTGACTGGTGTTCAGAAACAACTTAGACTCAGCTTTAAAAGACTCGCTGGTTCTGTAAGTTTGTATCTGTTACAGTAATGCTAGAAAACTGTCTTAGCATGTCTTGAAGAAATGTAAACGTATTCTGACGGGAGCAACTTCCATAGCAGAATTCCACGAAAATATACTGGGAACAAAGGAAAACTCTTCATATCCCTATCTGACCCCAGAGAGAAGCCCCTCAACCAGCTGCAATCACAACTTTAATGTATAGCTAAACCCTAGAACAAAACCCCAATCTCATCAAATTATTAAAACATGCACATATCAAAACCCTGGGCAGAAGCAATAATGTCTGTCAATGAGTATTTGTCAATCTGTAATGATTAAATTAAAATGTTTTCTGTGCCTAAACAGAGAATAAATTGTGAGTTTGTGTTGCTTGTTTTAGTCTCTTTGTTATTTCTGCTCATCACATGTAGTTTTACACATCCGAGGCCCGTTGTCATGTTGCTGTTTGTTTTGTTTCCAGGAACACTTTCACCAACTGTTTTGACTTACAGTAACAGTGTTTTACACCCCGATAACTGGGTTTGAGAGTTTTGGCTGCATCAGCTCCTCTGTTCGTCCACTTCCTGTATAGATATTTGAAAATGTTCTCCAGTACATACGGACATCAGCAATAATTACACCTCAGCATAAAAGGAAGTATATATGTAGACATATTTGACTCCGCTACATCTCTCGACAGTTTCCGGCATCCCTCCACCATCCCGACTCCTCACTCTTGGTTGTTCCTATAACAGCCAGGAATACGGGGGGAGCGCTCTGGGTTTGGGTCTAATGCCGAACTTGGAGCTTCTCCTCGGACAAACGCCAAATACACACACCATTTACTGTGCCTGAATCATTTGTAAGTGTGAACTCGTGAATTGTTATATTAAAAACGATGATTTCTTGCAACACTGCCATCAACCAAGCAGGGTTTAATGCAGAAGTGAAATCATTAAGGGTGGTTTGGTAGGCCACTGGTGAGTTAATCAGGCCTGATTAATGACTGAGATTAAATGAGATCGGGCTGTTAAAACCACCCACAAATGGTTGTGTTGTGAGCAGGCCGTATCTCATGAAGGAGCGGAAGTATAAAAGGAGGCGCGAAGACAAAGAAGGACGAGAGAGGACCAAGCCTGGACATTTTAGTTTAGTGTTGGTTGAGTGCATGGGTGAGAGTCATCTGTGAGGGGCTGCCACCGTTTCTTTTATTTTGTTGTTGGTTTATTTGGATTTGAAGCATATATATGTTTGAAGATGGCATGAACAGCAGTGTTGCCAGATTTCCAGCCCAACTACAGCATAAAACCCACCCTTTAAAAAAAAATAAAGATTGTAGACCTATATACGATTGTTGCCAATATCTATTCAACTACACTACACCATTCACTCCACCTACATTTCCTGCCAGTACCAGGACCTTCAGGCAGACCCTCAAACCATTAGGCCTCAACTGCAAGGAGAAAGCGAGGAAAGGATATGAGGATGCATGAATTAGAAATGAGAAATACCCTTTGACTTGGGACACAGCCTCCATCTCAGGGTCTTGTGTATATAAAGCAATAATGAAAACATTGGCAGCCCTTAATATTCGCAAAGTGAGTTCTGCAGAGGTTTCTCTCGGGTGTGGTTTGGTAAAGGTGTTCCTCATGGTTGAAGCCATTCTTTTGTGGGTTTTGTCTAAAAGCAGCTGTTCTTATATAGTGGGCCTACATTTTCATTTGAAAACGAAAATTCAGAGTTACTGCAAATCACCTCACTTACATTTTCATGCATTGCAGTGACTTCTTTCAGCCCATCATTAAGACCTATTGCTAATGTTAGTAGAAGTTAGTATTGAGAATATGGCAGTGAGGATCTTTAGTTTAAGAGTTGAGCTTATAGTTGTGGTTTGACTTCTGCTCTGTTTCGGCTCTGTGGTTTTAACCAGAGCAGAGGAAATATGTATGCACATTTCGCATCTTTAGTTTCATAAACATCCAAATACTATAACAAGAGAAAATATTCACAGAAAAATGCACAAGCCATTTTCATTGACTTCCTCTTCAAATCCATCTGTCTGTGTTCAGGAAGGCCTGAATGAAGCACTTCCCATTTCTAAAAGTAATCACTTTCATGATGGATGTACACTTCTTTTAGAGAAGAAAGCAGCATGTTTTAAATCCTGTTGCTGTCAGTCATTAGATCTGGATAGTCTTGGACAAAAACATGACTTTCTCAACTTTTTGCTCAAAATAGTGTTTTTTTATGAAACTTGCCCACATTCAACTGTTGATAAATAATGCTTGAAACTAGTGTAAAGTGTAAAAATGTTTTCAAAGCAGCTTTTTTTTAGATATTGCATGTTCAGATATATAGACATCATATTCTGAATTGCTACAGTTGCTGATCCCTAACCATTCAATTAAACCCATAACAACCTGATTCTGTCTTCCTGAGTCGTGATTGACGTCCTGTCAGAAAGCAACATATTACCACCAGTTATGCATATAACTTCCTAACAAACAAACTTTATCTTAATTTACTCATTTATGTTGTCAAGGCAAGATTAAAGCTAATATGAAAACCTATGAGATACAAACACAAGGAAAAATGTATTATGGTCAGCAGCATCTATCGAGCAGAAGTGAATTTGCTTAAGGCAATCTATCGTCTGGGCGTCTAAAGAGGAGGAGCAAGACAAACTCCACCCATTTGCTCTGCAGCCTCTCTGAGGCCTAAACTAGACGTCAAGTGCTGATTTCACTTTGTATTCACTGCCTATTGTGTGTGACTGACTGCGACAATTATCCGGATAACTTGTTTAGTAGATGAAAAGAGCTGTAATAACCAAAAGAGCAGCTAAATATCTTAGAATGTTCTCTCTTCTCCTTTCTCTTTTTTCATGTATTTCTGTCTTGAGTTTTGTCTCCTCCCTCATCTCCTCTTGAAGTGTGAAATGACTGTTTAAACAGAGGAAGTGTGTTTTAGCACACAGAAGTGTTAAACGCTCTGTTAATGTGACAGGATGGACTCCAGTTCACTGACTCTCATCTGTGAGTATTTGATCATATTCTTTTATTCTTTCTAATGCAATGTGATTGTTACGTGTTGATCAGATAAAGAGGTGGATGATGCATTTATCTGTGTGATGATGCGTGTGAAAGATGGAGGCTGTACACGTGTATTTCAGCTTGTTTTTGTTGTAATATTGTTTCTTCTATTTCAAGTAGTTGAGATAAATGCGATGTCTCTGTGTTGATGTGAGTTAGTGTTGAATGATGCTGTATCTTTAAATAAACTCTCCATCAGAGACTCAGAGCTTGAGAACGGTGACCGAACACACAATCAGCTTCTCTATCACTTCTCATCTCTCTCACCGCCTTATTGAAAAAAAAAAGTTATTTAAAGTATTTGGACACTTAAATCTCTCACGGATATGTCAGAGTTTCATCACATTTAACACAGTTTATGAAGACAAGTGGAAAATGCCGTCAAATTATGCTTGAGCTTTTCTATTTCCTGAGGCATGTTTCAGTTATTTTTAACAAGCTGATCTAAGTGTTATTTTCAGTCGCTGTATGAAGTCAGTTCTCCTCGAGTTCCAACAGACGTCCTGTAGAATAACCACATTTTGTTTAATATATTTTGTGAAACGTTTTGAGTGAAAAATGTTTGTGCTTGTTTTGATATATTGCATATACAGTAATACCTCGGTTTACGAGTTTAATTCATTCCAAGACCGAGCTTGTAACCCAAAATACTCATACACCAAAACATTTTTCCCCATAAGAATGCACTAAAAATCAATCGATTCGTTCCACACGACCATAAATGCCCATTTGAACTAATAATTTAAATTATTTAAATGTATTAATAATTAATTGTAATGTCAATTTTAATTGTCGATCAATTAATTATTGACAATTAAAAAATAAAATACTTGACAATTTACAATAAAGCACTTTAGCTTAGCCGTGATGGAGACGAGAGGAGGGGGGGGGGGGGGTGTTACTGTTAGAAACACAAAACTCGGATTCAAGTGCAAATGAGTGAATTTATTATAATAGTGCAGAAAAAAACAATGTCCGGTGGCGCAGGGATCCAATGGGCTGAAGTGATAATCCAGAGTGAAGGTCGTGGAACACTGTAGATCCAAAGACAGCGTGAGCATAAACAGAGACAGCGCAAGCATAACGGAGACAACAACTCAACAACACAGGAGTGGAGAGGCAGATGAGATGAGAATCAGGTGCGTGAGATGATGGCCGCAGCAGTGATCAGTGACCACGCCCCCACTCACACCACACACACACACACACACACACACATACAGGCAGAACTAGGAGACGATGAATTCATGAACCGTGACAGTTACTGCTTACAGGGAGGATTTCATACCATCTGTACTGTACGTATATATTTCACTATGTGAACAATAGTGATCACAATTAATATTAACAACACGAGGTGAAACCAGTGTAAATCACTTATAAAAGAATGGACTGTGGTGAATGATGAAGCCAAACCGAGCGACGCTGAGAATTGACGAGTTAAGGGGTGATAAAGGGGTTGGAACCGCATGACTGTGTTATGAGAGGCTGTGTTTAGGATATTTCCAGTAAAAATGCGTGCGACGATGCTGAGCGTTAGGACTTTTCCACACAAAAATGCGCGTGGGTGAAAGAAACATTTTCTCGCACACCGATACAATGCTCGCACAACGATTTGACCCTCCTTGCTCGTACACCGATTTGCTCGGATACCAAGTCGCTAGTAAACTGAGGTATTACTGTATACAGTTTTCAATGTGGCTCAAGGTTTTTTTTCACATCTAGTTCATTTGAGAACTTTAAATGGTATTGAGATATAAACACCATAAATGATCTCAGAGCACAGGTGCTGATCCAGTTAATGCTTGAGCCCCGATAAAAACACAAGATAGTCTCTATTCATTATATCCAATCAAGAAATCCACTGAGATTCAGGAACCTCTCTGATTGGCTTGTGCTTTCACATGATGATGAATTGCATTATAATGCAATATGGTTGTTAAAGTATTTTTTGTTTTTGTTTAGTTGTAATAGTATTGGAAGTATTTTTGTGTTTCTCTACACGAGTTTTGCTGCCTGAGCAGATCCTGTTCAGTAAACCTGCTCTCAATCACAGTATAACTTAACAAAACACCAGACCTGTTATTCAACAGTTCCTAACCCAACATGATTGACTTAAAGACGGTGACCCAAACCTGAACCTCATTAAAATGCTGTTATCTTTCCTGAAGCTCTGCAGTTTGTAAGTGGCCGTTGATCCTCTCAGCAACATGAAATATTATGGAGTCGATGCAACAAGTGGCAGAAAGATAAAGCGGTGCCTTTGTATGAATCATAATCAGACGACATTATTTACTGTTAATTTATGTTGTGAACATCCAAAGCACCTGCTTCACTTTCTGGTTGTTTTTAAATGCCAATTAACCATTCAGTAACAAACTCAGACAATCACCAGATTACAGTTCGTCACTCCATTCAACAAAAGCAAAATCAAACATTGACCGATGCCAACAGAGACAGAGACACACTTATCCGACAGAAACTGAATCTCGTTACAGTTGTTCGACCGCTGTCAGTGTGGATTGATCTGAACTGAACTGGGTTTGGTTTATTTAAAGTGAAGTATATGTGAAATTCACTAATCGTCCAAATTATTTTTGCAGCCACAATAAAGTCACAATGAAGTTGATGATAGAAACGCCAAACAGGAAGTGATGTGTGTTTCAAACACTTTCACCTATTTTGGTTTTGACTTCTCCAGCTTGTGTTGATCCAGTGAACAATCAGTGGTGTGAAACATTAATGTTTGAGAGTCTTAAAACACACAAAAAGAGATGAAAAGTCAATAGTTTCATAAATATTTCTATACATGTTATTTATTTACTTTTTATGTTTTACAAAAAAATAAGCAAATATAAACATGGGAACTGTTTGAACTACATTTTTGTAACATGAATAGAGTAATACCTTGAGATACGAGCATAATCCGTTCCAGGAGGGAGAGATAGCGTAGATTATGTAAATAACGCAAACACAATAAGGAAGACTCGCGAGAGATGCGTACGGAAGTCGAGTATGGTGGAAAATCCATGCCAAAAACAAATGAGCACAAAACTGATGTTTGCGTGCACATAAAATACATCCGCAAGCAGATAACAGATCTACACGCGAAAAACCGGGAGCCCGCAAGCTCATTTTAATCCCTCGTGCGCCTGACATCTCATCTGCACGCAATACACACGCGCAAACAATCCCCACATGCGCTCAACCTTCTCTAGACTGCTGTTTTTTGTCAAACAAACATTTTTATTTTAGTTGACGAACATGTGAAGAGAAAGAGTGAGGTGGCGTGGGCTCCGAGTGCTCGACCATCTAGCGTCGGCATCTGTAAGCTGCTCCTATCTCATATCTTCACTCGTATCTCAAAGCAAAAATGTGCTCAGAGGTTTTGCTCGTATCTCAGAATACTCGTATGTCGGGACACTCATATCTCAAGGTATTACTGTAGTTATGTAGAAAAGCAAAAAGAGGGAATAAAGCAAAAAACAAACTTCAGAAACAAACAGAAAACAAGAAGAGCAAAAGAGAAATTAATTGAGTTGTTGACGAGTAAACAATGAATCAATCCGTCAATCAGTGAATCAATGAATCAGTCAATCCATCAGTGAATCGACTCTCGTATCAGTTCACGAGTCCTGTGATGTCATTGTGTGTGATGATGTTAAATGCTGGAGAATAAAGCGTCAGTTCTCGTCTGAATGAACATCAGAACAGAAAAACACTTTCAGTTCATGTAGAATAAACTCTAGACATGTTTCAGCATGTGATTCACATTGTGTTGAATGAATGAAAAGCTTCATATCTGTGTTTCTTCTGCTTTTAGTGCTGATGTTCCTCATCCACTCTGGACTCACTCAAGGTACTGTGCAGAACCACAGTGTTTTACACTAATGCCAATGATATAGTATTTATTTGTCTACATGATCAGATCAGGATCCCACATTTGTCTCTTTGCTGATGTTTATGTCCATATTTTGCGGTCACTCATTTTCTCACATTATCATCTGTTTGTGTAGTTCCTGCTGAAACACGACTGTTCATTCAATATATCAAACATTCTTGCAGTTGTAAAGTAGTTCAGTGAAAGATCAAAATCCACTTTATAAAACAGAAATTATTTTTGCACAGTGAGTTTTGATTTATTGCTGATATTGTTCATCAAGTTATCACAGATTAACAACTTTTATGAATTTTAAATGCAGTCGCCAGTAAATTTAGTTACAATCTAAACATAGACGATAAAAGAACAACATCACAGTCCCACGACTTCATCATCATCATCACTAAACTAAACTATTTCACTCTTCCCTGGAAGTTAGAATAATTTGTAAGAGCAAAATTATGATCATAATGAGGCTGTAAAATAGTTTCTCTGTTCGGTGTGATGATTAATCTCAACAGATTCTTTCGTCACATTTAGTTTTGGCCTGTAAAGTGACGTCATTCTTGTGAAACTCTATTTTCTATCAAGGTCTTTTGAAACCTGCTGAATATAAACAGCCGATCTGTCGTTCAGAACAGAAACAGTTCAATAACCGCCAGCCGCTGCTTTTCTCATCAGTTCAAAATGAGTGTAAATGGTGAAATATCTCCTTTAAATATTGTTTGTGAGGCATTATAGAGTTTCAGAAACCCAGTGAACAGATGATCATGTTTTTAAAAAAGGATGGCAAATGGTTTTATTTATAAAGATAAACATAAAATAAATAAAATAAGTACAGACTAACAGCAAGGAAATTAAAGAAACATGAACTATTGAAAAACTACACAAATTATGTGTAACAATCTAAACATATTTTGCTGTTGCTAAATAAAAAATACATGTGTAGAAGCAGAAGTGAAATAAATGCAACAGTTCGTCAAATACACAGATGATTCAGAGAGATTTCCATTCAATGCTTTATATTCTGCTTGTTTGTACAGGAATACAGTTACTGTCAATACTGTTATTTAAATACAAATGAAGTGGTTCTACATTTTAAATTTGTTTTATTTTGATACACATGACATAATATGACAATGTGACTACATGAAAAGAGCTTTTGCTGTTATAAAAATACAGATTTGTGAACATTAGTAGAGTTGAAGTTGCTGTCATGCAGTGAATCAGAGCTCGTGCAGCCGAGGCTTTAGAAACCCGTAGACGGCTTTCCACTGTGTGTCTGAGCTTCATTACATTGTTACCTAAACCAGTGTTTCCCAAACCTGTTCCTGGAAGCACACCAACACTACAGGTTTCCCAACTCTTTCCCAATTAAACACACCTGATTCAACTCATCAGCTTGTTAGTAGAGACTCCCAAGACCAGAGATATATGAGGGAGAGAAGGGTAATAAACCAGAATAAGCATGCAGTGTGCAAGAACATAACAATAAACTTAGACAGGGCGTACAAACAAAGATATTAGCCAAAGACTGAAGGAAACACAGGGTTGAATGAGGGAACAAGACTGATGAGGTGATTGATGATGAGCCAGGTGAGCAGAAAACACTGGGAGATCCCGAGAGGAACCAGGAAGTAAATAGAGACACGACTGACACGTAACAGATTTGCTTCGTCCCAGAAAGTTGTCCCGCTGTGTCTCATTGTTTAATCGTATCATTGTTAGTCTACCCTGTGTTTCCCTTCAGTCTTTGTCTGATTTTATCTGTGTAAGCGTCCATTTGATGGTCAGAACCATTTGTGTAATGTTTGCTGTGATTATGAGTGGATTTCCAGTTGAGTTCTTCATTAAAGTCTATTTAAGTTGATTCCTACGTCTTTGAGAAAAACATTAATAAAAAAATGTTATCATTATTAGGCATATACACAGCAGTCTTAAAATCATTACAATTTAACAGAGAAATCACATTATATATGTATTCATTAAACAGCAACATAATACAATATGTATAATACATTAATTTTATCTTTATTCTTTAAAATGCATTATATCAGCATCCCAGTGCATTTCAGTCATTATCATTCAAGTCTTATTATAAATGGTATAACCTGAAAGCCAAAGAAAGAAAACATCAATATTACTCTCTTTTAGACGATACACAATATCACTCAATATTACAGTATTATGGGATATTCAAGACCTCTGATCTAAACTAATCTTAAAACAGAAGCTGCTCCAGAGAAAGTTGCTATTTACCCTGAAAATTTCCTCCGTTTTTGGAACCGAAAGTTGATTTATCCGGTTACTTATCCTTAAACATACCTGGATATGCGACATAACCTGTTTTCTGGAACCCACAGTCCTATTATTAAATACTGAACATTTGCTGGTGTTGATGCTGAAAATTATTCTTACCTGTCGCAATATTCTGCCTTTACTTTAAAAACAACAATTTTATAGAGCCAAACTATATAGTAAAATATTGTTTAGTGTAAAGCATGATTAGAGAACAGACTCTTGTTAATTAAATAATCTATTTCCTCACAAAAGCTGTTTATTCAGTGAGTGAAGCTTCTCTTCCATTGATATCCATATCAGAGCTGAAGATTTGAAGCCACAGCGCCACCTTGTGTTGAAACCAAACTAAACAAGAGGTGTATAAACATGTCTTTGCATTTATCATGGTTTAAATCATTTAATATCACACTAAATGTGTGTATAATACGTTTCTATACAAACTCTTTATATATGAAACTCAAACACCAGCTCAGAAACAGAGAAACCAGCACACATTTCACTGAAGTCACAAGAACAGTGATCAATGTGTTTCAAGCATCAATAATAAAGAGTTAAATGTCCAAAATTTTGGTTAGCCTATAAAACGAATGTCCAATTATTCACTTAATAGCTACTATTATTATTATTTAACAGTTTAAGATAAGATATACCTTTATTTGTCCCACAATGGGGAAATTTCAAATATTATATATATATATATATATATATATGTAACCCTTTTCGTCTGTGTGCTCCCCCAAATGGCTCTGCGTTGTGTTGGGGTGATGATTGAATGAGGAAGACACAGCGATCGTTGACGTCACAGCAGTGAAGCTTATTTATTGGGCACTTTATCTGCATCAGCCACTTTTCACAAGGAAAATAGAACTGTTAGTTACTAATATCAAAACTAAAATGCATATGAAATCATAAAACAAAACAATATAGTTTTAGCTGCCGTTATATTAAACATTAAATCAGGTGTGGGTCTCAAAGACTGGAAAAATAACTTTCCACATATGACAATTAATGTTGAATGCCACATGCATCCCAAATACAAAGAATAAAACTCAAAATACTTAGATAAATGTTAAATACAATACAATATAAAGAAAAATATACCACACCACATGGAAGGTACAATCCATTAAATAATATCAGAAATACAAAACCATCTTTCACAAATAAGTGCACATATATGTTATTTAACATCTGTAACAGCAATATATATATCTTCAAATAACATGGATGGCCAATATTATTAAAGAAATATAATGGATGTAACAGAGAACAGTGAAAACTATCCTTACCTTTTCACAAGGAAAATAGAACTGAATTAAACAACAGCTCCAGCCATGTGAAGAAGGGCTCACTCACACAATGAAATACACATAAAACACAGCTCCCCCCTAAGGCTGGGAGAAACATATTACATCTTGCCTACATCTATATATATATATATATATATATATATATTATGCTGTATATTATTTATATTTTAATTTGAATTTTTTATATACAAAACAAAAAGTATATCAAAGATTACAGATTAGTGATTGCACTAAAAACAAAAAACAAATTGCACACATTATTGCAGTGAAGAGAAACGAGCATCTGTATCGCTCCTTCAAACACTTGGGATGTAACAGTCTGTCACTGAAGGAGCTGCTATATTCACATCACAGAGACACAAAATCAAAGAACATTTTCATCTACCGTTTCATGCTGGTGGAACGATCTCCCTTTCCTTCCTTGCTTTCACTTTCCTTTTTTCCAGGCGTAGTGATCGTGCGTAGTGCGTAGTGATCGTCTCGTCGACCGGGGGAAGGGGGTGGCGTAGCGATCGTCTGCACCAGCAGGAGTGGGGGCGATATGTGCTTTTTAACCATTTTAATCATTTTTAACCAATTGGAAATCTGAGGGGGCCCAGTCCCCCCCCTCCAGGCCCCTTCGTGGCTATGCCACTGGTGCAGACAAAATGTAAATGTATTAATATATTTAGTATAAATCGTCCCTTTGCGCCCCTGCTGGTGATTTCAAGAATTAATTTCACACATTTGAAAAGATGTCATGCACAATCATTTTAATTTATTTTCAAACATTTTTTGGTCACAACATAATTAGTTTTGTTTACTGTGAGTCAGTTTGGATTGTTTTACAATAATTCTAAAATGTTAAAAATAGTAACAATGAAAAATTAGTTGATGTTTACAATTTATGTAGATATGGAAAACAAAAGTCCAGATAGTAAGTGGAAAATATAGTAGAAAGATAGAGAGATTAATTAATCTTCAAAGTCAGTAGCTCAAGAAACTTCCTCTTCCCGACTCAGAGTAGAGGTTTATGCTATTAAAATATTATTACAGTGGAGTTTGGTTATGTCGACGGCCTCGGGGGTTGCAAAAAAGCAGTGAGATAACCGTTGATCGAGAAAACCAACACCCGATTTATTTGATGAAGCGATCGGCATGCTATAAAAATGTACATACACTGTATGTGTTTGCTAACAACTAAAGGCATATGTGCAGCAACTAACAGCAGAGATTTACCAGAATACAATAAAAAACACCTTCCATTCTCCATACAACCCTTTAATTGTATTCTCCAACATTGCAAAAACAATGATCGCTCACAAAATCACAAACATGTCAAAAATAAATTTGTGAGTCATTTCGCTCGGACACAGTTCTGAAAGTATTGCACACACGGTTACTATGGTTTCTTTACAAAGTCTAAAATGCTTTGTTGCTTTTTGCCTTTAACTGTCTAAAACACTTCATCTCGTACACAAGAATCATTAGCATTAAAAATGTTCCACGTCTAGGTATCCAAACTGTGCGCATTTGAGTCTTCAGCCATGATTCCACTTGCTCCTGTTGCTTCTTGCTCCCGCGCTCTCTCCACAAATTGCTTTGAAGACAATGTTGTGCTTTTGTCTGAAACGATCCAGCCACTCCAGACTTTTAAAGTCAGGGTGTAGCAACAAGGATGTCCGCCTCTCCATCAGCAAGGGACCATTGACGGGAAGTTTTGTTTCTCGCGTATGCGTATTCTGCGCATCGAGATAAGCAGAATGAGACCGATTTTGCACATTTATTCTTGTACGTTCGGTTTTTCAAAAGCCGGCGATTAGTCACGGCGATCGAGATAACACATGTTAAGTGGTGAATTTGTCCCTCTTTTGTGTTCGACATATTAGGGATCGGCAACATAAAAGAATCAACATGACCAATAAGAAAATGCTTAGACAATGAGGGAATTTGGCAGTTCCACTTCAAAAACGTCTACATAATAGGGTTGGCGAGTTAACTGAGCTCAAGATAAGTGAACTCCACTGTATTTATATTACATGTCAGTCGTGTCTTTCTTGCACTTCCTGTTCCTTTCCATGTTTTCCCATGCGTTTCCTCACTTGTTGCATCATCAGTCACCCCGTGTATCCTGTCAGCTGCGTCTGATCCCCTCATTATCTCCTCTTGTATTTAATTCCTCTTGCGTTCCTTTGTCTTTGTCATTTGTTGACGCTGTTTCACCGTGTGTGGTTGTCTCCATCTCGCTTCATGCTTCTAGAGCATTTTGCACAAGTGAGTGTGCCTTTTTTGTTTCGTGTTTATTAGGGGTCAAGCACCGAAGGTGTAAAGGCACCTATTGTTTTTGTTCTGGTTCTTTTTCTTCTGCCATGGGAGTCTATGGCAGGCCATAGAACCGTTTGCGGGAAAATTAAAATAATTTGATGAATGGGCAGCATAAATGAAAGTGAGGATTTATCTCCGCAACTCATTAGCATATTCTGACCAAACTTGGTGTGTCGTGCGTCAATCATGATCTGAGGCAACCTGCAAAGTTTTGCCGCAGTTTCCCCTAGTGGTCAGGAGTTATGAAAAAATGACATTCTTGCCTATAACTCCTGAACGCTTTGGCCAAAAATCATAAAACTAATCTTTTTAGATTCAGTGCATCATGCCGAGTCGTGCGATACCTAATTGTGTCATATCGGCTGTTTTGAGCATCAGCCATTTTGAATTTTGTCATAAAATATTATATTTAACAAACACATTGGCGTATCGTCACAAAACTCGGTATGTGTCTTCGGCATCTTGGCCTGAAATGACACAAAAAGGGCAGCCCACCTTGTGGTCAAAAGTTATAACCAAATGTACAAATATGCTAATAACGTTTGATTACGTTAACCTATGGCAAAACAAATTGTCCTAATATGTTCCTTGGTTAAAGCTGAAAACACAGATACCAAGTTTGTCATAGTTGGCTAAACTTCCTGTCTGCCATATTGTTTTTCTTTAAAAACCTACTTTTTCGAGCTCCTCCCAGACCGTTCGTCCGATTTTCACCGATTTTCCTCCAACCATGCTGACAAAAATGTATTAAAATCAAGATGTTTCACTTAGGAAATTTTTTATAAAGATTTGAAAGAATTTGACAAAATAGCGACCAAAATGAAATTGAGGCTATATCTCTGCAACACATTAGCGTACTCTGACCAAACTAGGTGTGCGTCATGGCAATCATGATCTGATCAACTACAATCAACTACCTGCTGAGTTTTGACACAGTGCCCCCTAGTGGTCTAAAGATATTTAAAAAGTGATGCTTTTGCTCTTAACTTCTGAACGCTTTGGCCAAAAGTCATGAAACTGGTCTCTTTAAATTCTTTAAATGCAACTCTTTAAATTGGGTATTTAAAGTCGTGCGATACCGAATTTTCCCATATCGGCCATTTTGAGCGTCAGTTATTTAGAATTTTGTCATGAAATGCTATGGTTAACAAACACATGACTTTAAAGCTGTATTTACCCTATTGACACCAAACTTTGCATGTGTCATTGTCACCTCACTCTGGACATACCACATAATTTGACATCAACCATCAATTTGGTTACAGCGCTGACTGTTGGTCGAACGTGATAAACCGTTAAATCGAATTACTAAAGACCGTATTGACGATTTTTCAGCCATTTAGAATGAAGTCATATTGACATGTGTTTAGATGCTTACTACCGTTGGTCTGATACTGCCAGCCATGTCGACATGACATTTAATGCCCTCCTTGTGCATGGCCCCGTCATGGCTGCTTGCAGCTATTTTTTAAAGTGTTTTTGTTTACCTTTTTGTGAAAAGTTAGTTTCAGTTTGGAACCTGCTTCTCTTCGTCGTTTCTCCAGATCGCACACATTCCCCGTTGTGTGCTAACAATATATATGTTTTTATGTCCATCTTGATGTATTTTGTATTTCATAGGGCACACCTCATTTAAAAAAAATCAATGTTTCAACCTTGATTCAGTGTTGGTCTGGTATCAGGATGAGAATATTAACTCTGCTGTAAGTTTCTGTGATCTTATTGGTTTCATTTGTATTTTATAGTGGGATAATTATGGGATGGCAGTTGCCCCTGATACGACCTGCTTGATATTACCCAACGCAAAATACTCTTGTTCATTTGTGCTGCTTTTTTTTTAGATATTAAAAGAATAATTAATTTTCATTAAAAAGAATAAGTCACTTTGAAGTCACACAGCCGCCCACATGCTCCAAATTAACCCAGAATATATTATTATATAATATAATCTCATTCGTTTTTTGCTGCTTTGCTTTTTAAAATAATAGACTTTGAATTATAGGCGATGATGTCATTAGCCCAAAATCACTCAAAATAGTCATGCTTCTTTTTGAACTTTACTTTTGTGTGTAGAATAATAAAACAAAACCAAAATAAGATTGATTTAAATAACTTAAGAATAACCGTTTCGTATTTCAAATAACTATCATGGGATCGTCACAGAAAACCCTCCCGGTAAACAAATCAAAGGTTTATATTTGTTACATCCTTAAATCTTAATATTGTATGCCGTTTCCTGCATGATAATTGATCATAATTTAATTAGTGATTAATGCTAATTATAATAAATCACTTTCTGTATTCATCAGTTGTAAGTACTAAATGAATAAATGTAACAGGTTTGTCTCTTTGTTGTGTGAACATCAGATTTTCTGTCCAATCAAATGCATCTAGAATATAAATGTTCTTTATAAATACTAAACACTGTGAGATGTGATTATTGCAGTCACCGGCATGAATATGTGCACATGCTTAAAACAGCAGCTTCCTCATCCGAATGAGGAATGTGTTGCGTAAAGAACTCACATTGAAAGAAAGTAAAGAAAGATTTAGGCTGGAGGTTTTTTATTCTGTTGGCAACACGTAACAGCGACGATCAGATTCGGGAATCACTCTCATGATTTATAGAGAACTGAGAGTATAACCGGACAAATATTATATATGACAAAATAATGTGAACTATATAGCTTTTTCAATTATTACAAAATGTAATTATTTTGTTTTTGCTGAAAGATCAGTTTGACTCACTTTATGTTTTTGTGTTTGTTCTCAGATTTTTACACATCTGCAGTGACTGTGACACCAGACACATCTGTATTCACTGGAGAAACAGTCAATCTGACGTGTGAGATAATCTCTGATCACAGTGACTGGAGATATGAGTGGAATAAAGACACAAACAGTGTAAAGTTACAGACGTCTGAGCGTTACACTGTAAACAGAGACACTCTCACTATCAGAGGAGCTGCTGAGTCTGATCAGGGTCAGTACTGGTGTAGAGGACAGAGAGATGGAAGACCAAACTCATCACAATCAAGCTCTGTTTCTCTCTCTGTGAACGGTGAGTTCAACATCATTGTCCTCCTTTAACCAGGGCAGATAATCTCTCACATTAAACCTGTGAGTGTTCAGATGAAGGAGAGATCATCACTCTCCTCTCCACATTTCTTCAACTTCAGTGTTATAGAACTCACATGATCAGAACATATTTTTTTATAATTCACTGAAAGAGCTCTGACTTCTTTCTTCTCAGATTTGCCCACATCTACAGTGACTGTGACACCAGACAGATCTGTATTCACTGGAGAAACAGTCAATCTGACGTGTGAGATAGAGTCTTACAGTAACTGGAAATATGAGTGGTATAAAGACAGAAACAGTGTAAAGTTACAGTTGACTGAGCGTTACACTGTAAACAAAGAAATTCTTACCATAAGAAAAGTAAGTAAAGATGATCAGGGTCAGTACTGGTGTAGAGGACAGAGAGATGGAAGACCAAACTCATCACAATCAAGCTCTGCTGTTTCTCTCTCTGTGAACGGTGAGTTCAACATCATTGTCCTCCTAAACTCTCTCTACTATGACATTACAATCAAGAGTCGTTCTCTCTCAAGACCTCAACAATAGATAAAATAGTTCTGTGTTAATATTAGAACAGTTTAATAAAATATTTAATGAACTCACACACTCTTGATCAGTGATAAATCTCATCATCATTAAAATAACCAACAGGTCAAAATCCCCCAAACTTTCCCTGACTTCCTTTGCCAACAAATATTCCTCACAAACAAAGTTACATCATTAAAAAATGAACATTAAATATTCAAGGGTCAAGAGGTCAACTAAATCAAACTCTGATCTCATAATAGTCACGTCAAACTAAATGCTCTATTGTTGTCCCAACTCGCTTTTGAATGTCTCTTTATGACCATGTTGAGTAAAACATGATTGAGAGATTTAAGGCAAGAATTTGCATCAGGATTTGAGTATTTTGAACTGCATTAATTTGTTTGACCAACTCAACTTTACGGCCGGTTTCACAGACAGAGATCAGATTAAGCCAGGATTAGGATTAATTAGGACATTTGAGGGGCTTTTATAAATGTGCCTTAGAAACAAACATCAGTGGTCAGAATCTGGAGACAAAATAATGAAACTGAGATTTTTAATGACATACATGTGTAACCCTGGTTAATTGTTTCATAAATATTTTTGTTTGCTCAAATAGCATGCTCTACATAAAATATAGAGTTGAGCCGGATACTCGGCTGAAACGAGTATCCGGTATGGATAAAGCACTTTTACCGAGTATGAGTATCATACGAGTAATACGAGTCAATATCTGTGCTCGGATTGAATAAAAATCCTCATTGGATAGCTGACTGTGTCTGCGTTCTGTGATAGGCTAGTCACAGCGCCCCTCCCCTACACATGCAGATTTGCTGCGTGAGCCTGTGTCCCGCTGCTCCGCCCTGCTCATTCACTCGCAGAATGCTGAGAAGAGAACAGCTCTCTCTCTCTCTCTCTCTCTCTCTCTCTCAGTCACTCAGGTTCGCGAGTCTTTTCCGTTAACGTTTAGGGTTTCTTCAGCTTCAGGTTTGTTTTTTATCCTGGTTTGTTTGTAGGTTTGTAGTTCTTACTTATTAACCAGTAGAGTTCTGGTAAACGTGGTGTGTGTTCAGACGTGGTTCTTGGTAGAATGCGACTATAGCGTTGCGTCTCTGCCTGTCGGAGATTTATTTATATTTTTTACAGTTTTTTTTACTTCACTCACCGAGTGTCTGACAATTTCTTGCTGTATTTCATAAAAAATAAAGAAATGCAGATCTTAAAAACAACGTCGGACTATTTGAGCCGTAGAACTCCCCTGCCCCCCTCTCTCTCTTTCTCTCTTACTCACTCACTCTCTCACACACACACGCATACCTAGTGTGGAAATAAAAAATAAAATAAAAGTCACACTGATCATAAAAAAAATTAAAAGTTAAAAAAAGAAAGTTATGTTTAAATGAAAACTCTTGTCCATTACATTTTTCTTCCATAATTGCAACCGCATGTGTTGTATTCATTGTTGCAAAACTTGTTCTGTATATAGTTTGTTTGTTATCGTAATCTGAAGCTCAATGCTGATGCTGTCACGTAAATAGTTTTCTAATCAGCAATAAATATAACAATTTCTGATCAACCCATATTAATTGTATGATTAAAAATAACATACTGGTTAAAGCCCTGCACATTTCAAGACAATCCGACCACTTCCTGGTTAAATCCCGCCCACTTCCAGGTTAGGCCCCGCCCAGTCCGAGTACAGATACAGATAATTCATATGGTCAACCGATAATGCTCTACTTGTTCATCCCTAATAAAATACAAAAATAAAAATAAATATATATATATTTGAGTTGACTTAAGAAATGAGTAACAACCAAAGCCCTTGCTTGAGTAAAGCATTGAGCAGGTTTGAAGAGAGATGCAGGTTAATTGTGAAATCTATCACCGCTGCCTCCACTTGCGTAACGTGTCTTATGATGCTTTTATCTGGTCCATTAATAAGTGATTTAATACCCGATACACATTAATTAAGATCTTCTGTAGAAATCATTCCCATGATGGATGGTGGTTTAAATGAATGATGAATGATGGATGGATGATGAGTTTAACACTGTGAGATGTGTTTACTGCAGTTCATACAGTCACCAGCATGAATATGAGCACATGCTCAAAACAGCAGCTTCCTCATCGGGTTCATTCGGGTCTCAGTATGGCTCAGAGTCTCACGTCGGCCAGTACGCGGATCTCACGGTCACAAACTCTCCAGTCCGAACATTAATCAGAGGTTATGACTAAAGTTATTTAATAGACCGCCCATGCTTGCCATGATTTAAATAACTGTTCCGTTTATCCACTACAATCGCCTACATAACTTAAAGTTCACGTGATATTCAGAGGTTATGGCCAGAACCATTAAATAATGCTGCGTCAATGCTTGCTATTATCATAATAGATTTTTTTTTTTATCCAGTCCCACTATAGCTATTAACATAACTTAAAGCTGAAGCAGAAACCAGAGGTTAAGCCAGAACTATTGAGATAATGCCGCTCCAGTGCTTGCTATTATGTCAGTTGTTGTTTTATCTGGCGCCCTATAGTTAATGCGACTGCATAACAACTTAAAGTCCAGCAGTTAGTCATGAATCTAGAGTCTCAGCTGATGTGCCCCAATGCTCCATCTAACCTGAGACCTAGTGTGTGTTTAACCCTGGATATTTGCGGTAGCAAAGTATGCAGCGTAATCTACTATAGTTAATTATTTCAGAGTAAAACAGAATAAAATCAAACATAATTTATTAACTTTCAGGTAAATATATTGTGCAATTAACAATCGAATTCAATGATAATCAATTCAAACATGCAAACCTGAATTTGGGAAAATACATAATGCCGGGTGTCAGAAGGCACTGAACATTACGGGCTGATCTTGACTCTAATTTTCCAAGAAGAATTCATAATGCAGAGCGTCACTCAACATTATGAACTCCTCCGGCCACCAAAGAGAGAGCCAAGAGCATTCTGAAACCTTCCTTTAAATATTTACACCAGGACAGGAACCTCTTTGAAATGTAAACCTGAGTTAATCAATGGACCTTTTGATTGAGATCAGACGTAATTAGTATTGAATACTTTGGGAGGGGCAAAACCATCCAAAATAAGCCAGACATGTCTAAACTCTTTAACACCTTTGGTTTGCTTCTTATGGGAATAAGTGCTTTGTACCAGTCACACTTAGACATTTCAAATGATACCAAACGTATAACATTGTATGATCATTTTTCACAATAATTAATGTAGTCTGTTGGGTGAGTTTCAGACCATTTCACCATTTGGAGAGAAGAGATGGGGAAGAGGGGGTGAACAGGGAGAAATGCAAAAGTGCGGTTGAGGTGTTATGCCCAGCAGGTTGTGTGTCTGGAGATGTGTATTAAGACAATTTTTCATAGCATTATAACTGCACGCGTTACATTGCACTAATGTTAGTTATACATCTGAGTTTTAGGAAGAGTCATAAACATTAACACATCCTTTAAACCCTTAGTAAATAAGGCAGCCACAAACTCTTCTTTTTCTTTTGTTTTTCTTTTATATTACTCTCACCAAAATCGTCTCACATAAACCCCATTAATTCCTTTAACCCAAAAGAAAACAAAACGCACAACATGACCTACATATGTCGGAGATTTAAATTCCCACAAACATCTCACTCAGATTGTAACGTCTTTTGTGTTAGGTGGGGCAAGGTGTATGCAAAAGTTAAAGAGTCTGTAGTTACCTGTCCGTTTGACAGGGATACCCAATGAAAAAGCAATCCAAGAAGTGAAGTATAAGTGAAACTCACTGTGGATTCATTGTAATCAGTTGTTCTTTTATAGTCGTCTTACAGAAATAAAGTCAGTCTGGTCTGTGTTTCTCTAAAGCATTGGTGCCGATGACTCTCAGATCAACTTTTGGGAAACACAGCCCTGGTTAGTAATTGAAGAGGATAAAGCTGTTTGATCTGCAGTTTAATCAGTGATTTTGGAGTCACTGTTAGAATTGTATCTTGGCTCATTCCAGTCCACTCAGTTCACTTCTTCTTTATTGTTTATTGAACAATTTCTAATTTCCCTACAGTCACTGACAGTCTAGAGCAGTGTTTTTCAACCAGTGTTCCGCGGCACACTAGTGTGCCGTGAGAGATCATCAGGTGTGCCGCAGAAAATTATTCAATTTCACCTAATTTTTCAAAAAAATACATTTTGAGCAGCTGCAAGCGGCAATGGTGCGCGTCTTCCCCCGTCAACAACCGAGTGTCGCGTGCAACCCCCCCAACCCCCCCCCCACCCCACCCCATCAACAAACGGTTCCCCTCGCTGTACATTTTTACATTTTTAACATCTTCGGTTGGTGGTGTGCCTTGTGATATTTTTCAATGAAAATATGTACCTTGGCTCAAAAAAGGTTGAAAAACACTGAACTAAACTATATATATATTTTTACATTCAACCAAAAAAAGTTTTTTGCTTTGCATTATTTTATTCATTAAGTGAAATTCAGAACACTTTCAAATTGTACACATTTTTCACAATAATAATATGTGAAACATATATACCCTGTGAACACTGACTACTGTTTCCTCTTACTTTAACGTAAAAAAACATGCTGCAAATATACTTAAATTTATACATACATTTAAGAACACCTTTTTACTAATGTCTAACAAGACTTATTTGTATCTTTAAAACTGCTTAAGATTTTCTTTTTAAAAACATACTGTAAAAAAATAAATAAAAGCACATTGCCTATAAATGAAATTAAGTATGTGAAAGTGCTCTTTTGCAGTCTCTGCATTTTTAAATTGAAAAAAATAACGCATTTATTCAATAGTAAAAGGTACAGGAACAAATGTACTGCAACAACGTAACATTGGGGAATGTCCTCAACTTAGTCCTTACAACATAGTCCTTACAAAAGAAGCTTGTTTTTAAGGACCTGGGGCCTCATGTACTAAGACTTGCGTTGAATGTGAAACATTACGTACGGACAAAGCTGTGAATGTGCGAACGCACAAAAAAATCCAGATGTATCAATCTCTGCGTCGGAAGGGTCCCGCGCATATTCTCTTTGTACATCCCGATTAACGTAAAATTGAGCGCACATGCACGAACACAACACTTCACCCAGTCTCCTCTCTTAATTAAACTGATTTAAATATGGTAATGAGTCCACTTGGGCAAAAGAAAGCAGTAAGAAAATGGCTAAAGCAAGCGGCACGAAAACAAAACTTTACAGAAAGTGAATTGGAGGTGCTACTATCGGAGGTAGAAATTAGAAGAAAAAAAATTATTTGGAACTTTTTCCTCCGGAATTATTAAAAACAAAAAGAAAAAATATGAGTGGGGGAGTTTGGCTGATGCCGTCAATGCGTTTGGATCTGAAAGTCTGTAAATGCACTGTAAATGATCAATAAATGGTCTTATAATTGTCTTTAGTGGATAACCGTGCTCTCCTGAAGGGTTGTTGTATAATTAAATGCAAATAAATAAAAATAAAAAGTACTATTAGATAGAACCATAACTTTAAATGCATCACTCACCAAGAAGCCACCCATCGTGCACCCTGCCAGCTACCAGCTGCCACCCAACCATGCCGTTTGATCTTGCTACAATATTTGTTAAGCGTATTTGCCCATCACATATAATCTGCACATTTATTGAATGGAAATGTTTCTGATTCACATATGTATATGTTTCCGATTCACATAAGCGAATTCATCTCAGTAGTGCAGTCAATAGAATTTTTTTTAGTGAAGTTTAGTTTGCAGTTTCATCAGCAGAAGCCAGCTTCAGGTCTCACACGGAGTTCGTAGGCCGCCCCAAATACAATAACATTGTTACAGCAATTATACTCTAACAGAGGGTGCTAACTACGTCAATGATGACGTTTAAATGATTCTGATTGGCTAAGAAAGAAAGATAAACAAAACTAGTAATTTTCCACACAAGAGCAGACAGTCTGAATCATATCTTCGTTGATCACATGGTTGACGGGTTCGTGACGTGGCTTGTCGAGAACAACAAGTTTTATGGTGCCAGCTAATCACCTCACCAATACAGACCATATTAACACACACACACACACACACATACAGCTTCTCCAAGGCTGAACTCGGCTCAGGCTCCAACTATAAACCAAAACATTCTGATAACATTCTCTATCTGTTGAGAAGTGCTGACAATATTAATCCTTACTCTATGGAAAACTACAGAAAAGTAAAGAAAGGTTTTTAACTAATAAAAAGCCTAACTTGATTATACATCACTCTTTACAACTCATTCAAATAAGAAAAAGGAAGAAGTACATATGAAAAATAAGACCAAGAAAAGAATATAGGTATAAATAGGAAAAATAAAATAATATATATATAATGTAAATAGAAGAGACAAGAGATTTTGATTATCCGCCTTCACTCCGTTTACATTAGGGGAACCGGCTATCGCTGCAAATTGCATTTTAATGTTTGGCTGGTCAACTGCATCATATGGGCATTGCGCGGCTCAAAGATGACTGTCTTATTCCTGAGCGGTCTGCCAGTTCCTTTTGAAAATAATCAGTTGCCAGGAAACCAAGCGTTGTCAGCACCTGTAACGGAACGGGTATTGTGTGGCTCCTCACTGTCTCTCTCTCTAGATTCAGACCCAACTAGATTCTGAGGATAGCCCTTGGAAATCTGAAACGGCTGATAAGCCAGTCATCATCCTGGGCCAGAAAATCATTGTGGTCCCTAAAAACTCGTTCTCTTCGGATTCTGCCATTAGCAGTGTCTTCTAATGAGGCCAAAGCTGCCAGCCATAGACTAAGGGTTGTGTCAATTTGCACGTGCTTTTATATGTTCTTACATAATTGTTTACTTAATAATAATTACTTAATAATTTATAGAATATTCCCATAAGGCTTGTGTGACAATATATATCAATTATTTTATAAATTGCAAATTAATAGCAAGGTTTCCCACAGACTTGTAGAACAATTCGTTGTGTAATGTTTGCAGCTTCACTTCTTTGCCTGTAGGAGTCGCCAATGGACAAAACAATGAGAGATTAACTTACGCCAGACATGAACTTGCCGTGGAGAAACGCACATTGTCACGTTAGTTTCACTTTTAGTACATCCGACCGTGAGCGTGAAACCTGGCGAATGCAACGTTTTTGTGCGTAAGCAGTGTTGATACATGAGGCCCCAGGACCTTACTAGACAGTTTTTTGTCATCAAGCTCCATACAAATCTTTTAAAATATTTTAAATGTATATTTTAAGTCTTGTGGGTAGGCCAAGTTGAAAGCAAAAATCAACCCAAGCATCATTGGACACGCATGTGCCACACCGTTTTGGCTTTCAAGTACTTTGATGCCTTCAATGATGATGCCAACATCTTTGTAAGGGTCTGTAGCATTTACCCCATCTAGCATTTGCCCTTGTGATATTTTTCAATGAAAATATGTACGTTGGCTCAAAAAAGGTTGAAAAACACTGGTTTAGAGAATCTTCTTCTCATTCACATTGGGAGAGTGAGGGATTATTCCCATTTTGTCCCAGTGCTCAAACTCCATTCTTTCTTGCACATGATGAGAAACAGATGTTGACATATAATGTAAAGAACATTCAGAGAACAAATTAACTCTTTCTCTCCGATCTGTTTCATGGGCTCGGGGTTTGCAAAAAAGTGTTGAGATAACCGTTTAGCGAGATAACCAACACCCAATATGGCGATTTATTTGATGAAGCGATCGGCATGCTATAAAAATGTACATACACTGTATATGTTTGCTAACAACAAAAGGCATATGTGCACCAACTAACAGCAGAGATTTACCAGTATACAATAAAAACACCTTCCATTCTCCATACAAACCTTTAATTATATTCTCCAACATTGCAAACGTCTCGGGTTACGAATGTAACCCTGGTTCCCTGAGGGGAACGAGACGCTGCGTCTAAAACGCTAGGGGAAATAGCCTCGCGTCTACCACGTGAAGATCTGTGCAACCAATGAGAGACGAACGCGTGTGAATGCGTCACCACCGGCGCGAGCCGGTGACGTCATGAGGAAGAGCATAAAAGCACCCGGGACCCGGAAGCGCCAGCAAAAGAGTGTCTGAAGCGGGCCCGGAGGCGCAAGGAGCTGAGGCAAAGGGGCGGCATCGAGGTCTAGCTGGTAGAACCTCATGAATGTGTGCGGTGAGGACCAGCCAGCCGCAGCACAAACATCAGACAAGGAAGCTCCGGAGAGGAGAGCCTTGGATGCCGCCACGCTCCGAGTAGAGTGGGCCCGGACCCTCAGGGGAGAGGCTAATCCGGCCGACTCATAAGCTAGACAGATAGCCTCGACTATCCACCTGCTTAGTGTTTGCTTAGAAGCTGGAGCCCCCTTGGGGGCCCCAAAGCAAACGAACAATTGTTCCGACTTACGCCAAGTGGCAATCTTGAAAACGTAAGCGTCCAGTGCTCGCGCTGGACAGACCTTGTTCTTGTGCTCCTGCTCATGATCGCCAAATGGGGGAGGACAGAAGGCCTGCAGTGTAATAGACCTAGCCACATTAGTGGGAACCTTAGGAACATAGCCTGGCCTCGGGTGGAGAAAGGCTTTCGCCATCCCGGGCGCGAACTCGAAGCATGAGGGAGCCACTGAGAGGGCCTGAAGATCCCCGACCCTCTTAAGCGAGGTGATAGCCAGCAAAAGCAAGGTCCTAAGGGAAAGGAGCTTGATCGGAAGCTCCTCCAAAGATTCAAAGGGTGCCTGGGACAGGCCTTGGAGTACCACAGACAAGTCACAGGTCTGTGCCGCAGGTCTCAGCCTTAGTGTACCACGGAGGAACCGAGTGACAAGGGGGTCCCTGCCCAAGGACACCCCACCCAGAGGTATGTGGCAAGCCGATATAGCAGCCACATAAACCTTCAAGGTGGAGGGGGACAACCCTGCCGCAAATCTTTCTTGCAGGAACTCCAGCACTTTGCCGCCATATTCTGGAAGGCCAGTGGGGGGCCACTAGCGGAAGACGGACCTTGTCCCGGCGAATCTTGGCCAGAACTCCCAGGAGCAGAGCGATCGGGGGAAAGGCGTACAGGCGTAACCTCGGCCAAACCAGTACCATAGCATCCCGCCCAAGAGGCGCTGGATGTGCTAGAGAAAACCACAGAGGGCAGTGGGTGTTGTCTACTGAGGCAAACAGGTCGACCTGTGCCTTGCCATATCTTTCCCAAATCTGCTCCACCACTCCACATTCCCCTGGTCTTGCCCCCTGTCTTGATAGGGCATCTGCTCCCACATTCTGGACCCCCGGGATGTATGCTGCCCTGAGAGAGAGCAACCTCCCCTGGGCCCAGAGGAGGATCTGTCGCGCCAGCTTGTACAGTGGTCGCGAACGCAGACCCCCCTGATGGTTGATATACGCGACTGCCGTCATACTGTCGGTGAAGACAGTGACATGATGATCGCGAAGGTCCGGGAGGAACGCACAAAGTGCTCTGCGGACCGCCAGTAGCTCTAGCATGTTTATGTGCCAGGTCTGGTGCCAACTGCTCCAAAGACCTTGTGAGGAGCGATCCCTCAGGACCGCCCCCCAGCCCGAGAGGGAGGCATCTGTCGAGAGAGAGACTCTCCGAACCAGAGCCCCCAGGACCGGGCCTTGAGACAGAAACCAAGAATTTTTCCACATACTCAGGGTGCGTAGACATCGCCTCGTGACCTTGATAGTGCGAAGTGGGTTCCCCTTCGGGGAGAACCCCTTGGTTTTCAGCCACCACTGCAGTGGTCTCATGTACAGCAGGCCCAGTGGGATGATACTTGATGCCGCTGCCATGAGCCCTAACACTCTCTGAAAGTGTTTCACTGTGAGCGGCTGGCCCAGCTTGATGCTCTTGACGGCTGAACGAATGACCTGGATGCGCAGGGGGAGAGCCGAGCAGACATGGCCACAGAGTCCCAAATGACTCCCAAAAAAGTGGTTCTCTGTGCAGGAGAAAGTACACTCTTCTTGGTGTTCAGCCTTAACCCCAGCTCCCTCATGTGAGCCAGCACAACATCTCGATGTCGCGCTGCCAACTGCGGCGACTGCGCCAGAATAAGCCAGTCGTCTATATAATTTAAGACACGAATGCCTTGTAGCCGCAGCGGAGCTAGAGCAGCGTCCACCACTTTTGTGAACGTGCGGGGCGAGAGCGCCAGACCAAACGGAAGTACCTGATACTGGTACGCCTATCCCCCGAAGGCGAACCTCAGGAACTTCCTGTGTTGCGGAAGGAGAAAGACATGGAAATATGCGTCCTTCAGGTCAATTGTGACAAACCAATCCTCGGACCTGACCTGCACTATGACCTGCTTGAGTGTCAGCATCTTGAATTTCAGGCGCCTGACTACTCGATTTAAGAGACGCAAATCCAGAATAGGCCGCAACCCCCCATCCTTTTTTGGAACTATGAAGTACCGGCTGTAAAACCCGGACTTGCTTCCCGCGAGGGGCACATGCTCGATGGCCCCTTTCGCCAGCAGAGTGTCTACTTCTTGTTCCATAACCAGAGCCTGCTGAGGGCCTACCACCGAGTGTAGGACCCCCGAGAACCGGGGTGGTGAAACCCCGAACTGAATGGCGTACCCGAAGGTTATTGTACGCAGGACCCACTGAGAGATACCGGGTAGCTGTGACCATGCAGCCCCGAATTCTACTAAGGGAACCAGCCTCCCTGGGCTGGCCTCTGGTACTGTGAGCATATTCACCACTAAGCCGGGGATTCCGGAAACCTGGGTGGAATGCTCTAGGACCCTCCTTAGAGGGGGTGGCTCCACCATGGCGGGCTGACGCTGCACATGGGAGACACCACCTAGTTGCGGCTTGGCATCAGGACCGCTTTGTTTTAGCCTTCTGATTCTTAAGGAAGACCCTGAGATCACCTTTTTTACCAGAGGACTGAACTTGGACTTGTCGGCCCGACTTTCCAGGTTTTACCGGAGGAAGTCGAGTCGCGACACTTTCCTTTTGAGCGGCCCTGTGAGCGGAGCTCTGAGACCGCGACTGGTCAACGGTCTCACGTGGAGGGCGGCGGGGAAGAACTTTGCTGAACGATACCTGCTGTCGTGCAGCCTCCTGAAACTTATCGACGACGCTTTTATGGCGTCGCCAAACAAGCCCGAAAGAGACAGAGGAGCGTCCAGCAGCACAAATTTATCCCTATCCTTCATAGCAGATAAATTAAGCCATAGGTGTCTCTCCGTGGCCACCAGAGCTGCCATGGAGCGGCCGACAGAGTAGGCCGTTTCCGTAGTGGTTCGGAGAGACAAATCCACAGTCCGGCGCAGCTCTGCCACTGCCTCCAGACCGATACCACCACCCTCATTGAGGTCCCCAAGCAACTCCGCTTGATAGGCCTCTCGAAGAGCGATCCTGACTGGGACACGCATCATCTCGTGAGAACTGAGATAAGGGAGGACCCATCACAGCAACCTCAGCGAGATCCATCTGTGAACCCCATGAGTGCGAGCGCCGCAATGCCTCGGCAGCAGCAGGTCCTGACCCACGGGGAACACTAGCCTGAGCGGCCTTTTTACAGGCCGCCAGGCGGGAGCGGAGCGAATGCAGCGAGAACTTCTCACAGTCCTTACAGCCGGCATCCTCAAGTGCCGACCGCGCATGCTCCACTCCCAGACAAACAACACACATAACGTGTATCCCTGCCCGTTATAAAACGCGGACAGGGAAAAACACACGGTCTAAATGTTTGTTCATCCGCCATTCTCACACACAGTCCCTGATTTTTAAACTATTCTTAGTTTCAATCACTCTCACACAGACATACAGCACGCTGAAGACACTCAGAGCTGGCGCTTCCGGGTCCCGGGCGCGCTTTTATGCTCTTCCTCATGACGTCACCGGCTCGCGCCGGCGGTGACGCATTCACACGCGTTCGTCTCTCATTGGTTGCACAGATCTTCACGTGGTAGACGCGAGGCTATTTCCCCTAGCGTTTTAGACGCAGCTCGAGATCGTTCAATGATCGTTCACAGCTTAAAAACACAGTCACACACGTGTATACACATTCACTTATAACATATTCGTGAGGTCATCACGCTGTACTAGATTGCATACTTTCTTGCGTTCTGCCTGTCTAATGTGCTTTCTCAACAAATTCGTCTTCTTCCAGTTTTTTAACAACTGGCTTCTTCAACCTGAGCAGAGCTGGCATAAGAACTGAAGCAGAGTTTGTGTGTGTGTGTGTGTGTGTGTGTGTGTGTGTGTGTGTGTGTGTGTGTGTGTGTGTGTGCTTATCAAAACCTCATACTCATTGGTCAGTAACCGCTCGTTACCTCGTCAATGTCAAAATATTTGAGAAAACCAATCAAATCAGAGAAGGCGGGCTTTATGTGCACACAGCTGTGAGTGCTTTGGGATTGGGATGGACTCACGCCAGCACTTGCTGCTCATTGAAAAGCGTAGGAATGATGTGCTTTCACTTCAGAGAGTCTCCAATAACTCCAGATAAAGTCGTTAGATTTGTCGCTAGTTGCTTTTTTGAAAATGTAGTCTGAATACTCGCTAAATATAGCGACAAAGGCGCTAAGTTGGCAACACTGTCAGCAAGTTCTTTTGCGGCTCTGCGTCACCACTGGAGATTCACGTGCGATTCACGTGCAACGCGAACTCCGCGCATGCGCAGTGAACTAGGTACAGTTCTTCAGTCACGAGTTAACCATTTGAAGTGGGGAATTTGTCCCTCTTTTTTGTTTGAGATACTAGGATTCGGCGACATTAAAGAATCAACGTAACCGATAAGAAAATACTAAGACAAACAGGGAGTTTGGCGGTTACACTTCAAAAACATAAAAAACAAAACAAAAACGCTGACATAATAGTATTGGCGAGTTAACCGTGACTCGAGATAAGTGAACTCCACTGTAACATCATTTCAGGTTGCAATCCTGATTTAAAAAATAATTTAAAAAAAATCAATGTTTCAACTTTTACAATGGTTTGAATGGTAGATATGTGTGCATTGAGGGAAATATATGCAGTGAGGGACAGATTTACCGTGTTTTTAGTGGCATAAACTGTATAAAGCCTTCAGACACTTATAATTATTTATGTAATAATTTCTTCAGCAGGACAATCCAAAATCCAAAGTTTGACATTTCATTTTTGCTTAAAATTATATTATTTTAATGGATTTAAATAATTTTTATTGAATGAGATTTTTTGATCTTTCATTATAAAACTTTTTTTGACAATAAAAAAAACGAGTGACTTTATATAAATTTTGTCAAATTTTAAATCCTTGTTTGGGGCTTTAGTGATGTTTATCACATCTTTTTTAATACACATCTTTGTGACTTTACTGACACATTTACAATGTCACATTTACAACTTACAACTCATTAAAACAGTGAATGAGTTCAAATTGAGTGTCATTTTAACATCTTTTCTAAGAGTGTGTGAATAACATTAACAGGAAATTTCATATTATCTTAAAACAGCTTGATTGGTTTTATTGAAAGTTTATTTAATTTATATACAGTGAATGTTGGACAAACTGCAATCGGAGGAAGCTTCAGGTTCATTCAAAAGACAAAACGTGGACAAAATATAAATATATAATATTAATAATATAATATTTTATCTAGTTTTAACAATAAATGTAAAAAAAAAAGATTTAATCAACACAAGCAAAATAAATCTTTCATTTAATGTAATCTTTTTCATGAAATTTTGAGTTCATAACAGTGATCTTTTTTTCAATATTTACTTCTGATTCTCAGTGAAACTCACATGTGACATTGAGGGACGAGACCCTCAGTGGACGTACAGCTGGTTTAAAGATGGAAACACTTTTCATTCATATAAATCAACAGAGATCAGTTACAGTTTCACAGCTGATTATTGGTCTTCCAGTGGTGAATACAGATGTGAAGCAAAGAGATCAGACATCAGTGATGGTGTTTCACTGACTGTATCAGGTGAGTCTTCATATTCACATCTGATTAATAATCAATTAAAATCAGTATTTGTGGTTCAGCACTTTTCTTCTTCTCTTCTGTATCATCTGTTCTTTTAGAGGAATGAAGTTAGAGATTCTCTCTTAATGAATCCTCATCATAGATATTAAATAGAATAACTTTACATATTCATGAGTGTTGTAACATTATTTTTTCCAGCTTCAGCAGGATTTATAGTAACCTGAGTTGCATTAGTCACAGTTTCACGTGTTTCATGTTATTTTGTCTGTAATTTTACACATTTTTCCTTAGATACTAAAAATAAAGGAAAAATCTGTAAAATAAACCAGTAAAATAAATTGTATCTATTCCCGATATTGTTTTTGATGGCTGATGCTGAAATCTTAAACAGCAGTTTGTCTAAAATAGCATTTAATGTGAAACCCGACACACACACACACACACACACACACACACACGCACACACGCGCACACGCGCACGCGCACACACGCGCACGCGCACGCGCACACACGCGCACGCGCGATTCAAACATTACTGTATGTCATTAATGTCACGTTTGGTTCTGGTTTCAGTTTGTTTTCTTGGACTCTTTAGGGTTTGTTACTCAACAGTGATTTACTAAAAAACTCATTTTCCTTTGTGTTTTTCACACACACACAGTTTATTAAAGCTCTTACAAATAATTACACAAATGTGTTACAGAATCAACAACTCAAAGCAGCTCCTGTCAGGATTGTGTTTCTTTAGTTGATTTTTCATTCTTATGTGTTTGTTTATTGTGCTTTAATTTAGTTTAGTCTTGATTGTTTCCTAATTTGACTCCTTAATTAACGATTACATTCACTTGTCATCTAATTCGTTCCCTTGTTCATCTGTGTGTTATTAATCACTGTTGTGTTCAGTTCCTCATCATTAAGTGTGTGTGTAAGTGTGTGAAACCACAACAGATGTTTAATATCAGCCTGTTTTTCACACAAGGATATTTTGAGTTCATAACGCAGATCATGATTCTGTGATTTATTTTCAATATTCACTTCTGTTTCTCAGTGAAAGCTGCAGTGAAGGTGAATCCAGATCATCCTGTGTTCAGTGGAGAGACGGTCACTCTCACATGTGACATTCAGGGAGGACAAGGACAGTGGACGTACAGCTGGTTTAGAGATGGTAAAGATGTCTCACACACAGACCGTCTGTCACACAAAGACAGCGTCTACATCACATCAGTGTCTGATAGAGAGAAATACAGCTGTGAAGCAAAGAGATCAGACATCAGTGATGGTGTTACACTGACTGTATCACGTGAGTCTTCATATTCACATCTGATTAATGATCATTTAAAATCAGTATTTCTTCTTCTCTTCTGTATGATCTGTTCTTTAGAGGAATGAAGTTATTCACCGTTAGTCATGATTCTCTCAGATGAAGAACAGCAGAAGGTGTTTGATTACAGATACTGTTGTCAGAAATGTTGAAAGTGAAACTGAAGTGAGTTTATAGAGCAGGGGTTGGTGACGTTCGACACACAGAGTTCACTGGATTGAGAGTAAAAGTGAGAGAGAAGAATGTGTTTCATTCAGATAAAGAACCTCCTCCTTCATTCAGATCCACAGTTTGAGGAAGTTCAAAGTGTGAGAATGAAAGTGTGTAGCTCTGAAAACCATCATCATCACACACACACACACACACACACACACACACACACACACACACACACACACACACACACACACACACACACACACACACACACACACACACACACACACACACACACACACACACACACATATTACTGACTGTTTACAGCTTGTTCTGCTGTATATAATTAACGCTATACATTCCTGAGATATTCAGACAATATATATAGAGTCCTATGAAATATTCCACACACATCGAGCTGATGCATGTAAAGCTCTGTTCACACACACCAGATGAGAGCTTTATTTCATATTAGCATTATGGATCACAATATTGATCACATTTTATGTTTATAAGCAACACAGGTCTGTAATGAATAGCGTCTCCCAGTGATCAGGAGATGCTGTTACACTCAAGCCCGCTGTGTGTGTGTGTGTGTGTGTGTGTGTGTGTGTGTGTGTGTGTGTGTGTTTGTTTGTACAGACTGGGAAGTGTTTGAGGAGGTTTGAACTGTTGAGGACTTAAACTTTTACTGATTACATTCAATTCTGATTGGACTCATTGATACCAGTAAATACTATGAGAACATGTTCAGAACCGTGGATTAATTGATCCTCTCGAGCCTCAAGTTTGACATTTGTGTTTTTTTCAGCTGCTTATAAACAAATTAATGGCAAAAGTGTCGTTACACTGTATTCTGCATGAACAGAGTACAATAATATATGAGAAACATGCATGAAGATGTTTGAATTTGTTTATTGAAAAAAAAAATCATTTAAGTCACTGAAATAAGGCCATAAAACACACCCTAAAAGTGAGTCTACAATAACTTTGAGAACTCAGTTTTGTGAACGAGTTTTTGCTTCATAATGTGAAAATCATCCTGTCCTTCAAATGAGAAAATATATCATTTAAATTTCGTAACACATTTTGCTGATAAAGCCCATATATGAGTCTGTGTGAATGATCCTGAATAATGATTCTGAATAATGATCCTGAATAATGCAGTGATTCACACTTGAGACAATGAGCAGGAAATGCCTTTTAAGGTCGAGCCGCAGCATCTCAATAAGATTCAGACTGAAATTAATGCAGTGCTTCTCAAACTTTGAGTTCTGGACACACTTAACATCTCCAACCATCTCCACAGTCCCCAAATGATTATGATTGTTAACCTTTTTAAAAAAAAAAACATTTGTCAGCTATTTATTTATTTGTAATAATATTTGTCAGCTAAAATAACATCTTTTCAGTTATTTTCATTTGCTTTCATTTATACTCAAACACTAGTTGTTCAAATCACATTGACTTAAGCATATTTCAGAATATAAGTAGAATCTTTCTCACAATGACTTATTGTCTGGCACTTGTACGCATGCGCAGAGAAGCAGAGAGTTACTCTAGCGACACCTGCTGGCCAAAGTGTGTTAATGCGAGATCATAGCAAACACGACACATACGTTTTCTTAGTTAAAGTTAAAGTGTAATATACAAAGCGCAATCTATAGTAATATCAGTAATAAATTATGAGTATATTTTCCGCACTTTTCCATGATCATAGGAAGGTTTGGAAGTGGAACAGAAGCAGGAAAGTTCCCGAAGACCCGCTGGAAACTAACAGAAATCTCAGATTAACATTTTCCCTTAATAATAACCTTAATTTAAAAACTGCATTTTGTGTTTACTTGTGTTTCCTTTGACTAACATTTAAGTTTCTTTGATCTGCAACATTTAAGTGTGACAGACATGGGGAAAAAAAAAGAAATCAGGAAGGAAGCAAAAACTTTTTCACATCACTGTATATTTACATTTGCTCCAATAAACCATGACTATAATCCCATAATCAGTTTGTATCAGATCTCTGTTGTCAGAAGCTCAACACAACTCTCCTCCCTCATGAGCTGCTCCATCAATAACAGCCGTTAGCAAACACAAAACTCTCTAATCCCCCTCAAACAAAATAATTCATGAATACATGTGTGATAAAACAAAAAACAAAAACATTTATGAATTACACATATAGCTATTCTATGACTTTTCTGTTCCCCCCCCCCCAGTGAGCATACATACATACAGCTTAACTGTGGCAATGTATCACACGCACACACACACACACACGCACGCACGCACGCACGCACGCACGCACGCACGCACGCACGCACGCACGCACGCACGCACACACACACACACACACACACACACACACACACACACAGCAATGTTTTTATTTTAAATGAAATGAATTAACTTTATTTCCCATATTAATAGTCTATATTTAGATTTTTTTTCACATTATTCTCTTTTTAAGCATTAATACACTAAATAAGTTTAAACTCCTCAAAAACTCAAAATGGAAGTTTTTTTTGTCATTTATTATGAATATGTGAGTTCCTGTAATCTATAAACTAAATCCATGACTTTAATATACGAGCGCAAAACTGATGTTTGTGTGCGGGTAAATTACATCCGCGAGCGGAAAACAGAGCTAGCTCAAAAATAAAAAACAATAAAAATAACTCGCTGCTCTTGACTTTTGTAACTTTAATATATTCAGATATTTTTAATATATAGTGAAGACAATTCAAAGCTATTTTACATTTGATTATTTTAATCAAATTAGCTGAGAGTAATTGCTGGTTCTACCTGAAAAACACTACTGTGTTTGTTCTTCTGAGCCCTGATGAAGGAACACTAAATACATACTGTTTTATTGAATGAAAGATAATATATGACAACAGAAGCATGAAAATAACTGAGGGAAATATATATAGGGACATGACCAGAGCAAAGGCAGGATATACTTCCCTCAATTTAAAATATTTATTGACTTCAAAACTGGTGTATGAGCTCTAAGTGTCATGTACATTTTATTCTAACGTACACTATATTTCCTCTTGTATTTGCAGGTCATGTTCTTGAATGCAGCAAATAACAACATAACGTTGACAGCATACAACTTCTTTTCAGAAGGTCGTACCTGTGCATTTACTTATAATAAATCCTAGAAAACTTGTATAAAGTATAGTTTGGTCTTAAATCACTCGACTGGGACACGTGAAATTACAGCAAAACAATATTAATACAATTTAATCGACAGAAAAACCATAATATGCAATGTGACTGAATCATATCTTTGCCTGAGCTCTAGATTGACAATCACAGGCGTCCAATCACAACTGACCTCTGGAAAAAAGGGAACTAACCAATGACATTTGATGTTACAAGAGCAAGCTCCGCCCACGACTGACAAAAATAAAAGTGCTCGCGCGAGCAAAAACAGCAGTTGAGAGCGGGCGAATGTTCGCGCGTGCGAGTGATTATAGTGAGCTCGCGGGTACGCTCGTTCCTTTTTTAGCACGGAATTAACGCTATACAGGGGGTGTAGAGGGACTTGCGACACACGCCTGCTCTCCAGCACAGCTTCAGCGCCACTGCCGCTTAAGTGACATTACAGGGAAATGTAAAATGAAGGAGGTTTAATACAGGTTCGGCAAGTTCGGCGGGCCCGATATGGCCCGCGGGCCGTAGTTTGCCCACCCCTGATCTAGAATATAAATGTTCTTCATAATATCTTCTTTTCTGCAGTGACATTTATGCTAGTTTAGGACAGATGGAGAAAATTCACTTACTTTGACTTTGTTAGATGTTTAATCATAACTTCTGTTTGTTCATTTCTTACAGAGAAACCTAAAGCTGTTCTGAAAGTTCAGCCGAATCCATCACAGATATTCAGAGGAGAGAATGTTACTCTCACATGTGACGTACAGGGGGAAGGATGGAGATACGAATGGTGGTGTGATGGAGAGCAAACATCTAAAGAGTTCAAGATCACAGCAGAGAAAACACAGGTGTGCAGGTGTTTCGGCTACAGAGGATCAGGATATTTCTGCTCTGAATGGAGTGATATAGTGACTCTGTCTGTATCGGGTGAGTGATCATCACTGACTCACATCAGCATCTGCTCACATTGAATATTAAATGTTTTCTTTGTGTTGGAATAAGGGATGTAATTCCCGATCATTCCCATGATGGATGGTGGTTTAAATGAATGATGAATGATGGATGGATGATGAGTTTAACACTGTGAGATGTGTTTACTGCAGTTCATACAGTCACCGGCATGAATATGAGCACATGCTCAAAACAGCAGCTTCCTCATCCGAATAAGGATTGTGTTGTGTAAAGAACTGATTGACACCAATTCACGTTTTAGGATGGATGTTTTTTATTCTGTTGGAAACACATAACAGCGATGATCAGATTCGGGAATCACTCTCATGATTTATAGAGAACTGAGAGTATAACTGGACAAAAATTATATATGACAAAATAATGTAAACTACAGTGGAGTTCACTTATCTCAAGCTCGTTTAACTCGCCAATACTATTATGTCGACTTTTTTGAAGTGGATCCGCCAAACTCCCTATTTGTCTTAGCATTTTCTCATTGGTTACGTCGATTATTTTATGTCGCCGAACCCTGATATCTCGAGCACAAAAGAGGGACAAATTCAACACTTCACATGGTTATTTCGTGACTAATGATCGTACCGAGTTCACTGCGCATGTGCTGAGTTTCCGTTGCACGTACAGCGACGCGCAACAGCAGAAGAACTCGCGGAAGTGGCAGAAAATAAAGCCTTACAGATGCTATCTTGGAAGATGAGGTTGTCCAGGAATTCCCAGATTACGTTGACATCGACAAAGATGTCGTTACTGATAGAAGCTTAGAAACATTTGTTTTCAAGCAGACCGTTAAAGGCAAAAAGCAATTAAGCATTTTAGACTTTGTAAAGAAACCATAGTAACCGCGTGTGCAATACTATCAGAACTGTGTCCGAGCGAAATGACTGTTATGAGCGAATGTGTTTATGTGTTGTGACTGTGTTTACTCTGTGAGCGATCATTGTGTTTTAAATGTTGGAGAATATAATTAAAGGTTTGTATGGAGAATGGAAGGTGTTTTTTATTGTATACTAGTAAATCTCTGCTGTTAGTTGCTGCACATATGCCTTTTGTTGTTAGCAAACATATACATATGTACATTTTTATAGCATGCCGATCGCTTCATCAAATAAATCGCCACATTGGCTGTTGGTTATCTCAAAGCTTTTTTGCAACCCCCGAGGCCGTCGACATATCCGGGTTCGACTGTATATATGACAAAATAATGAGAACTATATAGCTTTGTCAAATATTACAAAATGTAATTATTTTGTTTTTGCTGAAAGATCAGTTTGACTCACTAAATGTTTTTGTGTTTGTTCTCAGATTTGCCCACATCTGCAGTGACTGTGACACCAGACAGATCTGTATTCACTGGAGAAACAGTCAATCTGACGTGTGAGATAAACTCTGATCACAGTGACTGGAAATATGAGTGGAATAAAGACACAAACAGTGTAAAGTTACAGTTGACTGAGCGTTACACTGTAAACAAAGAAATTCTTACCATAAGAAAAGTAAGTAAAGATGATCAGGGTCAGTACTGGTGTAGAGGACAGAGAGATGGAAGACCAAACTCATCACAATCAAGCTCTGCTGTTTCTCTCTCTGTGAACGGTGAGTTCAACATCATTGTCCTCATAAACTCTCTCTACTATGACATTACAATCAAGAGTCGTTCTCTCTCAAGACCTCAACAATAGATAAAATAGTTCTGTATTAATATTAGAACAGTTTAATAAAGTATTTAATGAACTCACACACTCTTGATCAGTGATAAATCTCATCATCATTAAAATAACCAACAGGTCAAAATCCCCCAAACTTTCCCTGACTTCCTTTGCCAACAAATATTCCTCACAAACAAAGTTACATCATTAAAAAATGAACATTAAATATTCAAGGGTCAAGAGGTCAACTAAATCAAACTCTGATCTCATAATAGTCACGTCAAACTAAATGCTCTATTGTTGTCCCAACTCGCTTTTGAATGTCTCTTTATGACCATGTTGAGTAAAACATGATTGAGAGATTTAAGGCAAGAATTTGCATCAGGATTTGAGTATTTTGAACTGCATTCATTTGTTTGACTAACTCGACTTTACGGCTGGTTTCACAGACAGAGATCAGATTAAGCCAGGATTAGGATTAATTAGGACATTTGAGGGGCTTTTATAAATGTGCCTTAGAAACAAACATCAGTGGTCAGAATCTGGAGACAAAATAATGAAACTGAGATTTTTAATGACATACATGTGTAACCCTGGTTAATTGTTTCATACATATTTGTGTTTGCTCAAATAGCATGCTCTACATAAAATAAAATAATAAATATATATATTTGAGTTGACTTAAGAAATGAGTAACAACCAAAGCCCTTGCTTGAGTAAAGCATTGAGCAGGTTTGGTGATTGATGCAGGTTAATGGAGAAATCTGATCTGACACTAAAATATTAATTCTCAAGCTGTTCAAAATCAACGTAAACTGAATGAATCTGAATAACCTGATTCAGTGCGATTATATCGCTTATAATCTGGTGTAACAACATTTCTCTGCTACACATGCCTGTGGAAAGCAAAGAGACAAAAAATAGAAAGACATGAATGGACAGGACAGGTTTAAAAAAAATTGATTATTGAATGTAAAAAGGGAAAAGGAATTGCTAAATAAAGCCAATGTTTATAGTTCAACTTTCCTTTCTTTCTCTGCCTGTTACTGAGTATCACTGCTGCCTCCACTTGTGTAACGCGTCATCTGATGCTTTTATCTGGTCTATTGATAAAGGGCCAGTCACACAGCCAATCACACACAAATCACTCACAAATCACGCACAGATTGGGTTTGTGCGTGCTTGTGCGTCGAGAAATTGAACAAAGTATTCCACGAACATTCGATGCACGCCCGACGCATGAATCACTGACGGAGCGCGTCCAAACACGAACGCTTCACGAACGTTCCACGAACAAGCACTTTCAGAATCCACATTGCCAGTGGATATCAGTGGAATGAACGGGATACGTGCGCGGTTCATGCGTGATATGAAGGTGGGGCGTCAGTGGACGGACGTGGACGTGCGCGGTTTCGAACCAGTTCTGACGCATAAGCACTGACAGCCAACGCGTGTCCCGCGCATAGTCACGCATACTCGACGCATAAACTACGCACGCGACACATGAATAATGCACACTACAACGAAACGAAAAATAACAAAAAAAATTTAACAGTTTAAAACTCAAAATCACGCACAAACCGCCTTCGACGCACATCCACTTACAATCACTGACGGTCCACGTTCATTCCACTGACGAATTACGCATATGACGCACACGCCGCGCAGAAACGAAAATCTGTGGTGATTCATGCGTTTTCGCTGTGTGACTGGCCCTTAAGTTATTTAATACCCGATACACATGATTTATGATCTTCTGTAGACGTGCGACAGAAATAAAGTGTCTCTGGTTAGTAATGTGTGAAGCTCGTGTCACACACAGAGAAAGGAGTCAACGTCTCTTTTGGTGCAACACATTAATGGGGATGGGGTTGTTTTCCGCTAAATCTGCAAGGAAATATAAAACAGTATGAAGTCAAATACAAAAATCTGCTCGTTTCTGTGTTAACTGTTGCACTCTTTCTCTGACTTTGGCAAAATCTTCCTCTAGCGGATAATTAGTGTTGCTGCAAACAACATACATCTCAAATAAAGGGGGATCTTCTGAATGATTTTTCTCTGCACTAGTGTCACACTGGTAAAGCTGATGGGGAGATGTTGAATCCTCTGCTGATCTTCACAGATTTACTCTCTTTTATTGTCAGTTGATTTCATCTAAGGCTAAAGTCACTTAAAGTTCTTTTGTTTCTCTTTCCTTCAGTGATTCTGCTTGTTATTATCAGCTGTTCATCATTAATGCTCAATTATGACTTAATTCTCTCATCATCTTCAACACTTATCAGTGTTCATTTAACAGGGAAATAGATCTGTAAGAATAAAGATGTAGTTGATTTGATATAACTCTCTCTCTCTCTCTCTCTCTCTCTTTCTCACTCACACACACACACACACACACACACACACACACACACACACACACACACACACACACACACACACACACACACTTCTCTCTTTCTCTGTCACTCTTTCTGTAAAGCTTGTTCTCTAGTTTGTTTATCTTTTATTATGAATATGTGAGTGTTACTATAATCTATAAGCTTGTTCTCTAAAACAATGACAAAATTCACATTTAGAAGATAAAAGTGTTGAAAACTTCCAGTCTCTCACTTCTGCTGATATCAATGATTTTGATGATGTCACTCTGAACTTCAGCTTCATCAGATTTTCTGTCCAATCAAATGCATCTAGAATATAAATGTTCTTCATAATATCTTCTTTTCTGCAGTGACATTTATGCAGGTTTAGGACAGATAGAGAAAATTCACTTACTTTGACTTTGTTAGATGTTTAATCATAACTTCTGTTTGTTCATTTCTTACAGAGAAACCTAAAGCTGTTCTGAATGTTCAGCCGAATCCATCACAGATATTCAGAGGAGAGAATGTTACTCTCACATGTGACTTACAGGGGGAAGGATGGAGATACAGATGGCAGTGTGATGATAGATATTATACAACTAAAGAGAAAGATTTGAAGATCACAGCAGAGAAAACACAGATGTGCAGGTGTTTCGGCTGCAGAGGATCAGGATATTTCTGCTCTCACACGAGTGATAAAGTGACTCTGTCTGTGTCGGGTGAGTGATCATCACTGACTCACATCAGCATCTGCTCACATTGAATATTAAATGTTTTCTTTGAGTTGGAATAAGGGATGTAATTCCCGATCATTCATTCGATTGGTTAAAAAAGGAGTGTTTGGATGGTTTTATTTTAAATGGAGGTTATTGTTGTTGTTTCATATTCTGTCATCCTGCTGCTCGTTGTGTTATTGCATATTAAACACAATCTCTAAGTGTTTAATGAACATTGATCATGTAAAGTAGGAGAATAACCGTCACACTACATGAATATTGAGACACTGAACAACAAATATTTGCTTACAAGTGAAATAATTGTTAGCAGGAAAATCCTCATGACCTTGGAAACATTTGCATTCATGTTGAATGAGAGCCCAAAAATTTAAATTAAGCAGCTCAATTTTGAATCACCGTGAATTTTAGAATATTTTGAGATGTATTTCACTGGATATGGAGTCTCTTGTTTATGTCCCCCAAATCTTTACTGTCTCACCCTGTATTTTCTTGGTGGATTCTGACCCTGATAGCAGAAAAACACTGAATCAACACTTAAGGTTGAAACTTAACATTGATTTTTTTATTTTACTTAACATTTTGATTTTTTAAAATGTTTTTTCAATTATGAAAATAGATCAAGATGGACAAATATTCCATATTTGTTAAAATTAAAGAACTTATTTTAGTTTGACCTTTATTTCAGAAGTGAAATGTCAGTGTAAAATCAGTTTTGATTTTTTGTCACTTGATAATTCGATAAGAAAATTCAAATGAACAACTACTACTAATATCAATACTATTTAGATATACGAACCCTTTATGACAATTTTATGATTGTTTATGCAATACAAACACTTGTGCATTAAGTCCTCATGGATGATATAAAATGTAAAAAAGAGAGGATAAGACAGAAAATATTCACTCTTTGTCAAAGTTTGGAAACACAATTACAGCTGTTTAATGTTTTTGAGACAAATCTCTTCTGTTCATCAAGGCTGCATTTATTTATTCCCATATGCAGTGAAAACAGTCATTTTATTAAATGGAATTTAAAATAGATATTTTCTATGTGAATATATTTTGCTCCTGTTTATTTACTGCTCAAGAAACATTTATGATTATGTACAAAAAACAAGGTTAATTTTATATTTTTTCAATGTTGATTTGATTTTATGACGAACTTGATCTATTTCATAATTGAAATAACATTATTTTAGGGTACGAACTTGATGAAAAATCTGTTAATTATCAACCTTGATTCAGAGTTGGTCCGGTATCAGGGATAAGAATATTAACTCTGCTGTACTTTTCCGTGATCTTATTGTTTTAATTTAATTGTAGGTTAATTCTGGGGTGGCAGCTATCCCTTGATACTGTGTTAGGAATGTGAACTTATGTCCATGAAAAATAAATATTTCTAAAAAAAAATTAACAGCAAGCACTGCTTAAACACTTAATGTTTAGAGGTACAGCACAAATATTAAAACAATACGAGGCTGGAAAGTGATGTACAAAAAACGAAATATCAAAACCCCACTAGCCTCACAACTTCAACATCAGCTTGTGACATGCGGACACTGGCTTGTTGAGGAAATGAAGCAAACACAAGAGGAACAGCAATCAAATAAACCTAATATAAAAACACACAATAACACAAATAACTATAAAACTTAAAATTCAATAAAATAATAAAATACACGTACTCTATACAAAACCCTCCACAATTACCTGCAAAGCAGCCACATTTCCAAGATCAAAAAGAGAACAGGTGTAGCATCAGCCTGTAACTCCACCATCTAGACCGTGTGCGCACAAACACACTACAGTGCCACACAACCGCACACTTCCCAACAAAGAATCAGGCCGCATCGCCATCATCGTCCCTTCAGATTCCTGCTTAAAAACACTCCACCTGCCTGATAACTAATCATCACCTCACTGGATACATTCAGATGAAGAGTAACTGTGTGAATGTATTTGCTTCTCAAAATGACTTTGTGATGCAAAATAATGTAACAGTCAGTTGTGATTTAAGGGATTAAACAGCAGCGCAAATATATCTTATATTTCAGAGGAAAATTAGAGTGAAAACAGATTATTAATCTCCTGCTGTCTATGATGTCATCAATAAAGATGAGAAAGAAAAATCACTCAAAACATTCAGATTCTCTTAAATACTAAAAACACTCTTAGTTTATTGCTTGTAATGTTTATTTGTTCCTCTTTATTAGGCATGTTTACTTCTTGCTTTATTATTTGAAGCTTTATAAGTTTATATATTTAAAATTCTTTACAGTTCTTTAATTTGAATGATTTAAAAGCTGTCAGGTTTCACAGAATGAGGACTCAATGCTCAAGGTGGGAAGGATTATTTATTTCAATAAAAAAGAAAACAAGAGACAAACTGAAACTGACTCGACTTGGGCTGAGCAGACTGGACAAGACATGACAAAGCACATGAACTGACAACGAAGGCGAACACATGACACACGGGTCATGAATGTCTGAACCATTCGTCCGAGACATTACGGTAGTGTCAGAGCTCTGCCACAACAACAAGAAATGCCTAGACCGAATGTGGCAGAACCCTGACATGTACTTGTAATTACTTATAATAATAATTATCTATTATTATATTTTCTGCAGTGACATTTATGCAGGTTTAGGACAGATGGAGAAAATTCACTTACTTTGACTTTGTTAGATGTTTAATCATAACTTCTGTTTGTTCATTTCTTACAGAGAAACCTAAAGCTGTTCTGAATGTTCAGCCGAATCCATCACAGATATTCAGAGGAGAGAATGTTACTCTCACATGTGACATACAGGGGGAAGGATGGAGATACAGATGGAGGTGTGATGGTGTTAAAGAGCACACATCTACAAAGGAGACCAAGATCATAGCATGGCTCACACAGATCTGCAGGTGTTTCGGCTGCAGAGGATCAGGATATTTCTGCTCTCACACGAGTGATATAGTGACTCTGTCTGTATCGGGTGAGTGATCATCACTGACTCACATCAGCATCTGCTCACATTGAATATTAAATGTTTTCTTTGTGTTGGAATAAGGGATGTATTTCCCGATCATTCCCATGATGGATGGTGGTTTAAATGAATGATGAATGATGGATGGATGATGAGTTTAACACTGTGAGATGTGTTTACTGCAGTTCATACAGTCACCGGCATGAATATGAGCACATGCTCAAAACAGCAGCTTCCTCATCCGAAGCAAAAGCTTTTTTACTCCACATGTCAATAAAAGGCTAGTAGTTGAACTGTAAAGTGAATCCATGTGATTCTGATCTTCTGATGAAATGAAGGATGTTTGGATGGTTTTATTTAAATGGAGGTTATTGTTGTTGTTTCATATTCTGTCATCCTGCTGCTCGTTGTGTTATTGCATTATAAACACAATCTCAAAGTGTTTAAAGAACATTATGATCATGTAAAGTAGGAGAATAACCGTCACACCGGATGAATATGGAAACGTCTGGATTCATCTCTCAATCTATATATAGTGTGTTTCTCATGATACTCATTTTTGCTTTTCCCAGCAGCACAACATCAGTTTTGATTATTTCCCTGCCAGAGACTTTTTGAAAAAAGTTGCCAACCAGCAGCAGTATTTTGATCATTTTCATGGCTGTCTCATTAATTTCCACATTATCTGTTACAGGCAATAGATGAGAACAAAGACTATGAGATGAAAAGTTTATATTCTTGTTTAAAGTGAGAAGACTGTCTTCAGCCAGTGCTTTTTATCTTAGTGTCAAGCAGCTGAATTTATGAAACTCTAACAGTTTACAACCGTACTTTTTGGAGAGAACAAGAAGACATTGCCTTGTGTACTATCAGTTTTTGAACTAAATTTTATTCAAGCTTATTCTCATTCTAAGTTAAAATTTCCTAATTTGAACAAACTTATGCAACCTTATATTAGAGCTTTAGCACTCACATTTGTTTACCTTATATACAGTTTATGTGTAATACATAAAGACATATTTCCATTATACTGACTAACAGAATGTTTTATTGTATGAACATCTGAACATGCAATATATCAAAAGAAATAAAAAGTTTAATTCTAGCTTCATGCATATTTTCTATATGATCTGCATATAAAATATCAAGTTGCTTCAACTAAATATTATTTAGATTTTTGTCTATTCACTCAATTTCCTTCTTCAAAGTGTTACTTTAATAAATTGTTTTTGTTGTTTTTTAAATTGACACAAACTTGACTGACACTTTAAAAAATAATCTCTAATAATTTAGTTTAAATAATTAAACTAAACTGTTTTAATCAGGATGTATCATAATAAGAAACTGCTTTTAAATTAGTTATTATATTACTTTACTGTTTTAAGCTTAAAAAATGCATCTAGAATATAAATGTTCTTCATAATATCTTCTTTTCTGCAGTGACATTTATGCTGGTTTAGGACAGATGGAGAAAATTCACTTACTTTGACTTTGTTAGATGTTTAATCATAACTTCTGTTTGTTCATTTCTTACAGAGAAACCTAAAGCTGTTCTGAAAGTTCAGCCGAATCCATCACAGATATTCAGAGGAGAGAATGTTACTCTCACATGTGACGTACAGGGGGAAGGATGGAGATACATATGGATGTGTGATGGTAAATATTATACAACTAAAGAGAAAGATTTCAAGATCACAGCAGAGAAAACACAGGAGTGCAGGTGTTACGGCTGCAGAGGATCAGGATCATATTTCTACTCTCATACGAGTGATTATGTGACTCTGTCTGTGTCGGGTGAGTGATCATCACTGACTCACATCAGCATCTGCTCACATTGAATATTAAATGTTTTCTTTGTGTTGGAATAAGGGATGTAATTCCCGATCATTCCCATGATGGATGGTGGTTTAAATGAATGATGAATGATGGATGGATGATGAGTTTAACACTGTGAGATGTGTTTACTGCAGTTCATACAGTCACCGGCATGAATATGAGCACATGCTCAAAACAGCAGCTTCCTCATCCGAAGCAAAAGCTTTTTTACTCCACATGTCAATAAAAGGCTAGTAGTTGAACTGTAAAGTGAATCCATGAGATTCTGATCTTTTGATGAAATGAAAGTGTTTGGATGGTTTTATTTTAAATTGAGGTTATTGTTGTTGTTTCATATTCTGTCATCCTGCTGCTCGTTGTGTTATTGCATTTAAAACACAATCTCAAAGTGTTTAAAGAACATTATGGTCATGTAAAGTAGGAGAATAACCGTCACACCGGATGAATATGTGTTATGAATATGAGCTCTGCGCTCCCCTCCCTGGCCACCAGAGGGAGCTCACACTCATGCTGACACTACACTACACACTACATTTCCCAGAAACCCACACACTGGACTGATTACACACACACACCAGCTGGACTCCATCTCTGTTTGCCACACCACCTGTTGATCATTACTTGGACTATAAAAGACTGCTTCATTCACACACTCACCGCAAAGTCTTGATTAGCCCCGGTTGTCAGTCTGAGTGGTCATTGTCCTGTTTTGTTTGCCTTTTACCATTTCTGCCTGTTACCTGTTATTGATCCTGTTCTGCCTGCCCCGACCTGTGCCTGGATTATCGTTTATGATTGATAACTGCCTGTCCTGACTACCGCCTGTACTACGATTCTGATTCTGTCTGCCTGCCTTTGTGATCCCTGCCTGTATTACCGTCTATGCATGATCTCTGTTTGCCCTGACCTTCTGCCCGTACGACCACTCTTATTAAAGACAAAGCGATTGGATCTCTGCCTTTGAGTCACTTCTGTTACAATATGGAAACATCTGGATTCATCTCTCAATCTATATAGAGTGTGTTTTTTCTGGTGATCAAATATCCATACAAAAACATAAAAACAAACATATTGTATGTTTTTGTTGATAAATTTAGTCTAAAAATGAACTGCATATATATTTTTAATTTTTAGCTACTTTGTCATGTTATGCAGTGTCATAACTGAATAAATCTGTCATAAACTGACACACATAAACATTTGATGATTGTGCTCTTGAGAGTGTCAAAACTAACATAAATAATTTTTCTATTAACAATATATTTTTGCTGCATTTAACAATGTACATCTGATGATTTCTTGATCGCAAGGGCTGAGATCTCATTATAATTCATCCTGAAACAAAAAAGGTTTAGATATTTTTTTGGCTAAATAAGATAATTACTGTACACTCATCTTAATCAACTAGCAAAACTTTGTCAGATAGCGATTAACATGAGTGAACTTAGTATAAAAGGAAGTGCTTTTGCACGCTTTCCAAGCAATAATCCCTTCAGCATTGGAAGAAAACATTTTTCTGCAACAGGTAACAGTAAAGCAATACGCTATTTATTTTTTAAACTGTCTCCCACAGCCACTTTAGTAACAGGACTTTATGCTGGAATGTGTAGGTTGTTGATAGGCAACACGTAACTATTATTCATGATGTAACAGAAGAACTCACAGGCAGGAATCTAATTGCTTTGTGTCTTTATGAAGAATGGTCGTACAGGCAGAAGGTCAGGGCAAACAGAGAGCATTCGTGGTCGGTAATCCAGGCAAAAGTCAGAAAGGCAGGCAGACAGAATCAGGTACGTAAATCCAGGCGGGTAGTCAAGACAGACAGATATCAATAACGGTATAAACAGACAGGAATAACAACGCTCGGCATTGACAACCATGGCTAATCAAGACTTCACAGTGTGTGTGTGGATGAGGGATTCTTTTATAGTCCATGTGATAGATGACAGCTGGTGTGACAATCAGTCATGATGGTATTCAGCTGGTGTGTGTAATCAGTCCAGTGAGTGGGTTTCTGGGAAATGTAGTGTGTAGTGTAGTTTCAGTTTACAGTACAGAGCAAAAGTTTGGACACACCTTCTCATTCAAAGAGTTTTCTTTATTTTCATGACTATGAAAATTGTAGATTCACACTGAAGGCATCAAAACTATGAATTAACACATGTGGAATTATATACATAACAAAAAAGTGTGAAACAATGTGATATATGTGAGCTCCCTCTGGTGGCCAGAGAGGGGAGTGTGGAGCTCATATTCATAACACATGACTTTCTTTTTAAATATGCTTTGCATGTAAGTTTATAATATAATTTTTTAGGTGACTGTTATTTGAGGGGTTCCCCTTATTGTTTCCATGAAGTCATGTCATGTTTGTCTCGTGACACACCGCAGCCACAAAAGGGCTCTTTTTTTTATTCAAAAGCCTAAAAACCTTTATAATAATCATGTTAGCTGATCTTTTACTCATGATGGGCGCCGCCATGCTAGTTTGTGCTGCAGTTCGAAAAATTAAATCTGTCGGATTTACAACATATAAAGTCATCCACTTCTCCCAAAAGGTATGACAGTGGCATGAATCACACCAGTGTGCTCATCAAAGTGTAACGGTGATCATCTAGCCTTACCCTGGAGTTGGTTCACCCTTCACCAATGTCTGATAGTTCAAACATACACTTACAAAGCCAAAGACACTAGATTTAGTAGATTTACTTGAAAAGGGAGTCAGTCAATTGCATGAATTTGTTTGGTTTGATAATAAAGAAGCAGTTGTTGACAAAAACATCCATTATATGCACTAACTCTATTGTCATCATTTCATCATTTGAGGTCATTTCATGCATATTTATCTCCACATTATGACCCATTTACTCCATAAAAATTAATGTATCTTAATTATTGTTCTCTTTCAGCATTAATGCAGTTTAAGATTAAATTCCTCATGAGCTGAATTTATTTTGTCTTTTATTATGAATATGTGAGTGTTATGTGATATAAATGTTCTTCATAATATCTTCTTTTCTGCAGTGACATTTATGCAGGTTTAGGACAGATGGAGAAAATTCACTTACTTTGACTTTGTTAGATGTTTAATCATAACTTCTGTTTGTTCATTTCTTACAGAGAAACCTAAAGCTGTTCTGACTGTTCAGCCGAATCCATCACAGATATTCAGAGGAGAGAATGTTACTCTCACATGTGAAATACAGGGGGAAGGATGGAGATACGAATGGATGTGTGATGCTAGAGAACAAACATCTATAGAGAAAGATTTGAAGATCACAGCAGAGAAAACACAGATGTGCAGGTGTTTCGGCTACAGAGGATCAGGATATTTCTGCTCTCACACGAGTGATGAAGTGACTCTGTCTGTGTCGGGTGAGTGATCATTACTGACTCACATCAGCATCTGCTCACATTGAATATTAAATGTTTTCTTTGTGTTGGAATAAGGGATGTAATTCCCGATCATTCCCATGATGGATGGTGGTTTAAATGAATGATGAATGATGGATGGATGATGAGTTTAACACTGTGAGATGTGCAGGGTTGGGTAGGTTACTTTTAAAATGTATTTCACTACAGATTACAAAATACATGCTTTAAAAAGTAATTTGTAACGTATTTCGTTACATTACTCAAGTTTAGTAACGTAATCTAAATACTTTGGAATACTTTGAAATACTTAACACAAAAGACCATATTAACTTGATGTCCTGTTATCATCTTTATAGCAGAGCTACATCTAATAGAGGCACAATTGGAAAAAAAAATGACAATTTAAAATTTGTGTCATTTTAACTATCCCTAGTATAAATATGTTTTTATTGCAGCAATCATCAGTCATTAAGTATGGTCTTAACAATAAATGAAAGCAAGAAAAAAACAGCTGGTACAATTCTCCAAGTAACACAACAGATTTAGTTAATGAATGGAGAAAACTTTGAGTGATTCTTTCACTTATTATCCTCTCTATGGAAAGACTACCGCCACAACAGAATCGAGAGAGTCAACAGTCAAACTTAGTCAGAATGCGTTTCGCAAATCAAATATGGACGCAATGAAGTTCAATGGAATTTACGATTATAGTTATCTAGCGATGCTTTTGGGAAATACACCCCAGATCTGTCAAATTCGTGAATGATTCATTGACAATATTTTTGTAAACAAAACAATTGATTCATTTAAAAAGATGGGAAAAAAACAATTTGTTCTCAATTCGGATAATGAACTCGCTCAAAGGCGAGGGTGCGCGCGATTGTTGAAACACAATCAACTCGTCATCAGCAAGTACACCTCATCCTATCAGCAGGAGAGGAAGCATGTATATATAGAGATGTTTGACTCACCTACAGCTCTTGACATGTTTCGGCATCCCTCCACCACCCCAACTCCTCACACTTAATTGTTCCTGTCAAAGTCAGGATACGGGGGGAGTGCTCCAGGTTCGGGCTAATACCGAGCTCGGAGCCCTCTCCTCAGACAGCACGCCAAATATGCTTACCATTTCTTGCTCCTGAATCATTTGTAAGTGTGAACTCGTGAAAGGTATGTGGTTGAAAACGTCTCGGGTTACGTATGTAACCCTGGTTCCCTGAAGGGGAACGAGACGCTGCGTCAGAAAACGCTAGGGGAAACCCTTGACGTCAGTCACGTGAAGATGTGTACAACCAATGAGAGAATTACGCGTGTGAATGCAAGTCGCGGGAAGTGACGTCATGAACAGAGCATAAAAGCGCACCGGAACCCGGAAGTGACAGCAAAAGAGTGTCTGAAGCGGGCCCGGAGGCGCAAGGAGCTGAGGCGAAAGACGCAGCGTCTCGTTCCCCTTCAGGGAACCAGGGTTACATACGTAACCCGAGACGTTCCCTTTCATGGGAACTTCGAGCTGCGTCAGAAAACGCTAGGGGAACGTTATACCAACGTCACCTCAGCGACGCCGGCCTACGGATGTGTCTCAGCTCACTGAGAGAGCACCCTCGTTCCCGGAGCGGAATCGAGATCCAATTGATAGAATCTCATAAAGGTGTGCGGTGAGGACCAGCCAGCCGCAGCACAAACATCAGCAAGGGAAACTATTAAACGATTAAACTGAGAAACGCCTTGGAGGTCGCCACGCTCCTAGTAGAGTGGGCCCGGACCCTCAGGGGAGAAGCATGTCCGGCCGACTCATAAGCCAGACAGATAGCCTCGACTATCCATCGGCTTAGGGTTTGTTTGGAAGCTGGAGCCCCCTCAGGGGCCCCAAAACAAACGAACAGTTGGTTTGACTTACGCCAGGTAGCAGTCCTGAGGACGTAAGCGTCCAGTACTCGTACTGGACAGACCTTGTTCTTTCGCTCCTGCTCATGATCGTCAAAGGGGGGAGGACAGAAGGCCTGTAGCATGATAGACCGAGCCACGTTCGTGAGAACCTTAGGGACATAGCCTGGCCTCGGGTGAAGAAAAACCTTCGTCATCCCGGGCGCAAACTCGAGGCAAGATGGAACCACCGAGAGAGCTTGAAGATCCCCAACCCTCTTTAGCGAGGTGATAGCCAGCAAAAGAAGGGTCTTTAGGGAGAGGAGTTTAATAGGAAGCTCCTCTAATGGTTCAAAGGGTGCCTGGGACAGGCCTTGGAGTACCAAAGACAAGTCCCAGGCAGGAACCCTGGTCTGTGTCACAGGTCTCAGCCTTAGAGTGCCACGAAGGAAACGAGAGACTAGGGGGTCCCTGCCCAAGGACACCCCACCCAGAGGTATGTGGCAAGCCGCTATGGCAGCCACATAAACCTTCAAGGTAGAGGGGGACAACCCTGTCGCAAACTTCTCCTGCAGGAACTCCAGCACTTTGCCAACGGGACAGGTTACTGGGTTTAACTGCCTTACGCTACACCAAGCAGAGAAGAGTTTCCACTTTAGAGCGTAGAGTTTCCTCGTGGAGGGAGCTCTGGACTGAAGGATGGTCTCTACAACCTCGGCTGTGAGACCAGTTTCGAAAAACTGGATCCCCTCAGGGGCCAGGCCTTCAGCTTCAGAAGTTCTGGGCGGGGGTGAAGAACACAACCCTCCGCCTGGGACAGAAGATCCCCCCTGACCGGAATCTCCCAGGGGACTCCGTCTAGGAGGGATACCAGGTCCGAGAACCAGATCCTGCTGGGCCAAAAGGGGGCCACCAGTGTGAGACGGACCCTGTCCCGACGAACTTTAGCCAGAACTCCCGGGAGCAGAACAATCGGGGGAAAAGCGTACAAGTGTAGCCTCGGCCACACCTGCATCATGGCATCCCGCCCCAGCGGCGCTGGGTACGTTAAGGAGAACCATAGAGGGCAATGAGTATTTTCGACTGAGGCAAACAGGTCTACCTGTGCCTTCCCGAATCTCTTCCAAATCTGCTCCACCACCTCGGGGTGGAGCCGCCATTCCCCGGGCCTCGGCCCCTGCCTCGACAGGAAGTCTGCTCCTATGTTCTGGACTCCAGGGATGTGGGCTGCCCTGAGGGAGAGCAACTTGCCCTGGGCCCAGAGAAGAACTTGTCTCACCAATTTGTACATTGGACGAGAGCGAAGACCTCCCTGGTGATTGATGTAAGCCACCACTGTCATGCTGTCTGTGAACACAGTGACATGATGCCCAATTAGGTCCGGGAGGAAAGCAAGTAGCGCTCTGCGGACCGCCAGTAACTCCAGCAGGTTTATGTGCCAGGACTGGTGCCGCAAGCTCCAAAGCCCTTGTGAGGAGCGGTCCCTCAGAACCGCCCCCCAACCTGTGAGGGAGGCATCCGTTGACAGAGTCACTCGTCGAGACGGAGCCCCCAACACAGGGCCTTGTGACAGGAACCAGATATTCTTCCACAGGGTCAAGGTGCGTAGGCATCGCCTCGTGACCTTGATTGTGCGAAGCGGGTTGCCCCTCGGGGAAAACCCTTTGGTCCTGAGCCACCACTGCAGAGGTCTCATGTGTAGCAGGCCGAGCGGTATAACGCTGGACGCCGCTGCCATGAGCCCCAACACTCTCTGAAAGTGTTTGACAGTGAGTAGCTGGCCTAGTTTTATGCCCTCGACAATTGAACGAATGGAATGAATGCGCCCGGGGGATAGCCGAGCAGACATTGTTTCCGAGTCCCAAATGACTCCCAAGAAGGTGGTTCTCTGAGCAGGAGAAAGCACACTCTTCTTGGTGTTCAACCTTAACTCCAGCTCCTTCATGTGAGCGAGCACGACATCTCGATGACGTGCTGCTGACTGAGACGATTGGGCTAATACTAGCCAATCGTCTATATAATTGAGGACACGGATGCCTTGTAACCGCAACGGAGCAAGTGCAGCGTCCACGACCTTCGTGAACGTGCGGGGTGAGAGCGATAGACCGAACGGAAGTACACGATACTGGTACGCCTTCCCCCCCGAAGGCGAACCGTAGGAACTTCCGGTGCTGAGGAAGGATGGAGATGTGGAAGTATGCGTCTTTTAGGTCGATTGTGACGAACCAGTCCTCGGACCTGATATGCGTCACAATCTGCCTGAGCGTCAACATTTTGAATTTTAGACACAAGATTTAGAAGACGCAAATCCAGAATGGGCCGCAACCCTCCATCCTTCTTCGGAACTATGAAGTACCGGCTGAAGAAACCGGACTGTCTGTCTGTAAGGGGCACATACTCGATGGCCCCTTTCTCCAACAGAGAGTCTACTTCCTGTTCCATAATCAGAGCCTGCTGGGGCCCTACCGCGGACGATAGGATCCCCATAAAACGGGGTGGTGAAACCCCGAATTGAATTTTGTACCCGGAGGTTACTATGCGCAGGACCCATTGAGAGATGCCCGGCAGACGCAACCATGCGGCCTGGAACTCTACTAAGGGAATCAGTCTCTCGAGACTGATCTCTGGTACGAGCAGAGACACCACAGGGCCGGGGTTTCCGGACACCGTACTGGTGGAATGCTCTAGGACCCTCCTCAGAGGGGGCAGTGCCTCCGAGACAGGCTCCCTCGGGAACCAGACACGGAGATGACCGCCTTGGTGCGGCTTGCCTCTGGCGTCAGGAACGCTTAGAGGTAGCCTTCTTGGCATTTAAGATGTTCCTCAGATCCATCCTTTTACCAGAAGGCTGGGCCCGAGAGTGTTGTCCCGACCTCCCTTTATTAGGGGGAGGTAAACGAGATGCAACACTCTCCTTCTGTGAGGCCCTGTATGAGGAACTGTGAGCCCGTGTTTGGCTATTGGGCTCACGTGAAGGGTGGCGGGGAAGGACTTTGCTGAACGCCACCTGCTGCCGTGCAGCCTCCTGAAACTTATCGACAACGCTTTTTACGGCGTCGCCGAGCAAGCCCGAAGGGGACAGAGGGGCGTCCAACAAAACGAACTTGTCCTTATCTTTTATGGCTGAAAGATTGAGCCATAAATGCCTCTCCGTAGCCACCAGAGCTGCCATGGAGCGACCGACAGAGAAGGCCGTTTCTCTAGTGGCTCGGAGACACCGAAGTCCCAGTCGGATTGGAAGAAACCGCGCCTGAAACGCGTGCTTCCAACTTCCGACTGGAACTGGGATCAACACAGTCGAACTGCGAGACGGGCTCACCCGCCCCGCAACCCGCCCCGCAACCTTCCGTGAGATCCATTTGCGATCCCCAAGATTGAGAATGCCGCCGAGCCTCAGCCGCAGCGGGTCCAGAACCTTGAAGAACGCGAGTCTGGTTAGTATCCGCAAATACTGCCAGACGGGAGCGGAGAGTACGCAATGAGAACCTCTCGCAGTTCTCACAATCACCGCCCTCAAGCGCTGACCGAGCGTGCTCCGCTCCCAGACAGACAACGCACTGACTGTGTGTGTCCTTACCCGTGATGAAACGGGTACAAGGAGAAACACACGGTGTAAATGCCTGTTCCGCCATAATCACAACGCACGCACGCACGCACGCACGGTTTGAAACTCGCAAGCACAAACTCTCTGACACACGCACGCTGAAGACACTCAAAGCTGTCACTTCCGGGTTCTGGTGCGCTTTTATGCTCTGTTCATGACGTCACTTCCCGCGACTTGCATTCACACGCGTAATTCTCTCATTGGTTGTACACATCTTCACGTGACTGACGTCAAGGGTTTCCCCTAGCGTTTTCTGACGCAGCTCGAAGTTCCCATGAAAGGGAACTGAATAGCTGTGATATATGACAAACACTGAGCGCGTCCGTCGCGACCGCAACACCAGCCAACGCGCGAAAACACGTTTGAATTTAGCAATTGATCAGAAGACGCACGGATCGTTCTAATCCCTTGTGCGATCGCGCGCCTCAGAGGGTTACATGTAAGATTAAAATGTCATTTGAACAATAAAATCTTGTGGGGTTTTTTTTCTCGTGTAGTCGACTAGTGTTTTTGGTGTCGACTACTGGCACCCTGTACCGTGTAGTCGACTACACTCACACATCCCTATGTAGTATAAGACCAAATTCTTATAAATATTAAACATAGGCTAATGATGATAACCATACAAGGCTCAACGTATGAGTAAATGGGAAAATAAAGAATATTGCATGTCCAGTGGCAAGACAAATGGGAGAGCATCTTCATAGACAGTTAAGGTAGAAGCTGTACACATTGAAATCTATGAGTGAATGTGATTTTATCTGGAATTCAAATAGCAATGAAGTTAGTTGGAAGGTGATTGAGGGGCAGAGCAAAAAGATGGCCCGGGGATTAAACACGGGACCGTGGCATTATTAGAGCCACGCTCTAACCAACTGAGCTAATCGGCTTCATTTGAACCCGAGATCTCTCGCACCCTAAGCGAGAATCATACGAATCATATAAATAAAGAAAATTATTTTCAAAGACCAAGAACAACTTACTTCAAGATGATTTTTCAGATTAGATGTTGAAGCCGATAGAAGTTTTGTTGCAGGTAGCTTGCAACGCACTGTGATGTTACGTCCTTTTTCTTGTTTATAAGTAAAATTGTTTTTGAATTTCCACGAAAGAAATGCATTGCGCGCTGTTTTCCCGTCCATTTTTGTATGCGATTGCAGCTTGCTAAAGAGACAGAGTCGGAGATTTATCAGACAGCTTACGTTAATATTAATAAATAAATGACATTAAAATTCAAAGTAATCACTTTGGTAATCTAAAATACTTTTTGAATGTAACTGTAATCTGATTACCATCAATTTAAAATGTAACTGTAACGAAATACAGTTACTCAAAATTTGTATTTTAAATACGTAACGTCGTTACATGTATTTCGTTACTCCCCAACCCTGGAGATGTGTTTACTGCAGTTCATACAGTCACCGGCATGAATATGAGCACATGCTCAAAACAGCTGCTTCCTCATCCGAAGGAAAAGCTTTTTTACTCCACATGTCAATAAAAGGCTAGTAGTTGAACTGTAAAGTGAATCCATGTGATTCTGATCTTCTGATGAAATGAAAGAGTGTTTGGATGGTTTTATTTTAAATGGAGGTTATTGTTGTTGTTTAATATTCTGTTATCCTGCTGCTCGTTGTGTTATTGCATTTAAAACACAATCTCTAAGTGTTTAATGAACATTATTATCGTGTAAAGCAGGGGCGTAGCCAGACATTTATTTTTGAGGGGGCCCAGCTTAAAATGAGGGGGCCGGAGCATAACGTAATAGGCAGGATTCGAACCAGCGCGGAGAAACCCCAATGGATTTCTAGTCCATCACCTTAACCTCTCAGCCAAAACAGGTTGTGCTACAGCATGCAGCGCGCTATTGTTGTCTTTAGGGCTGCGTTGCGATCGTCTTGTGCGGCGGGCGATATATGTTTTCACTTTAGTTTTCACAGTCGCGATTTTAAACAATTCAAAATCTGAGGGGGCCGGACATGTAAATGAGGGGGCCCAGGCCCACCCAGGCCCCCCGTGGCAACGCCACTGGTGTAAAGTAGGAGAATAACCGTCACACCGGATGAATATTCAAATATTTGAATATGCACTTCTCTCTAATTATACATGACTTGAACTGTGGTTGAAATCTGATGACGTAACATGCAGGTCTCACATGATTATGATTGATGAGTTTAATCATTTGTCACCGGTGTGATTATAATGGTCAGCACATCACATGATCAACTGCTGAATTCAAACGCGTTTTTGCACGTTTCACAAATATTCAGTGTTTTCAACCACATGATGTTTATTTTTGGTTTCAGACATTGAAATACTCATAAGCTCGAGCAAAACAACACATTTATACTGTGTATATAAACACTGATTTTCATGGAAGCAGAAATAATCTGTTCAGATATAAAATGACGATACGTTTTATTCATATCAGATACACATTGCATAGAAAACTAAAAAAAGTTTTCTCAATTCTTCTCTCACTTCACCGGACACTTACTGTCATGTATTTCTGGAGAATTTAATTAATTTACTAGTTCTAAATCTGTTAGATCTGAGTCTTGTGGTGCAAAATAACATGGCGGCGCCCATCATGTGTTACAGATCAGCGAACATGATCATAAAGGTTTTCAAGCACACACAAAAAAAACATTGTTTTAGTCTTCGTCAAAGTTGATGACATCGCCAACGTGTTTGTCAATAATTTAAAGGAGAAACTAAATAAAAGCTTCATTCAGCTTCTTATGGCTGCGGTGTGTCATGTGACGTGTAACAGTTGTTTTAAAAACTCACACAGCGAGAATATTATAAACTTACGTGTGGTTAAATCTGATTGTTTGAAGAGATAGAATTAACCAGAGCTGCCAGAAAAGTCTCAAAAACACAAAACCTGTCAGTGATACACAAGACAAATGGAGATTTTCACATTCAGATTCGAGGAAAAACTTGTTCAGTTGTAAATCTATTATTTTTATCATGTATTTCATAAATATATAACTTTATTTGTGCACATGAAGTGCTTTTTGTCACTATATACACAAATACATTATAGTTTTATTTTCTTCCACATGTATGTATCGTTTTTTGTGTCTGGCAGTGATGAATACAGATGTAGAGAGAAATCAGACTCACAGAGATCAGACATCAGTGATGCTGTTACACTGACTGTATCAGGTGAAGCTTCATTTTCACATCTAACTAATGATGTGTGTCTCCATCTGTCATGTTCAATTCAGTCACTGTCACTTGTAATGGTGGTTACTACTGTTTTACAAAACTGCCAAAAATGAAACAACTCAGGATAGCAAAAAAAACTAAAAACCAACATTTACACTGAAAAAAACAAACAAAACAGAAATAGTTTAACAAAATAAATCAATCAAAAAAACAAAAAAGGACTCTTTATTAACCAGTCAGCATGCCTTAGATCAGGAGTGTCACATTTTTTTGGCTGTTGAGCTACTTATAAAATGTTCAAGTCAATTGATCCAAAATTGATCAACCTATTATACAAATAAAAAAACATATATTCATTCATGAGTATACTGAAAATTCTTTATATGCACAATATAGGTATATGTGTAGCAGAACTACATGAACCCATGGTATTTACACTATCTTACTCTGATGACTTGCACTGAATAGAATCAGTAGTTTTTATGAAGTCCAAAAATGCCGCTCCACATTTCCCTTCTTCTGTATAGCGATGACAGACCAACAGATTGAGGCAAACACACTTAGAAAATGACAGTGAAAAAAAAGTCCACAAGAAATACAGTAAATTGGAGGCTTTCTCGCTAGCTTGCTAGAGTTTTGCAGCACTAGACGCCATTGCTAGACTCCGCGTTGCATGTGAAGCTTTGGTTCAACAGCAACAGCCCCTGGTTTCCAACCGTTTCAACATGCACTGATGCCGTGTCCTTATTTGAACTCACAGGTGAAATAGACCTCACCTACATTTCAGTTTCTGCCGTTGATTGATTTACTTCACCCTTTCCATCATAAGTGAAAGTAAACAGAGCTTTTGTTTACTGCACTTTCACTATGGTTACATGAGATATTCATGAGTATCATGAGAATAGAAAAGCACAATTGAGTTCAATAGAGATGAGTTTTGAGCTGAAGTCAGAGAGAATGACATGATTTACAGATAATGATGTTACATGAGTTCATGAAGTCTTCAGAGAGTGTTGAAGTTGATTCAGAGAGTTGGAGATCTTCATCTCTTCATTCTGCTTTCTATGGCGAGTCAGATCTTCCTCAAAACAACTGACATGACAAACTAATGACAGAACAGCAGAAAAACAGAACTAATACAATGAAATATGGGAAAAAATCATAAACTACACAGTGTAAGAAGCGATAGTCTGTCCCGATCAGCTTCTGTTAGGATGAACTCCTTCCCTAAAAAATATCTTAATGATCATAGAGGCGATTCCTCCCGATCTCAGGAATATGTCAATAGTTCCAGCGGAGTGATATTATATCACTTATAGTGTGAGAGCGGCAGTGAACATGAATATGATCACCAGAGATTTCAAACAATCTCATCACTTTAACATTTGTGTGTTTCCATCTGAAAGAATATCAAAGATGTGGAAACGGAAGGATTTCACTTTCATCGTTATCCATAATTTACATTTAACACAAAACTTTATTTACATGTTGATCAGGAAGACGAATGTAATGCAGATTAAAATGTTTGACCAGAGATTATTCAGAGTTCATTCTGTCGCTGATGAACCCAAAGATGCTTCATGTTATTTTGTCATTGCAATAAAACTCTGTAACAATGTTGAACGTTCAGGGAGGAAGGAGGCGGGAACCGGCAGACATTTCAACACTTTAATGATGAAAATAAAACATAAATACAAAACGAAAGTAATGGCGGCGGCCCCTCGCGGTCGACCGCCGCCCACACAAAACACAACATAAAATCCAGGCCTGGTCCTCTCTCGTCTTCACTGTCGTCGCTCCTCCTTTTAAGCCTCCGCTCCTCCGTGAGACGAGAGACCGATGACTCGCAGGTGTCGCTCATTATCAATCACGCCACCGGCTCTCGTGACGCTCCCACGGTCCCTCGACCCCGCCCTGCTCGCCACAAACTCCATTATTAACTCCATCATTAACTCGAGATCTTCAACAGCCTCATCTCTTGTTCTGTCAATAGTTTTGTGAAACATTTACATAATGTAATTATTTTCATTGCAGTGAAAGGTTTGTTTGAGTCAGTTTGTATGTTTTTGTGTTTGTTCTCAGATTTGCCCACATCTGCAGTGACTGTGACACCAGACAGATCTGTATTCACTGGAGAAACAGTCAATCTGACGTGTGAGATAAACTCTGATCACAGTGACTGGAGATATGAGTGGAATAAAGACACAAACAGTGTGAAGTTACAGACGTCTGAGCGTTACACTGTAAACAGAGACACTCTCACTATCAGAGAAGTTATGAAAGATGACGAGGGTCAGTACTGGTGTAGAGGACACATAGATGGAAGAGTTTCATCACAGTCAAACTCTTCTGTTTATCTCACTGTGAACGGTAAGTTCAACCTCATTGTCCTTCTTAAAATGGACATTATGTAGTGAGTCAAGTTTACATTTAGTAAACTAATTTTCAATTCAATAAAAAAAATATATAACAGACTCAGTTAATGTAACCGTTTCAAAGAAAAACTGATATTTTACTATAGCTTTTGGAGCAAGAGCACCGCCATCTTGCAATACAACAGCATGTGACATCACAGGGTTTGTTGAGTTGTTTCAGGTAAATAGATATAGTAGAGGACTGACAGCAAACATTATGGACGGAGACAATTTATTAGATATCCAAATATATTTGTATGTAATATTTAGTACAGATTAATGCATCAAATGATATGGTAAATCTGATGTTATTTGGTATTTGCTATTTTTTTAGTATGGCATATTTATTACAGTTTTTTTCAATGTACTTTCTTAAAAGTAAAGAAATACCATCATTTGGATGATTATCCAACATCAGATTTTACATCATGAAGATTTGATCATGGTATCCCAAACATTGTTTTCATAATATGAGGAGCAATATGACGTAAACAAGGCTGAACACAAAATCATATGGCATATTATATGTGATAGCACACGTACATTTCAGAGAGTCTATTTGATGTGGGTATTAACATCTGGAAGACGGATTTCTAGAGTGTTTGCTTGTATGCAATCTAGAATGCTTTGCTGTCAGACGTTTAATACAAATCTAGGAAACATCTTTAAGATGTTTATGATTTAGAACAGGGATCGGGAACCTTTGGCTCGCGAGCTATATGCTGCTCTTTTGATGGCTGCATATGGCTCGCAGACAAAAGTTCGCTTATAAAAAAACAAACAAACACGGATGACAGGACTATCGCTCCGCTAAAACCCCTCGATTTCGGTCGATTTCTTCGCGCACACAAAGGTGGAAACAGCAGGAAACAGCTGTAACGGAAGCACTGCTCGGTTCCCTCACCATATTGGTTCACATGCATTAGCAATTTGAATTATTATGGGCTCAACAGTCCTTTCAAGTTCATCTTCCTCATTCAAAGCAAGTGTTTGTTCAAAAAATTAAGAAATGCTTATATTATTTCACCAGCGGTGCAAACAAACCTTTTTAAATATAATTTAATAAATAATGTAAACTTGACTGATTGCTTCATTTCCACTTTAAACTCTCTCTACAATGATCACACATCCAATTCATAAAATCAATATTTTTTCAATTTGTTAATAAAATCACTAAATCAAAGAAGAGATGTGGAAGAGATGAGTTTTCAGTAGTCTTTTAAACCTTAAAGCTGGGTAATCCGGATGAGGGCAGGGAGATCATTCCACCAGCCGGGGGTGGAATGTCCTCAAAGATCACTTCAAGATTTCTGGCAGAGCTTGATGGGTAATCGTGGTGGCACCAGTCTGGATAGTGAAGTTGTACTGTAGAGTTGGATCGGTAGGAAAGACTAGAAGCTTTGTCTTAGCCAGGTTGAGTTGCAGATGATGCTCTTTCTTCCATGTTGAGATGACCACTAGACAACTTGTGATTCGCGCAGCCACCGTGGGATCATCTGGTTGAAATGATAGGTAGAGCTGTGTGTCATCAACATAGCAATGATAGGAGAAGCCGTGTGCTTCTATGATGGGACCCAGGGATGTGGTGTACATGGAGAAGAGAAGTGGCCCAAGAACAGAGCCCTGTGGCACACCGGTGATCAGTTGACATTCTTTGAAGGCCTCACCGCACCATGCAACCCTGAAGGACCTATCCGTGAGATAGGATTCAAACCAATGAAGAGGAGTTCCAGTCATGCCTAGTGACGAGAGGGTAGATAAAAGTTATTTGATTATTAACAGTGTCAAAGGATTCAGATAGATCTAAAAGAATGAGAACTGACGATTTTGAATCAGCTTTTGCACTCCTTAGAGAATCAGTGACTGATAATAGTGCAGTCTTGGTTGAATGGTCCTTCTTGAAGCCAGACTGGTTGATGTACAACTGGTCATTCTGAGAGAGAAAAGAAGATACCTGGTTAAAAAAAAAAAACAAAAAAAAACAGGGTTCTCTCATCAGGCCCTGCAAGAGACAATCCAAGTTTTGTCCAGACAGCAATGGGTCCCCTATCGGGCATTTGTTTATGCGCTGGATTAGTGGGGATTATCTAACCTGATAAGGATCAATGGTTTTACCCTGTCCACAGGAGACAGTGGCAGATCCGTCATGTATCGATTCTGGATGGCAGTCCCTAGGTAGTTTTGCTCTGTTAGACACAGACTGGTTGCAGTGAAAGCATAGCATATAGTGAACTTTGTCATAGGCTCCTCAAAAGAGATCGATGACTCATCAGGTTCAGTATGACAGTGTTGAATTGTCTGTTGGGGAAGCAATTCAGGAGCTGAAGCACTGTTGTTCTCTCTGATCCATCATCAAGGACTACATGGGTTTCCATAGTGTGTCGACCATTGGGAGAAGGACTTAGATTGTGGCGAAGAACCACTTTCAGCATGGCCTTTGGTGAACTTTTAGACTTTCTGTCTAGGGAAATCCTGGTAGATGGTAAGCGTACAATGAGTTGTAAGGTGTCATTAATGGAGTCATGTAGAACTGTGAGATGCATCTCTTTACAGATATTACATGGATGCTTGAGGCTGCCGGCCCTGAAATGTACCCGACCAAATCTCATCCAGCATTTTGCCTTGTTGATCCAATTTATGATTTGAGAAGGGGGTAATAATAGGACCATGATAATATAGCAAAGTCAAAGCAAAAAATATTGATGTTGTGACATTTAGACAATAGAGATGAGCAGCCCAGAATCTCAGTTAGAAGTATCTAAAAATGATCATCGATTTTTTTGTACTTTTATAATGTTAACATACAGAACAGATCTGTGTGTTTTTCTCAACAGCTTCATCTTATCATCTGGTCATCGGTATGTCTGTAGGATTGAGTGTTTGCTTGTTGTTCTTCATCTCACTGGTCCTGCTGTGGAGACACAAACACAACAAAGGTATAGAGAGTTTCAATATATGTGGTGAATGATTAAACCATATTAACACAAACAAACAGAAGATCCAGTTTCTGACGCCTAGACAGTCAATGCATGTTAAAAAAACATTTAATTAATGCAATCAGAAAATATGTGACGGAAAATACTCTCACCATAATGATCTTTGTCTCTAATATAGATCAGCACTGTAATATCCAACATGCATCAGTCCCGAATCAATCTGGAGGATCTCAAGCAGAAAACTCTCCTCTGCAGTCTGGTCAGACTCAATAACTAATGATTTAAATGGATATTTCACACACAAAAAGAAATGCTGTTATAATTTACTCATTACGGACCTGTACAACTTTCTTTCTGCTGTTTAACACAATAGTAGATATTTTGAAAAATATCTTTTTTCCATTTAGTTAAAGTTGTTCAATGTTTCTTTGAACCCAACGTTCTTCAAAATATCTTTTTGAAATGTCACTTGTATTATGTTTTTTATTTTCAGTTCAAGACTGATTTTATGTTTTGTCCAGCAGGTTCTGATCACATTTATGATAACATGACTCCAGTGAATAAAAGAGACAAAGGTTGAGTTATAAACTTTATGTAAACACTTATCATTTAAACATCAACACATATAATTCATGTTGGCTTGACTTGTCTGTTTTAGAGTCACTGGAAGACGTCACATATTCAACAGTCACTGTTAAGAAAAACACATCTGTGGATAAAGGTTACAACCCCTCTTCAATAGAGTCTTCAGTCATAAACCAATAACTTTGATGGTGTCTGTATTTAAAGTGCATGTACAATGAATTGATATGTTCATGAATTCACTACTTATCCAGACAATACCGTATCAGAGCAAAATAATGTGATGTACTCAGAAGTCGGAACAAAAGTAAAGAAATGCAAAAGCAAAGGTGAGATCCTGTTTTCCTGAAGTTCAATATTTCCAGATTGTTCTGAATAATCTGATTATTTTCTGTATTAGATATTAATACTGCAGGACCCAGTGATTTTACTTACGCACAGATCAATATACAGGACAAAAAGAAAAGCAAGAGCAAAGGTAAACACAACAAACTGCATCTAAACACAACCGTCTGTATGAATCATCACATTTCACTATATAATAGATATAAAATATAATATATAATTTCACTATATAATAGATATAATATATAATGCTTCTGTAATATCAGGAAACCCTTTCACAATCATAAACAGAACTGATAAAGTCAACTTTATTCTGGCACAATCACATCAGTGTTTAATGAAATTAATGAAATAGAGTAGTTCAAAATTAATATTGTAGAAAATTAAACAATAACAAGCAAGTCAGATAATGAAGAGCAGAGAGCAGATTCTCAAGCTGTGGTTTTTCATGACAGGCGCTGGACCGGCTGATGAACTGATGGAAATGAAATCTCAGCAGAAACACAGAGGTGAATAAAGAGATGCGCTGAGAAATATAGCAGATTACAGATCATGTGAAAATAATGTAGAATAATATACAATATCAACCAGAAGCTGCTACTAAATGTTCAGCGGTTTGAGAGGTTCTGTTCTCTCTGGATATAATCATGGATTGTCAGTTATTAATGTAGTTGCAGATGTAAAGCGTTGTGTTTTTCGCTCTGTTTCTGTCGTTCACTATCAGGGAAGAGCAGCGAGTCTGGAGACACTTTATACTCTGAACTGAAGCACAACACAGATAGAGGTGAGAGAAACTCAAAGTCAAGCATCATCACTGTTAAACTCAAACTAACCTCAACTATTAAACATCATCAGATCAGAATGATTCATAAAGTCTTTGAGGAAGTGTGGAAATCATTTGTGTTCTTCAGGTGCAGATGCTGGAGTCGCTGATGCAACTTATGCTCAAGTTTCAAGGAAGAAAGCTCACAAAAACAATAAAACACGTAAGAATTTTACAACTAATTTGCACTTTCATGTAGAATATGAATCTGCTGAAAGTGATTGAGTTATTTGTGAGGATCAGAAGTTCATCAGGATCTTAAATCTGTAAATCATCAACAGCATGAACTCAAATCAGAGGTTTCTATCCTCCACATTACCTGAATAATTCATCAGACTGCGTTCTCTTTTTAAAGATCCCTGAGAGAAGAGAAGAAAACAGACGACGAAAGAGAAGAAATGAATCTGAGAAATGAATAAAAGATAATATATTATATGCACACATATTATATAAGCAAGTATATCTATAATGTACAGTAAAAATATATCTAGTTAATTATATATTTTTGATGCCAGTCTCACATTAGATTTTTTTGTGAGGATTTTGTGAGTCTTATTCCACCTCAGAAATATTGCAAGATCTAAATTTCTCTGTATCTGAAAAGCTATAAATCACCCGTTGTCTCTCGGATGGATTCCTGCAGCGTATTTTAGCCGGAGTTTCTTCATCCACACTTCAGATCTGATCTGTATAAACAGTGCAAACACATCACTCCTGTTTAGGGTTCTTGCACTGGCTCCCGGTCGGGTTCTGTGTCGATTTTAAAATCATGATGCAAAGCATTATATGGATTGGCTCCTCATTTATCCGCATTGTTAATCTCTTACATCCCAACTGCGCTCCTCATGCTCTGATTTGTTGCTCATAAACGCTTCAGATATGTGTGTGACGAGCTTTTCTCTTCATGTGCTCCTGACCTCTGAACTCTCTTCTTCTTCAAGTAGAGAAACCGGTGATATTTTTAAATGTCTCAAGAACTTTTTTAAACTAACTTTTGCAGGTTGTTTATTTTTATTTATTATGCTGTGCTTATTTTGTGAAGCTGGTTTTGAGAGGCACTCTATAATATTGTTTATTATTATTAATATTACTAAGTTTTAGTGAGCATTGTTGTTTAACACGTTACCTCTCTTTTCAAATAATCCTTGTGTTTTTGCCAAAACTAAATGAATTTCCTAATATTTCATATATACCGTTTCCTTTTAATCCATATGTTTTTTATGTTTGTTTTTTTGCTGCTGTAAATGAAGTGTGAAATTTCTGTTTTGATAAATAAATAGAAACAATTTTAACAAACGTGATCAAATTTGCATTAGTTTTTTCACATTTGTTCACTGAAGGTCATTGAGGGTTAAACACTGCAGATTTGAGAAGCGCAGACTCACACCTGCTCTGATCTGCACTTCACACATTCAACACCTCCTTGTAAGGTCTGTCTTGAAAGATACTATTCAGAAATCCATTGCCGCTTTAGTCATAACATAATCATGGATTACAAATGAAAACATAACAAATGAATAAAAATGTATTTCATATGGGCCACTGGTCAGTTAATCAGGCCTGATTAACGGCTGAGATCAAATGAGATCAGGAGTGAGCAATGGCCTGTTAAAACCAGCCACAGTGTGTGTGTGGTGAGCAGCCGTGAACAGGCTTTATATCTCATAGAGGAGCAGAAGAGTAAAAGGAGGAGAGAACAGTCTTCTGTTCTCATCCTCCTCTCTTTCCATCAGTCTTCTGTTCTCATCCTCCTCTCTTCCTGTCAGTCTTCTGTTCTCATCCTCCTCTCTTCCTGTCAGTCTTCTGTTCTCATCCTCCTCTCTTTCCTTCAGTCTTCTGTTCTCATCCTCTTCTCTTTCCTTCAGTCTTCTGTTCTCATCCTCCTCTCTTCTCATAAACAGATAAAGAGGTGGATGATGCGTTTATCTGTGTGATGATGCGTGTGAAAGATGGAGGCTGTACACGTGTATTTCAGCTTGTTTTTGTTGTAATATTGTTTCTTCCTATTTCAAGTAGTTGAGATAAATGCGATATCTCTGTGTTGATGTGAGTTAGTGTTGAATGATGCTGTATCTTTAAATAAACTCTCCATCAGAGACTCAGAGCTTGAGAACGGTGACCGAACACACAATCAGCTTCTCTATCACTTCTCTTTCTCTCTGACCGTGTTATTGAAAAATAGTTGTAAAATTTATTTGGACACTTACATTTTATTGTCTTAATATGAAAACATGGTTTATCAAACTTAGTATCATCTGCCAACAAAGTATGCTTGAGCTTTTCTCAGAACTAGTTTCTCTTGTCTTCACGTTGTTTAGTGTTGCATGATGTCGTTTCACACGAGTATCTAGCAGAAAAACCACAGGTTTGCAGAATAAGTGCAGATCATTACAACATGTTCAAAAATGCTTGACAATCAGAATGTCATTTAAATATTTTTATTTATTCTTATTTTGCAAAGACAAATACAATTTTAATATGTTTCTTCATTGAAAACTGTGCTTATGTTACATTTTTTGAAATGTTACTTTTTTGATATATTGCATATATAAATTTTGTTAAATTTAGTTACTTCAAGCGTTCAACACATTAAAATGACGTAGTTCTGAATACTACATACAGATTGGGAGTGATTCAAACTAATTATTGTGAAAATGGCCTTATAAACAAATTTTAAAAAAGTATTTGCAATTATCTAGAGTTTCTGTTTGTGATTTGATCGAGTCTCTTCTAATGATGTTTTATTAACAAAGTTCGGGAGGAGCACGTTCAAATGATTAACAATCAACACGTCATCAGCAATTACTCCTCATCCTATCAGCGGGAGAGGAAGTACGTATATATACAGACATGTTTGACTCACCTACAGCTCTGATATTTTTCGGCATCCTCGTCGGTTTACGGCTTCTGCCACGCCTTCGCTGCAATGTCCGAGATCCAGCTCTACCCGTCCGACGACGATCTGCTCGTCGCTCCGGCTTCCCCCTCGCATTCCGCCGATGCCACGAGCACCCACGCTCAATCAAATTCTGCAGCCGAGCAGCCAACTACACCGCGCGGTCGCCGGCCCACCCGCGCCGCTTCCCGAACTCCACGACGCCGCGGCTTGCCCTCACCCCCACCCTCAAGGCACCAAACTTCCTCATCTTCAGGGTCTTCTGCCATTTCAGCTCACTCACCCGTTCCGGCCATAGAGAAATGGACCGTGTTAGGATTGAGACAAGCTCTATCCAACGCCAGCGTCAGAATTCCCAGGAACGCGAGGAAAGACGATCTTTACCAAATGTTCGTCTCTCTCCAGTCAACTTCCTCTCCTAAAAAAGCCTCAAAGAAAACAAGCAAAACCCGGATTCCATCAAAACCACGCGCTCCACCCCACCGCAGCAGCAGGCCCTCCGCAAGTCTGGGTCGCGCGCCGGGTTCCGCGGCAGCCAGGCTCAGCTCGCCCCTCCCCTCAGCTGAGCGTCACATCGGATCTCCCCAGCCAGCCTCTATCAATATTCGCTACCCTCCAAGCGCGAGCTCGTCTCCGCCAGCAACACAAGCTCAGCCTCACCGATGCATCCCCCTCTCTAACTCTCTCCCTTACGTCTGGCCTGCAGCCCCCCCATCCAATTCTAACGTGAGGCTGCCTCCGTTAGCGGTGCAGGCCCAGACCCCCCTCCTTTTTCCCCCAACATTTCCTCCTTCTAACCTACCCGCTCCTCCCCAAGCCCCAGGGGCCGACCCAAGCGTGAGGCTGCCTCCGCTTGCGGCCCCCGCCGCTTTTCCTCCTATCGCCCTCTCTCAATCCAAATCTACTTTCACTCTGCTTTCTGCTGCTCCGATGGCTATTCCATCAAACGCCCCAGTTTTCGAGCCGCCCCCTGTAGCCAACAACATCCGAGCCCAGATCCTCGCAGGTACAGACATCGACTTGTCATCCTTACTGTCTCTACTTCCGCCTCCCACACCAGATCGCCAAATCGACTGCGGCGATTTTTCAGTTACTTTAAAAAACCCTCCTCACAATACATCCCGCACCCTTTCCTTCGCCGAGTTTTGCTTAGCTTTCAGCCGCTACAGTGACGTCATATGCGCCGCTCTACCCCACAGGAGACGAGAACTGAATGATTATCTCGCGATAATAGCAGATCTCGCACTATCGTACGGAGGGACACACTTTTACACTTACCACAAACTGTTTTCCGCCAAATGTGCAGTTCGAGTAGCCCAGTGGAACCAGTGCCCCTATTGGGGCGCTCTGGATTTGGAATTACACAACAGAGTGTTTTTAGGCTGCCGCAACATCTCATGCGCGGTCTGTAGGTCTTTATCCCACAACACCTCAGCCTGCCCTCTTTCAAAACCTCTTCACAGCTCCGAGTCACCTCAACCGAAATCCACAAGCTACGTCCCGCGGCAAGCCAATACAAACCCCAATCCCTCCACCTCAAATGCCTTTCAGAGAAACAACTTCACTTCCAGAAGCCAAGTCTGCGGTAATTTCAACACAGGAAAGTGCATAAGACAGCGCTGCCGTTTCCTGCATGTATGTAATTATTGTGGCGGCGCCCACGCCCGCATTATTTGCCCCGTAAAAAATTCTCAAAATAAAGACGTACCAAAATACCTATCGACTCCCGTGAACATTTCTCATTTAGCCGCAGAATTATCCATGCACCCTGACACCAATTTTAAACTTTTCCTCTTGTCCGGTCTCGAGCACGGCTTTAAACCCGGCGTCGAAAGCCTGCCCACCCAAAATATCATATGCGATAACCTCCAATCCGCCCTCGCCGAACCCGACATTGTGGACAATCTGATCAAAAAAGAGATCGACTCAGGTTTCATGATCGGTCCTTTTAACGCCCCACCTTTCACACATTTCCGCGTCAGCCCCATCGGCGTGGCCACCAGAAAATTCTCTGGTGTCTAATAGTCGATCTCTCAGCCCCACACAATTCCCCGCACCCCAGCATAAATAGTCTGATTCCGCTAGAAGAGTATTCTCTCCACTACCATAGCGTAGATCAAGCTATCACCCTAATTAAAAACGCCGGCCGCAACGCTTGGCTCGCAAAAATCGACATCACCTCAGCGTTCAAAGTAATGCCCATCCACCCGGATTTCTGGCATTTATTCGGGGTGCGTTGGCGCAACAGGTTTTACTTCGCCGTCCGCCTAACTTTCGGGTGCAAAAGCAGCCCAAAAATTTTTGACACGCTGTCAGAAGCAATTTGTTGGATCCTTTCTAACAACCATGAAATCCCTTACATTATTCACTTGCTCGACGATTTCCTAATCATCTCGCCCCCCGACGCAATCCCAGCCGCCCATTTACTCACCGTTCAAAAAGTCTTCAGCGAGCTCGGAATTCCAATTGCCCAAGAGAAAACTATGGGCCCAGCCACATCTATCGAATTTCTGGGCATTAATCTAAATTCAGAGAAATTCCAAGCAGCGCTACCCAAAGAAAAAATTGACAGGATTATTCTGATCGCTTCAAACCTCCTAGACAGCCCAAAGTGCTCAAAACGCGAACTTCTATCCCTGCTCGGCCACCTTAATTTCGCGATGCGCATAATCCCGCAAGGCCGCTCATTCATCTCCCATCTCCTCACTCTAGCATCATCCGTGCACGCTCTCGAGGACCAACTCATTTTAACCAGTTCGTGTTGTAATGAGCTCAGCCTTTGGACACTCTTTCTCAAACAATGGAATGGTATCTCTTTTTTTTTACCATAATCTAGTCTCTCTCCCCGTGGACATTCAATTGTTCACAGACGCAGCACCCTCCATCGGTTTTGGGGGCTATTACCAGGGCCGGTGGTTCGCGTCTACATGGCCACCCCAGCTGCTAGACACTCGGCAACAGTCATTTTCCTCAGCACTGTTCGAGCTGTACCCCCTGGTAATAGCCGCCTCCCTGTGGGGGAAAGAATGGTCTGCTAACAGCATTCTAGTTCATTGCGACAACGAAGCCACCGTACATTGCATTAACAAAGGCCGTTCACACTCCCCCGCACTCATGCCTTTCCTCAGACGCCTCACTTGGATCTCAGCCTGCAGCCAATTTATTATGGTCGCAAAACATGTCCCCGGAGCAAAAAACCAAATAGCAGACTCTCTCTCTCGTTTTGCCTTTCAGAAATTCAAGCAGCTGGCACCAGAAGCGGACCCATTCCCAACCCCAGTTCCTCACTATTCAGAACTAATATTCCCATAAACCATCCCCTTAATAAACTCCTCGACACCTCACGAAACACAATTCTCCAAGCGGTTTCCCCCCGAACCCTCCACTCATATCTAACCGCATGGAAGAGCTTCAAAGCCTTCCATTCCATTTACAACCTGCCTTTCCCCGACTTTTCCCTGCTCACCATCACCTCATTCATTTCCCACCTCTACAACACTAAGAACCTCCGAGCCAACTCCATTAAAGGTTACCTAAGCGGGTTACAATTTTTTCACAAACTAATCTTCGGCTCACCCTCCTCAGAAATAGCCAATTCCCAGACATCACTACTCATTAAAGGCATCCAGAGAACCCAACCTAACAACCCAGACCCCAGGCAACCTATAACTCTAGAAATTCTCTCCAAATGCATTTCCACCCTCCGCAGAGGTTTCCACTCCATTAACACCTCCCGCACCCTCGACGCCATGTTCATACTGGCCTTTTTTGGTTTCCTCAGATGCTCAGAGCTCACCACCACATCCAGCTTCAACCCATCATTGCATCCCACAATTTCCGACTTATCAGTAATGGACGATGAAACAATTTCTTACTTCATCAAACGAAGCAAGACTGATCAGACCAAAAAAGGCCACTTCATCTACATATTCAATCTCCCGTCGCCTATCCAACCATACCAAACCCTCTTAGCTTACCTCCATCACAGGAAATCTCAGGCCAAACTTCCATCCGACCCACTCTTCATAGACGATTCCAACCGCCCCATTACACGCTTTTGGTTTCAGAAATTCCTTAAAGCCACACTGCTCCAAACCGGTTTCTCGTCAGAACTTTTTTCCAGCCATTCCTTCCGCACAGGCGCAGCAACCACGGCCGCCCAAAAAGGCCTTTCTCAACATCAAATTCAAGCTCTGGGCCGCTGGTCTTCAGAGGCTTTCAAGAGCTAAATCAGGTCAGATAAATCACTCATTAAACAAGCCCACCAAACCCTCATTAGCTAAAGCACCAGTTCCTCCCCACCAAACTTGCGACCCCACCTTTCCATCTCCTCAGATCAGCTCTCCCGCAAGAGCCTGCGCCCTCCAAAATCACACTGCCGCAGCAGTGACGCTCCCGCAGGAGCAAGCTCTATCCAACCTTCACTGCCGCAGCAGTGACGCTCCCGCAGGAGCAAGCTCTATCCAACCTTCACTGCCGCAGCAGTGACGCTCCCCCAGGAGCTAGCTTCCAATTTCATATGATATAAATTCAACTGTCAATTCATAATTGAAAGGTTTTACTTATGCTTTTCAAACCATACTGATTTTGTTATTTCTTGAGTAATTAGACGTCTATAACCAAAGTAATTTCAAGACTCCCTTTAAGTCTATGATAAGCTTTATAAGTCTATGATACTTGGATAAACCCCTGCTAAGGGTTTATTCAAAGCCAATAAGTTCGTGAACTTTCATAAACTTTTGATATTCCGATCTCCAACAGGTAAGTTTGTTCCGACAGGTAAGTTCTTTCTTTAATTAAATACGCAACATGCATCTGATATAAATTCAACTGTCAATTTATAATTGAAAGGTTTTTCTCATGCTTACAAACCATATTGATTTTGTTATTTCTTGAGTGCTTAAAAGTGACGCTCCCCCAGGAGCAAGCTTCTAATTTCCACTGCCGCAGCAGTGACGCTCCCGCAGGAGCAAGCTCTCTCTATCTTCCAGCTCTCTCTAACTTCCACTGCCTCAGCAGTGACGCTCCCGCAGGAGCAAGCTCTCTCTATCTTCCAGCTCTCTCTAACTGCCACTGCCGCAGCAGTGACGCTCCCGCAGGAGCAAGCTCTCTCTATCTTCCAGCTCTTTCTAACTGCCACTGCCGCAGCAGTGACGCTCCCGCAGGAGCAAGCTCTCTCTATCTTCCAGCTCTCTCTAACTTCCACTGCCGCAGCAGTGACGCTCCCGCAGGAGCAAGCCCTCCCTATCTTCCAGCTCTCTCTAACTTCCACTGCCGCAGCAGTGACGCTCCCGCAGGAGCAAGCTCTCTCTATCTTCCAGCTCTTTCTAACTGCCACTGCCGCAGCAGTGACGCTCCCGCAGGAGCAAGCTCTCTCTATCTTCCAGCTCTCTCTAACTTCCACTGCCGCAGCAGTGACGCTCCCGCAGGAGCAAGCTCCCTCTATCTTCCAGCTCTCTCTAACTTCCACTGCCACAGCAGTGACGCTCCCGCAGGAGCAAGCTCCCTCTATCTTCCAGCTCTCTCTATCTTCCACTGCCGCAGCAGTGACGCTCCCGCAGGAGCAAGCTCCCTCTATCTTCCAGCTCTCTCTAACTTCCACTGCCGCAGCAGTGACGCTCCCGCAGGAGCAGGCTCTCTCTATCTTCCAGCTCTCTCTAACTGCCACTGCCGCAGCAGTGACGCTCCCACAGGAGCAAGCTCTCTCTATCTTCCAGCTCTCTCTATCTTCCACTGCCGCAGCAGTGACGCTCCCGCAGGAGCAAGCTCTCTCTATCTTCTAGCTCTCCCTAAACTTCCACTGCCGCAGCAGTGACGCTCCCGCAGGAGCAAGCTTCTAAATTCCACTGCCGCAGCAGCGACGCTCCCGCAGGAGCAAGCTTCTAAATTCCACTGCCGCAGCAGTGACGCTCCCGCAGGAGCAAGCTTCTAAAATCATTCATCTGCCCTCCCGAACTCACATTTTTTCCCCCCTCAGCCATAACTTCGCAATTCTTTGGGGGTCATCAAAATCTTTAGCGGCTGTCCGACTAGATTGCAATTTTTGGGGGAGTGCTCCAGGTTCGGGCTGAATACCGAGCTCGGAGCCCTCTCCTCGGACAGCACGCCAAATATGCTTATCATTTATTGCTCCTGAATCATTCGTAAGTGTGAACTCGTGAAATGATGTTTTATTAACAAAGTTCGGGAGGAGCACGTTCAAATGATTAACAATCAACACGTCATCAGCAATTACTCCTCATCCTATCAGCGGGAGAGGAAGTACGTATATATACAGACATGTTTGACTCACCTACAGCTCTGATATTTTTCGGCATCCCTCCACCACCCCAACTCCTCACGCTTAATCGTTCCTATCAAGTCAGGATACGGGGGGAGTGCTCCAGGTTCGGGCTGAATACCGAGCTCGGAGCCCTCTCCTCGGACAGCACGCCAAATATGCTTATCATTTATTGCTCCTGAATCATTCGTAAGTGTGAACTCGTGAAAGTTTATGTTTATTGTGAACATCAAAAGCTCTTGCAGCTGCTTTTCTTTCTGGTTTTGGTTCATTTCAGCACTACTGTTACGCGTTTGATGGTGAAGGTGAAGAGACGATGATGAACAGACACATCTTCACTTTATTTACAAACTCAAATCAAATAACTTTTAATATAAACAAAAGTGCACACTTGTGCAAAAACAGGAGATAAACACGGCAAACAAAGAGAAGCACAAAGATCCAAAAACACATAAGCATTTCCAACAACTGAAAAAGACAAGAGAAAACATGAGGGTTTTTATACACAGGATAATGGGGAACAGGTGATTAGAGTAACAAGAAGAGTGATTGACACGTCAGACAATGGAAGCACATGGAAGGAAACATGAAGGGGTGGAGACACGACAGGACTTTGACAGTAGCTCCTGTCAGGCACGACCTCGGGAGAGAAGGACGGAGGGGGACCAGGAGGAGGACAATACAGAACATGACATAGAACAAAATATCAGTCCAATATTTTTGAGGGGGAGTGAATACTGTTCAAGGGGGAGTGGAGGATGGGAGGAGCCAGGAGGAAGTCAGGAGTAGGGGGCGCCAGGTGGAGCTCCAGAGACCAGCCAGGATGAGGCACCAGGGTGGAATTGAAGGCAGGAGGAGCCCTGGGGATGATCGACATTGAAAATGCCTCTGCGGGGAGCCCACGTGAGAGTGCTGGCCCTGGAGACTGAGGTGGAACCGCGGCAATAAGCGTCTGAGGAACCGAGGACAGAGGTGGGGCTGGTGGGACTGAGAAGCCAAAGGCAAAGCGACTGACCAAGGCGGAGCTGGAGGGATGTGGGAGCCCGGTGGAGCCGTGTGGCCAAAGGTCTTAGCTGGAGCGATGGGCACAGAGGTCATCTGATGACATTGCCGGCTCATGCACCTCTTTAGACCTTTGTTGTGGGATGGATTCTGGGGCTATGACTCCTTCCGAACTCTCCCGGCTTGGGCTTGTCTCTCCATGGTCTCCACGGTCTGTTGTGGGCTCAAGTGACGTCCTCTCGTCGATCGTTCTCAGCGGTGGTTGGCTGATATCTGGCGGTGGAAGTGGAGCTGGTGTCGTCCTCTTTGTGGCTGTTGGTGAATGGTGAGTCGTTACAGACTAGCACCCACTCCACGTAGGCGACAAAGTTGTTCTGCTGGAGGGCATGCCTTGGACCACTCGATCAGCCCGGCGTGGAAGAAACTGCTCAGCGTGCTGCCCAGGTCCATCTGACACGACGGATTGAGGAAGTCCTGGGTGTGTAATTCCAGTGGACGGTCTCCCTGCTCCAGCAAAAGCAAGGCAACTGCAGGGAAGTCCATAATTGAAGTTTTTTGTAACAAGTAACCAAGTCAGTTGTTCTGTTACGCGTTTGTTGCGGGATGATGAAGGCGAAGAGATGATGATGAACTGAAATCTTCACTTTAAATATGAACAAAAGGGCACACTTGTGCAAAAACAGGAGCTAAACGATCACGCAGAACAAGGAGAAACATGGAGAACATCCAAACACATATAAATATTTCCAACAACTAACAAAGACAAGAGAACACACAAGGGTTTTTATACACAGTATAATGAGGAACAGGGGATGAGACTAAGAAGAAGAGTGAGTCATAATATTAGATTTGTCTCCTGCATTCAGTCATAATACAGTATGTGAAGTACTATTCTTTTTTCATTACAAAAATTTTTCAAAAACATTTAGATAATTCTAACTCTTTTCCTTACAAATAAAATGTATTTGTATTTCTATGACAGCTATGTTCTATGTCCTTATGCGATTCTATACAGTACAATGTTGATATTTTTTTTTTATATATCATGTAAATTTTTTGAAATTATGTGTTTACTTACTAACAAAGGTGACTATCTTATTATCTTGAAAATTTGTGATAATTTCACTTTTATGTCTGTGATTTCATTGTGTATGATGATGTTAAATGCTGAAGAATAAATCGTCTGAATGAACATCAGAACAGAAAAACACTTTCAGTTCATGTAGAATAAACTCTAGACATGTTTCAGCATGTGATTCACATTGTGTTGAATGAATGAAAAGCTTCATATCTGTGTTTCTTCTGCTTTTAGTACTGATGTTCCTCATCCACTCTGGACTCACTCAAGGTACTGTGCAGAACCACAGTGTTTTAAACTAATGGCAATGATACAGGGTTTATTTGTCTACATGATCAGATTCAGGATTGCAAAAAAACCCTCTCTCTCTATGTATATATAAATATACGTGTGTGTGTGAGTGTGTACTTTTTTAAATTACAGTTTTCTTACTGCAATGCTTTTAATATTTACTTCTGTTTCTCAGTGAAACCTGCAGTGAAGGTGAATCCAGATCAGTGTGTGTTCAGAGGAGAGACGGTCACTCTCACATGTGACATTCAGGGAGGACGAGACACTCAGTGGACGTACAGCTGGTTTAGAGATGGAAACACCAGCTATCCATATAAATCATCAACAACAGCAGAGATCAGTTTCAGAGCTGATGTGTCTGACAGTGATGAATACAGATGTAGAGGAGAGAGATCAGACTCACAGAGATCAGACATCAGTGATGCTGTTACACTGACTGTATCAGGTGAAGCTTCATAATCACATCTGATTAATGATCATTTAAAATTAACTAACATTTCTCAACCACATCTGTTGTTATAAGAGAACAAAAGAAATTCACTTTAGTCATTATAAATTACTTCACACGTCTTGTGTGTTGCATGTGTTGTGGAGGTTCTGGTTTATTATAAAATCAGGTAAATAGTGAATTTCCATTGTGATGCGCGTCATCTTTGATTTTCGCTTGAGACATTGCCATATCTCCTGTTCTTCAACAATTGCACTGGCTTACTGTTAAACAACATATTTTATCCTAATGTAAGGAGTTCCTGAGTGTCATGTAAAGCACCCTTAAATAAAATGTATTTAGGGGCCAAGCACAGAAGCTGCGTATCTATTGAAATCTTCCTATTCTTATTATTTTTCTTCTTCCACTCTGGAAGTCAATGGCAGCCCATAGACATGCTTGTGGGAAAGTTATGAAATTTGGTACACATATAGAGCACGGTCCAATTATTCACCATAACAAATTTGGAGTCAGTAACTAAATCCGTCTTGCGCCACCACCTGTCCAAAAATTCATGATTCGGCTAATAACTTTTGAACTATATGATGTTTTCCGTCATGAATATGTTCTTGCCAGTTCATTTGTTTTTTTAATTTAGGAGTTTTTTAACTCCTCCTAGGCCGTTGCTCCAATTTTCCAATCGTCCAATACCCAATTTTCCTATATGAAAATTGCAGTTGGTCTTATATTGATAAGGGCCAATGGAGATAATTTTGGCCAGGACACCACTCTTTACAAGAAGTGCCATGGTATTTATGATGAACACAGACAGTCAGGACCTCAGTTTAACATCTCATCTGAACGTTGCTTGTTACTGTACAGTGTCCCCATCACATTACTGGGGCATCAGAACCCACACATACCACAGAGTGACGCCCCCTGCTGGCCTCTCTAACACCTCTTCCAGCAGCAACCTAGTTCCCTTTCAAGGGAACTCGCGCTGCGTCGAATGCTTGGGGAATACTTGGACGCTGTCTCGCGAAGCACAATATGTAAACATCCATCGACCGAGTGTGAGTTACGGTCGCAGGTCGGTGACGTCATGAACCAGGTCATAAAAGAGTGGCAGCTTTTGGTTTCTTCGCAAGCACAAGTGTGAGAGTGTATTGTGTTGTCGAGCTAGTTGTTTGAGTTGGTTCGCGAATGGATCAGACGGTGGGGTGTGAGACGAGCGCTGCTTTATCTCAGCCCATTCCCGGTAGATCCAGTGCCCGTGCAGCCTGAGGGCTGTTACATATGGCACTGACACTGCAATGATCTATCTCTGAGGAGTTTGACTTTGTCAGAATTTAATGCTGAGAGAATATTCGCCACTTTTCTTTTGCAAAGTGCAAAGTGATTTGCGCGCCATGTTGACTATTTATTTCCGGCAAAGAAGCGTTCGTCCTAAGAAAATAAATAATTAGATGAACGCGTCCTGTTAGCGCGAGTCACCCCCCTGCGATATATAAAAGGATCGATCATGAGACTGAGGAGGTGCTTGCGAGCTACCTATCTCAATCAGTATTGATGCAAAAAAAAAAAAAAAACTACACTGCTCTATAAATCTGTGAGGATTATTTCCACGCTTGTGGACAGTCAAGCATATAAGATTCAAGAATTGTATTTTCACATACACAGTTATATACAATATACAGCTGAGAGTGAAATGTAAACAGGAAAGAAGAGTTATTGGGGGACCTCGATGAGAGCATAAATATACATATATTTTAATATTACATAAATCTGTCTATCTATATTATATTATATATATATATAATATAATATCCCGACCTCGATGAGAGCATAAATATACATATATTTTAATATTACATAAATCTGTCTATCTATATTATATTATATATATATATATATATACAAGAGGCATCTATGGCTCAAACCTTTAAAGATAAGGAAATAAGTTCCTCCTGGAACTTTCCTCCTCCTCTCTCGTCTTCTGGGCTTTTTCGGCAACACTGTTGAGATGGTCGTAAATAAGTTCTATGAGGCTGCTAGCAGCAGGTGGTGTTCAGTGTGCTACTGCCTCGTTGCTCTCAAATTAGGGGCTGTGAGATATTCAGCCCCAGAGCTCCTCTCAATGGGCTGCTCTGAGGCAGAGCGTCGCAACCGGCTAACCCCTCCAGAAACACGGGGGGTCGGGCCGGCACTCCCGGCCTCAATCCTCTGGCAGGAGGACGGATCTGAGGACCGTCATCCTCGCCAAGAAGGCTACATCAAGGAGGTCTTGGCGCTAAGTTGCCAGGCCTCGTACAGGCGTCCCTCCTCAGCTGCCACCTGTGAGTCTGGTTGCTCTGAGGAGATCGCCCCCTCCAAGGAGGGTCCTAGAGCATTCACTCCAGGCGTACCCCTGAAAACCGGCCAGCCTTGAGAGGCTGGTTCCCTCATTAGAATTTCTGCTAGCATCTCATGCCTACAAGAAGTTTCTCATTGGGTCCTGCAATATATATATATATATATATATATATATATATATATAGAATATATATATATATATATATATATATATATAGAATATATATAGAACCCTGCTAAAGGAAATTCAGAACAGTCGTTACTTCATCGTTCCCAAGAGGGATGGAGGATTGCGGCCCATCCTAAATCACTTCTAAATCACTCGTCATCAATGTTGACTTTGAAACAGATCGTGACAGATCAGGTCCGAGGACTGGTCTGTCAAATCGACCTAAAGGACGCATATTTTCATTCCATCCTTCCGCAACACAGCAAGTACGTCAGGTTCGCCTTTGGGGGGAAGGCTTACCAATATCGAGTGCTTCCGTTTGGCCTAGCTCTTTCACCTTGCACGTTCTTCATATGCATGGTCGCAGCGCCTCCAATGAATCAGAGTTCTCAATTATATCGATGACTGGCTTTTCTACCCAGTCGTTACAGCAAGCGGTTCAACATTGAGATGTTGTTCCCGCGCTTTTTAATGTGTTGGGGTTGAGGCTAAACGCAAAGAAGAGTGTGCTCTCTCCTCTCCAGAGGACCACCTTCCTCGGCGTTGTTGGGTTTCGGTTATGATGTCTGCACGGTTTTCCCCCGTGCGCATCGATTCCGTCCTGTTAGCCGTCAAAGAGTTTAACTATGCCAGCCACTTACTGTAAAGCACTTCCAGAGAGTGCTGGGTCTCAGGCAGCAGCTTCCTGTGTTACCCCGCTCGGGCTGCTGCACGAGGATCGCTACAGTGGTGGCTCAGAACCAGAGGGTTTTCCCTGAGGGGCAACCCTTTCGGCACTAACAAGGTCACGCGGCGAGGCTTATGTGCCTTGGATGTGTGGAAATCCTGGTTTCTGCCTCATGGACCCGTATTGGGAGCTCCTTGACGACGTGTAATGCTATCGAGGGATGTATCTCTTACAGGCTGGGGAGCAGCCTTGAGAGACCGCTCGCCCAAGGTCATGAGCACCAGTTATCCTGGCACATAAACCTGCTAGAGATGATGGCTGCTTGGAGGGCGCTTCAGGCGTTCCTCCCAGACCTCAGGGGCCACCATGTGTTTGCTCAGACCGACGGCACCACTGTGGTCTCCTATATAAATCATCAGGGAGGTTTATGCTCGTGACCATTATACAACTGGAGTGCCGGATCCTCCTTTGGTCCGAAGGGAGACTGCTCCATCCACGGGCAGTTAACATCCCTAGGACCTAGAATGTGGGAGCAGACTTCCTGTCGAGGCAGGGGCCGAGGCCCGGGGATTGGAGGCTCCACCTCGGGTGGTGGAGCAGATTTGTTTGAGATTTGGCCGAGCACAAGTAGACCTGTTTGCGTCCGAGGAATCGACTCATTGCTCTCTGTGGGTTTCACTCTTGCACCCAGCCCTGCTCGGGCTGGATGCCATGGTTCAGACATGGCCGAGGCTATGTTTGTACGCCTTTCCCCCGATTGCTCTGCTCCCGGGAGTTCGCCGAGACAAGGTCCGTCTCACATTAATTGCTCCATGTTGTCCGGGCAGAGTGTGTTTTGCGGATCTTGTGTCCCTTCTGGACTGAGTCCCCAGCTCATAGATTCTGGTCTCTCAACTAAGGTTGTTGAGACCATCCTCCACTCCAGAGCTCCCTCCACGAGGAAGCTGTATGCCCTGAAGTGGAGACTCTTCACTTCTTGGTGTAGCGAAAAGCAGGTGAACCCAGTACAGACCAAGGTTCCTACCTGTGACTTATCCCTGGTACTCCAGGGGTTGTCCCAGGCACCTTTTGAACCTTTGGATGAGGTTCCCCTAAAGTTCCTCACTTTAAAGACATTATTCTTATTAGCTATAACATCGCTAAAAAGAGTTGTGGATCAACAGGTGCTTTCTATAGCTCCCTCTTGCCTTGAGTTTGCGCCTGGGATGGTGAAAGCCTTCCTTCATCCCAGACCAGGCTATGTGCCCAAAGTGCCCACCCATGTGGTCAGGTCTATTGTACTGGAGGCCTTCTGCCTTCCCCCCTTAAGTGACCAGGACCAGGAATTTAAAAACAAGGTCTGTCCAGTGCGAGCACTAGACACTTATGTCCTCAGGTCTGCCTTTGGCGTAAGTCCAGACCAGTTGTTTGTTTGCTTTGGGACCCCTAATGGAGCCCCAGCATCCAAACCTACTTTAAGCAGGTGGATAGTCGAGGCTATCACCCTGGCTTACGAGTCGGCCGGATCCCCTTCGCCTCTAAGGGTCCGTGCCCAGTCCTCTAGGAGTGCCCAGTCCTCTGAGCAAGCCCGGGTTTCCGGGTTACCGGCTGTGGCCAGCGGGGCGTGGTTTAGAGTCTGTTGCAGGCGGAGGATGAGTTTGGGAGGGCTAATGGTTAAGGGACACGCCTCTTGTTAACGAGATCTAACAGGTGTCTTCATTTTGCAGTGAGTCGAGAGACAGGATAAAAGCTGGGCCCAGGAGAAGGAGAGGAGGCTGACTGGGGTGAAGGCTGAAAAGTCAGAGTGCTGCCAGCTAACCCTGCCGTGTTGGAAGCTGCAGACAAGTGTTTTCTGTTCATTTTCGTTGTTGCCCTCGAGCATATTCTTTTGTTACAAAGTTTGGAATAAAAGTGACTACTAGTCTGCCTAAAGACGACCCCGCCTTTTCTTTGGATAGCTGAAAAGCCATCACAGTGGTGCCGAAACCCGGGATCCGGTGGGGATCTGTCTTTGTTTGTGATGGAGTCTGCGCCGCTGGGGGAGCTTGTAAAGTCACTCGCTAATCTCCACCATGCTCAACACCAGGCCCTCCAGGAGCTCAGGGAGGAGCAAGACAGGAGGTTCCAGTCACTCATGGAGATCCAGCAGGAAGATCGACAGCTGATGCGGGACATGCTGGCCCAGGGAGTGGTACCTGTCCCTTCTACCCATATACCTCCGCCTCCTCAGATCCCGCTGCAGAAGATGGGGGCCGAGGATGATCCGGAAGCCTTCTTGGAGCTGTTTGAACACGTTGCAAAGGCATGCCGCTGGCCAGAGGGGGAGTGGGTGCTGCGGCTGATCCCGCTGCTAACTGGAGAAGCCCAGCTTGCAGCGCGGCAGTTACCAGCCCAAAATTTGCTCAACTACAAGGACCTGAAAAAAGCCGTCCTGCAGAGAGTGGGCCGTAGCCCCGAGCAACATCGCCAACACTTCCACTCCCTCACCCTCCAGGAGGGGGGGTCGCCCTTTGCTTTCGCCCAGCAGCTTTGGGGAGCCTGCCGCCAGTGGTTGGCGGCTGACAACCGTGATGTGGACGGGGTGATCGAGATGGTGGTACTGGAACAGTACTGCCACCAGCTACCGAAACGGACAGCGGAGTGGGTGCAGTGCCACCGGCCAGCGACTCTGGAGGAAGCCGTCCAGCTGGCGGAAGACCACTTGGCAACCTTTGGGGCGGGCCCAAGCAGCTCCCTTTCTCCTCTTCCTTCTCTCTTCCTGTCTGTTCCCCCTCCTTCTCAGTCTATCCCTGCTCATAGGCCCCGGGAAGGACGACGACGACCCGTGCCGACTCCCAGAATCCGGCGGGGGGTTCCGACGCAGTTTCCTTCAGTGAGGACCAACCCTCTGGGCCCACTGCCTCGGCCCATTCCGCCTCTCAGGGCGGAACCATCAACCTCCGGGCCCGTATCCTTTCCGAACCCCTCTCTCTCGCCTCACCTGCAGGGGGCGGGTCCCGCTACCACTGGTGTGGAGGAAAAGTCTGGGCCGCTTTGTTGGCATTGCGGGGAGCCGGGACATTTCCGGGATCAGTGCACCTCCATGGAGGTGAATACACTGATCCGGGTCCCCGAGATGCCACCAAGCGCCCCCGATCGAGCCGGGCAGTATTACGTACCAGTAAGTGTCAGGGGAAATACGTATCAGGCTTTGGTGGATTCAGGCTGTAACCAGACCTCCATCCATCAATGCCTGATGCAAACCGGGGCATTGAATACGGGCCGCGTGGTGAAGGTACGGTGTGTGCACGGGGACATTCGTGAATATCCGCTTGCTTCGGTCATAATTCAATTGGGGAACCAAAAACATAGAGTCGAGGCGGCGGTTAATCCCCACCTCAGCCACCCTGTAATCTTGGGAACAAATTGGCCATTATTTTCAGCATTATTAAGGGGTCTCTTTATGGGTGGCACCTGCAGAAGTCAAGCCGATCAGGAGGTGAGAACCGCTGGGGCTGGCGAGGGGACCTCAGGTCCACCCGAGACTGACCCGGGGTTGGGGCCCTCGTCGGGGGAAGGGGCGCTGGCCTACCCCCCCCTCGGGGACTTCCCCCTGGAGCAGTCTCGGGATGAGACGCTGCGGCATGCCTTTGACAGGGTACAATCAATTGATGGTCACCTCGTGGAGCCTGGCCGCGTTCTCTCCTACCCTTATTTTACGGTAATCCAAGACAGGTTATATCGCGTGACGCAGGACACGCAGACAAAAGAAGATATAACCCAGCTATTGGTACCAAAGGGCCGTCGGGAAATGTTATTCCAGGCGGCCCACCATAACCCGATGGCCGGGCATTTATGACAGGACAAAACACTTAACCGACTCATGGCCCGGTTTTATTGGCCGGGCATTCGCGGGGATGTCCGCAGGTGGTGTGCGGCCTGTCGCGAATGCCAGCTGGTTAACCCACCGGCCGTCCCAAAAGCGTCATTGCGCCCTCTACCGCTAATCGAGGTCCCCTTCGAAAGAATTGCCATGGACCTCGTCGGGCCATTAGAACGGTCAGCACGTGGGCATCGCTTTGCATTAGTTCTCGTGGATTATGCAACGCGATACCCGGAAGCAGTGGCCCTCCGCAACATTTCTGCAAAGAGTGTTGCGGACGCCCTCTTCCGAATTATCTCCCGGGTGGGGATCCCGAAAGAGATCCTCACCGACCAAGGCACAACATTTATGTCACGTACACTGCGCGAGCTATACGAATTATTGGGGATTAGGTCCGTGCGCACCAGTGTTTACCATCCTCAAACAGATGGTCTGGTGGAGCGGTTTAATCGGACCTTGAAAAATATGATTCGTAAGTTCGTTCACGATGACGCAAAAAACTGGGATCGCTGGTTGGAGCCCCTGATGTTTGCGATACGCGAGGTTCCACAAGCCTCCACTGGGTTTTCGCCCTTCGAACTTCTCTATGGCCGGCGACCTCGAGGGGTGCTTGACGTCATTAGGGAGGTTTGGGAGGAGGGACCTACTAACGCGAAAAACGAAATTCAATACGTTTTGGACCTGAGAGCAAAACTCCACACACTGGGGCGGCTCAAAATGGAGAACTTGCTACAGGCCCAAGAACGTCAAAGTTGTCTTTACAACCGGGGCACCCAACTACGCGAATTTGCACCGGGAGAGAAAGTGCTTCTTTTATTGCCCACGTCAGCTTCAAAATTACTCGCCAAGTGGCAAGGTCCCTTTGTGGTCACACGGCGGGTGGGGGATGTCGACTATGAGGTGGTACGGCCGGATAGGGCGGGGACACGGCAAATTTACCATGTCAACCTCCTAAAACCATGGAGGGAGGTCAATTCGGTACAGTTGGCCACGACAGTAAAAGAGGTGGAGGAGCTCGGGCCGGAACCGATTTTAAGACCTAAACCAGTAGGGCCGGTCCCTTGTGGGGCTCACCTCTCGTCGGTCCAGCTAACCGAGGTTTATAATTTACAGCAGGAGTTTGCCGACGTGTTCTCCCCTCTGCCCGGCCGGACGAACCTCATAGAACACCACATTGAGACACCTCCCAGGGTAGTGGTACGGTCACGACCCTATCGGTTACCTGAACACAAGAAAAAAATTGTTCGGGATGAATTGGAGGCGATGCTTGACATGGGGGTAATTGAAGAGTCACACAGTGACTGGTCCAGCCCGATAGTCCTAGTTCCGAAGGCTGACGACTCGACCAGGTTCTGTGTTGACTATCGCAAAGTGAACGCAATTTCTAAATTTGATGCATATCCTATGCCTCGGGTTGACGAGCTGCTCGATCGGTTAGGCACTGCACGATTTTACTCGACACTGGATTTAACGAAAGGGTATTGGCAAATCCCCTTAACGCCAATGTCCTGAGAGAAAACGGCCTTTTCCACTCCGTTTGGGTTACACCAATTTGTCATGCTTCCTTTCGGGCTATTCGGGGCTCCGGCTACGTTTCAGCGCCTCATGGACCGTGTCTTACGGCCTCATCAAGCGTATGCTGCTGCCTACTTAGATGATATCATCATCTTTAGTAATGATTGGCAGCGGCATATGCAGCACCTGAGGGCGGTTCTGGGGGCGCTGCGCGTTGCCGGGCTCACGGCCAACCCAAAGAAGTGTGCAATTGGACGGGTGGAAGTACGGTATCTGGGGTTCCACTTGGGTCATGGACAGGTGCGGCCCCAAATTGACAAAACCGCTGCGATTGCGACCTGCCCGCGTCCTAAGACCAAGAAGGAGGTGAGACAGTTCTTGGGGCTGGCTGGCTACTATAGGCGGTTTGTTCCTAAATTTTCGGAGGTCACCAGCCCCTTGACTGACCTCACTAAAAAGGGAGCTCCAGACCCGGTCCAGTGGACGGAGCAGTGCCAACAGGCTTTTACCTGCATAAAAGCTGCACTATGTGGGGGGCCATTGTTACACTCTCCTGACTTTTCTCTCCCTTTTGTCTTGCAGACAGACGCGTCGGACAGAGGGCTGGGAGCCGTGTTGTCCCAGGTGGTGGAGGGCGAGGAGCGCCCCGTGCTGTACATTAGTCGGAAGCTCTCAATGAGAGAGACTAAGTACAGCACGATTGAGAAGGAGTGTCTGGCCATCAAGTGGGCGGTCCTTACCCTCCGGTACTACCTATTGGGACGGGCTTTCACTCTCTGTTCGGACCACGCTCCGCTCCAATGGCTCCACCGCATGAAAGACACCAACGCGCGGATCACCCGTTGGTATCTGGCATTGCAACCATTTAAGTTTGAGGTGGTCCACAGGCCGGGGGCGCGGATGGCTGTGGCCGACTTCCTCTCCAGAAATGGGGGGGGAGTGGGTGGCAGGCCGGATGGCTCCCCGGCCTGAGACGGGTGGTGGGGGTATGTGGCCAGCGGGGCGTGGTTTAGAGTCTGTTGCAGGCGGAGGAGGAGTTTGGGAGAGCTAATGGTTAAGGGACACGCCTCTTGTTAACGAGATCTAACAGGTGTCTTCATTTTGCAGTGAGTCGAGAGACAGGATAAAAGCTGGGCCCAGGAGAAGGAGAGGAGGCTGACTGGGGTGAAGGCTGAAAAGTCAGAGTGCTGCCAGCTAACCCTGCCGTGTTGGAAGCTGCAGACAAGTGTTTTCTGTTCATTTTCGTTGTTGCCCTCGAGCATATTCTTTTGTTACAAAGTTTGGAATAAAAATGACTACTAGTCTGCCTAAAGACGACCCCGCCTTTTCTTTGGATAGCTGAAAAGCCATCACACCGGCGCTCTTTTATGACCTGGTTCGTGACGTCACCGACCTGCGACCGTCACTCGGTCGATGGAAGTTTACATATTGTGCTTTGCGAGACAGCGTCCAAGTATTTCCCAAGTGTTCGACGCAGCGTCTCGTTCCCTCTCAGGGAACTATGGTTACATACGTAACCTGAGACCTTTTCCCAGGAGGTTTTCCATCCAGAGACTGACCAGACTCAATGCTGCTTAGCTTCAGTGTTAGAACACAGGGTGATGTGGCTGCTGTATGCTTTCTGTAAACAAATCTTAATGTTCTTCATAATATCTTATTTTTGTGCAGTGACATTTATGTCAATTTGTTGGATGTTTGTTGGATGTTTATTCATAACTTCTGTTTGTTCATTTCCTGCAGAGGAGCCTAAACCTGTTCTGAATGTTCAGCCGAATCCATCACAGATATTCAGAGGGGAGACTGTTACTCTGACATGTGACATACAGGGGGAAGGATGGACGTACATGTGGCAGTGTGATGGTAGAGATCACACATCTAAAGAGAAAGAGTTCAAGATCACAGGAGAAAAAAACACAGATATGCTGTTGTTACGGCTGCAGAGAATCAGGATCATATTTCTGCACTGACTGGAGTGATACAGTGACTCTGAATGTGTCTGGTGAGTGATCATCACTGACTTACATCGGGCTTTGCTCAGATTGAATATTAAAATGTTTTCTTCGTGTTGAAATAAGGGATTATAGTTTGAATGATCAATTATGGATGAATCATGAACTTTAACAATGTGAGATGTTTACTGCAGTTCATACAGTCACCGGCATGAATATGAGCACATGCTCAAATGTTATTGGATTTTGAAACACAATCTCAAAATCATTTATTAAAAAAGTTTTAATGAACATTTTTGTATGTAAAGTAGGGCTGTCGCTCACACTGAATTCATCTGGATTCATGACTGATTATATGTGCATATAATATAATGTATACATGTAGGCTTGAAAAACAAGCTTTTGTCCCCATTATTGTTTAAATCATGGGACAAGACACCAGTAGATGTTGCCAAGAGATTTCTTATTTATTTTGTATAAGTCAAGACATATGATAAAAAGACAGTATGCTGGAGATGTGGTCTTCGTTACGGCTTTCTGCTGTCTGAAAAACAACTACATTGTCAGAGAAACGTATGGTTCCTGTTAAAACTAATGTATGCATATACTATGGACCACTAACATAAACATATCCTGTGAAAAACAAAAACATATCCTGGAAAATAATTTTTTTTTGTCTTCAATACACATCAGGCTTCGACAAATCCACTCGCCCGCTCGCATTTGCCTATCGGGCGAGTTAGATTCTTCAGATTCCAATACAGTTTTTCTAATCATTCAACTGTTACTACATAGAAAAAACTTGAGGCCACATAAAAAAAGCAGAAAATCGACGACGGGCTAGTAGCGATCAGATATACGATTCAGTACTAAAGTTTGAACCACGAATAACGTATTTACTACAGGGGTCTCAAACATGCGGCCCGCGAAACGATATTTTGTGGCCCGCGGGACCATATGAAAGTTTAATGTAAGTGTGTCCCGCGAGTTTTGAATGAATAGCGCTTTACCGCGTTGTGTGTGTGTGCGAAAGGTTCCTTTTTCGTGCGAGCTGGAGCTGTACAAGCCAACCAATCACAGTGGAGTACATGACTCCCGGGGGCCAATCATAGTGGAGTAAATGACTCCGGGGGCCAATCACAGTGGAGTAAATGACTCCCGGGGGCGGGGCATCAGCCGGGCTTGAGGCAGACAGAGAAACATAGCTTCCCGTGTAATATCACATTTGTCAAAGCCGTCATAGAATTATTACTTACTGTGTTTTAAATTGAGCATGTTTGACTTTGAGCTGGACGAAGTGAATGTTACTGTTATCGGCGTTGGATTTAGCGTCATGCATGCGGATTGTATTTTGTTTTTCCATCATTTGAAATGGGCTGATTTGCGGGACATCGGTGTTATAATATAGAAAATAAAATCCAGTAAATAACGCCTCCGTGGCAGCATCCCATTGTTTGTATATAGTACATTTATTAAATTTATGTCCATAAAAATGGACTTGTGGAAATGTGGACTTGTCTTCAGATTCACTATCAGATTAATTATATTGTTTCTGGGTTCTTGTTGCATTCAACCAATAAATATTTGGTTTTGCAGTATATCATGTGTTTTTTACTTTATTAACTATTTTTGTCTGTTAAAATGCAGGGCGAGTGCTTTATTTGAAGGGCGAGTAAGTTTTTAGGGTCACTAGTCCTGCAGGGCGAGTGACCCTGGAATAATTCATCGAGGCCTGCACATTTTTTATAAATGCAATGAATCATTTTTAATTACTTTGCCATATTATACAGTGGCATATCACACACAAGACAAAAAACAATCATAAGAAATAAACATCTCATAGTTACAAAAAATACTACGATAAAGATGCTCAATGCTCTTAAAAGGGCTTTTCCTTTATTTTCACAATTACAAACATTTTTGATGTTTATATTCAGATCTAAAATCTGTATATCAGCACTTATTCTCTTCTCTACGAACATCTGTAGACAAATACTCTATGACTTGTCTAACAGCAGCTGAACTCTGACTCTGGAGGATCTGAATCTGATCTGTTCTACTCTGTTCTACTTCTTGATCTCGAACGTGTTTCATTTGCTCTGCCCTGGCGCTTCGGTATTTCGTCTATTTGTCTATTTTTTCCCTGACCCGCTGCTTGCTGGACTCCTGATAATACTGCGATGGACCGATGGAACAACTGGCAGGTCCTGTGCCTGGAGACACTGTCCGATGCAGAAGATCTATGCATGATTGGATTACTGATGGCAGGGTTCCTGTTCTTTGGCTTTGGGATTGCCCTGACCTATCGAAAGATTGGTAGGACAGCTGTGAGTGACCGACTGAAGGAATTAGATCAGAGAATTACACAGATTGAGGAACTGTACCGCAATTTATGCGAACTGAACCGTAACAACGCAGTCCAAACAGTGAGTCAGATCGGTGAACTTTTAGACGAGGATCGAACGTGAATGCTGAGGACCAGAACTGATTGGTTGTTTATGATCCGGACAACAGCAAATGGATTAAAAACTGTATTAGCCTCTACTCTCGGTTTGGGAAGCCAGCAGACAGCCTGGTATCTCTCTCTTTCCCTGGGAACTGCCTTATCTCCAAGGACAAACCATAGTATAAACATCTGATGTTATGGCTTCCATTCCCATGGATCCGTCTGCCTGTTTACCTATTTGATCTACCCCCTCCCCCACCACACAAAAATTCCAACATGTAATCACATGTGCTGTGACGTGTCTTGTTATCTTGTTTGTGTTTTGCTGTGTAAGGCTTGCTAAACTGCATTCTTGTATTTCTGGAGAAAAAACGGCGCATGCTCTGCTGCGACGACACGTCTGTGAAAACAAATTTCCCGTTAAGGGACAATAAAATTCTATCTATCTATCTATCTATCTATCTATCTATCTATCTATCTATCTATCTATCTATCTATCTATCTATCTATCTATCTATCTATCGATCTTGTTCTCCTGCAGGTCTAAAGCCGAAGCCTGAACTCACATCAGATCCTGCAGGAGCTGCACTGACAGGAAACACAGTGACTTTGACCTGTCGCATGAATCCGTCCACTGGATCCTGGGACTTTTACTGGTACAAACACACACTGAACCCTGAGACAGAGAAGAGAGCAACAAACTCCTACAGACTGAAGATTAATTCAGTGTCTGATGGAGGCCAGTACTGGTGTAGAGCTGGAAGAGGGAAACCAGTCTATTACACACAATACAGTGATGCACTGTGGGTAAATGTTACAGGTGAGAGAGAATGTAGTGTGTGACACAACATATACAGATCACAGACTTTTACTGCAACCAATTACAAGTGAAATCATCAACACATAACCAACATCCTATAATTTAATGAAACACAATTACAGCCAATCAACAACATTAAAATAAAAACAGATCAAATGTGTGTGTTTGTGACGTTCCTGCCAGAATCTGATTTGAAATCATAAAGGAAGAAATCTGAATCTGTGCTCATGACCAAATGTCAATATACAGACAAAAAAAGTGATATTAGTCTAATTTTTAAGAATTCTGGACAATATTTCACTACTAAACCTTGTTTGCAGTCGGACAAGAAAGAGAATTAATGTTTTGATTAAAGCACATAAAGTATATTGTACAATGTATGCTGATTTAATCAAAATAATAGTTTTAGAGGTACAGTAATACCTCGATTTACGAGTTTAATTCGTTCCAAGAGCAAGCTCGTATCCCAAAATGCTCATACACCAAAACAATTCCCCGCATAAGAATGCATTAAAAATCAATGAATTCGTTCCACACGACCATAAATGCCCGTTTTAAATATTTTGTTTTTATTTTACCCTATTAATTACAGTTAAAATTATAACCATTAAGATCTCATATAAATACTAATTAGTAATTGAAAATTAAACTCTAAAAATACTTGACAATTTACTATAACTCACTTTAAGCAGCGTCTGCTGGCATGAAGGAGATGAGAGACAGACGAGGGAGGGGGAAAACACAAAACCTGGATTCAAGTGCAAATGAGTGAATTTATTATAATAGTGCAGAAAACAAACAAAGTGATAATCCAGAGTGAAAGTCGTGGAACGGGAGACGCGCGCGCGACCAACGCGAGCTCCGGAGTGGAGAGAAGAATGAAATCATGAACCACATATATATTTCACTACGTGAACAATAGCGATCACAATTAATGCTATCACTTCTGAAAGTATCACTGTGGTGAATGATGCAGCCAAACAGAGTGAGGCTGAGAGAATGAATGCTTTAAGGGGTGATAAAGGGGTTGGAACTGCGGGACTGTGTTATGAGAGGCTGTCATTAGGATATTTCCAGTAAAAATGCCCGCGAAGATGCTGAGCGTTAGGACCAAAATGCACGTGGGTGAGGGAAAAATTTGCTCGCACTCCGATACAACCCTCCATGCTCGTACACCGATTTTCTCGTATACCAAGTCGCTCGTAAACCGAGGTACCACTGTATATAGAAATATTCTATTAAAGGTAGGGTAGGTAATTTCAGAGTGGCTAGCAATAGCGAGCGAGCTTTGAAAGTATGAGATCATGAGAGAAGGCTTTAAAGTACCTCATGTCTCAAAGCTCTTAACATTACAATAATAATGAGCATAAACAGCTTAAAGAGCGCTCACCTGTAACGCCTGACTGCTGTAAATTCATTTCACTGCTGGCACTGTTGCTATTGAAACGTGTGTAAAGTCACAGGTTTCCATCTCTTCCAAACAACAGTAGTTCTGGCATGAATGCAGTGTAATCTTGTTGTGTTGATCAGGAGGAAGTGTAAAAGGCGTCTGTTGTTTCAGTTACTGGGTTCTGTATGGAAATGCATCCTCCGACAGTCAGAAATGACATTGTACTGTAGCCCTCGAGACGAGATCAATGTTTGTATGATAATTTTATGATCCTACGCCTTCCACACACTATATAAATACAGTTAGAGCGAGACAAATAAATGTTTTTGACACAAATCCCTTAAACCTGTCTCTAATCTCTACTGGCACTTTAATACAGAGCAATGTTGCTCAGTAATGTGCTTGTGTTTCTGTGTTTCAGAGTATCTTTCTCTCTTCAAAATCATCAGTTTTCTTGTGGCACTTTGTCCGTATCTGCTGGCGACATTCGTAATGCTTTTCAAATGTTACAGAGCAAGAGGTAAAACTTCTATCTGATATCTCTCTCTCTCAATCGCTCTCTGATCTTTCTCTAATAAATGTTTTTCTGTGTATTTCAGTGTCATTTGTTGAAGACCAAAGTTCACCGTTCACATTAACAGAGGAAGAAACTTCAATCTGATATAAACACATTTGAAAAGTTTCAGAATATTTTAATTTTATTAGTCAAAATATTTGTTTTATTTCATATAATTGTCATGAGAAATATTTGAGTGTGTTGTTCTGCTTTTAAATGGTTTTTATTATTTAGATTTGTTGTAATCTTAAAAGAAAATTACTTTATCATATATTTGTTCTTCCAATAGTAAAAGCTTGATGTCTTCTGTTCTTCAGTTTTGTTGATTTTGGTCACCAGTTTCCTGCTCGGTTTGGTACTTCAATGGCACCTTTGGTTAACTCTAGCTGACCTGAAGGACCTTCCAATGTCAAACTGCATTCAGCCTATCTTCCACTTTTTCATCTGCTAGGCACATGGAGAGCTATTGCAGACATATTGCGTTGGTATTCCCTTCAGTTCAGATGCAGACCACCACTTTGTCACTGACGTTCCCTCTAAGTGCTCATGTTCTGAGACAGGAAGTTCACAGTCTGCGTGCATAAGGAGTAATAGAGCACTTCCCTCTGAGCAAGTTGGAGAGCAGATTCTACAGCTGATATTTTGTGGAGCCCATGAAATATATAAAATAATTTATAAAATATAAATAAGTAGTATATTTTCCACACATGAATGTTTTTAAGTAGACAGAAAATATACAATTAACGATGGAATGTGATGTTTATTCGTTACGTTTAAGTGACTCATATAAAATGATTGGGTCCATGTGTTAATATTAACACTCATTTCATGGATGTGTTTTGGCTCTTTGATGAGCAGATTCGTCATAAACAGCCTCTAAACAGTAAAAGAAAACACCTTTAAGATCTTTATAATTTAGGGGATGTTTACACAGAAGTGGACAGAGAAAAGGGGGAATGTTTGCTGTGATCTCGCATTTACATGCATAGAATAATGAAAAAATAAGTTAGTTACGAAATTTTTTCTCGTTATTAGGGAAACAAAGTCGCTGATTTAAATGATATTCCTGGTATTTATTATATTGTGGTGAATATATAATTAAAAAACATGTCAATTTATAATAATTTCATTTTTAATGTGTAATGATTCCATGGACCCCTTGCAGTTACACCACAGGCCACTAGGGGTCCACATATCCTGGTTGAAAAACTCTGCTGTGATGATCAGTATTCATTCATTGCTCATATTTCCTGCAACCACAGAGACCATCTAAGTGAATTAAATGGCATGTGTTTTATGAAGGATCCTGTAGGTCAGGGGTGCTCAAACTTTTTCAGCATGGGAGCTACTTTTGAAATGACCAATTCAAAATGATCTACCCATTATATTTTTTTGAGAAATATATTGAGGATTCTTACAACTTATGTTGATGTATAACCACATATGTTGCACAATACTCGGAATGATGCTTCGGTGGCAGCTTTCGCTTTAGAAGTAGCTTGTGTGAAAAATGACTGCTGTCCTAAAAACTGGGATTTTAGCTCCTTCACCTTTGTCTTTCTCAGCTTGCTTTTCGGTGGGAATTCAGTGTCGTATTTTCCATGAAGAGTCCGAAAATGCCGCTCCACATTTCCCTTCTTTGGTATTGCGACGGTAGACGAGACAAACGCACTTTGAAAATGTAATCGTGAAAAAAAAGTCCTCCTCCCTTTCCGTATGAAAGTGATACGTTTTTTTCTTCTTACTTGGTCCAGCTCCCCCACTCATTTTAATACCCTATCTTTAGATTAGATTAGATTCAACTTTATTGTCATTACACAAGTACAGGTACAAGGCAACGAAATGCAGTTTAGGTCTAACCAGAAGTGCAATAGCAGCAAGTGCAGGATATATACAATGGTTGCATAAGTGCAGGATATGGAGATGTACAGGATTTACAGGTAATATGTACAATGAATATAAATATACAGATGGTTATTACTATAACAGGTGAGTGTGTGCTATAAATATAATTACAGGTGTCTATAAACAGCATTTACAGGTGAATATGTGCTATAAATGTAAGTGTATATACAGATGTCTAACTATAAACAGAATTTACAGGAAGATGTATACAAATGTTAGCTTAAGGTAAGCAGTAAATTTAAGGTAGTGCAATAAGCATGGACAGTGCAAATAAGTGAGATGCGAAATGTAAACAGTTGGTACTGTATGAACAGTTGGTAGTGCAAATGAGCATGTTCCAGCTAAAGTACAGTAGTGCAAGGTGCAAGTGTAAACAGTTGTTACTGTAAACAGTTGTTGTAAACAGTTGTTACTGTAAAGATAAACAGTTCCTCTTACCTTTAAGAGGAAAAAAACGAGCGAAAAATTAGGATGTAACTAACGACTAGCTTGTTAGCTTTGCAGCGCTCAGGGGCGTTGTTTGTTTGAGCACAAGTGACCTAATTGTACGGAAAAAAATCAGATGTCATCTGACTGGTTGTCCTGTGTATCAATCAAGTGACGGGATGACTGATACGCTGACGTCTAGTTTTTATTCAAAACAACTCAACTTTATTTGTATAGCGTCAGTTCATGACAATGTCACCTCACCTAGTCCTGCGATCTACCAATAGTACCTTGGAGATCGACTGGTAGATCGCGATCGACGTATTGAGCACCCCTGCTGTAGATGATCATCTGCATTCATTCATAGAGAGTTTCATTTACGTCAGAAAAGGATTTTGAGTCTCCAGTAGATTTTCTATCAAATCCCTGTGCATTTTAATTTAAGAGGAACGGTTTATCTTTACAGTCAATTAGATTAATACATAATCTCATCCTTCTTCCATCAGTAACATCATCCATCATGGCCGTGAACTTCCATTCCAGCAGATTCTTTGTGTTGCTTTACGTTTCTTTGTAAATGGTAGTGTCTGCATAACATTGGCAGGCCTTGAAATTCACGACGGCATCGACGACAAATGCAGTCGTGTCTTTCATTTTTGCCGAACTGCCCCTATCATTTTTATGAAATCGACAACAACATTGCCGTGCCCTTTTTCAGAAATGCCTTTTGCCCCTATCCATTACAAGTGAAAGCTGTGCAGAGCGGTCGTCCTATCGGGGCTTGCGGAGCGGGACAGAGCCGCTAAGATGGCAACTGAAACGTTTTTATTTTCGGGAGCTTCCGGGATGGTGATAAAGATCGACCAGTCGATCGCGATCAACGGGTTGGCAACCACTGTTCTATAAAATTAATACCTTGTTAAACCAGTTCTCTCTTCAAATCCCTATTATGAGGCTATATGTTATGTATAATTTAGGCATATTTAGACTATACACTTAGCAATAGACTATTTTAGTTCCCCTCTTTCCACAACAAATCAGAACAAGAATGAAAAATAGGCTATACGCAGCTCTAAATAAGCCCAAGAGAATTGAAACTGAAAGTAACCGGCGTTGGGCTCAAGTAGCCTAAATCTCTCATTCGGCATGAATCCAGATGTTTCCATATTCCCAATATATCTGGATGCTAAACTGATTCAGTGTGTTCCTTGAATGCATATGCAAATGCATAAATGTAAATGTAAAGTTATGTTGGCATTCTATAGGGTGTAACATCAATATCACAGAAAATTCATTTAAGAGTATGAAACGGAAAACATAAAAAGTAGCAAACATTATGCTAATGTACATAAAACGTAAATTGCCTTAATGCCCTTGTGACGTTTTCAATATTGCCTTTGTGCCCATATTAGACAATAAAAAATGCCTTGGTGCCCTTTAAATTTCTATAATTTCTAAGGCAACTTGGCAGTGCCCTTTTCACAACGAATTTCAAGGCCTGCATTGGGATGCAGATCACATTAGTAAAGCTGCTGTATGTGAGCGGTGAGGAAAGTCTCTCAAGCACTTTCTGCTGATGGTTGTGTTTCTGAACACAAACCCGTGAGATCATCAGAGCAGTTTCACAGGATTGCAGGTCATTGCTGTAGAAATCGGTGAGGCTGATCAGATCAATGATGTTCAGTTCAGATCATCTTGCTGTGACTCCTGGAATTAACCTGATCATTACAATTTCCTGTAGGATTTCCCAGTGTGTTCGGATGCATTGATGCACAAATTCCCATCTTCTGGAAATGAATCTGTATCAACAGAAGGTTCATCCACAGTATTAATGTGCAGATAAACTGACAGACACTGTTTCTGATGCTCAAAGACTCCCTCACTTTACAGCAACTAACAAATCTCACTCTTGCTCTGTGCAGATCATGTGATGAAGCTCAAATCATCACGACTCTGTTCAACATATCTGTATCAGCACTAAAGCATTATGAGCGTTTTTCCAGGAGAGACTGGTCTGTTTCTGCTGGGAAACAGGGATCATCATGCCAACAACACTAATAACCAGAGCCGGAGTCCAGCAGCACTTCAGTGCGACTCACCTCAGGACGATCTAGGCTGTTGAAAGCAGTTTCCAGAGACACTCACCTCAGAAACCCCAGAGAGTTCCTGCGACATTACTGTGCATGTGCTGCTCTCCTGAATATTGCCATCATTAGAGTTGAGCAAATACAAGACCCAAGGAAAACTTCCTCCTCCCTGCAGATTCAAGGATGGAAGGGAAGCCCAAAATATTTTATGCCACAATGTTTCCTCGGTTTAATCCATATGGTATCCATCAAAACCAACCACAAAATAACCATCATCAATAAACACAGTAGAACAACTCAAGATCTCCCTTAAGAGTCTGTAATAAAGACCAGAGCAAAGGAACAGCTGCTGACATCTGACGCGCTTCCGCGTGCACGCGCCTCACAGATTAACAGAATCTGACACGTTAACAAATCAACCCAGAAACACGCTTGAAGTGGCTTTAGAGATTACCTGGATATTATCGCAAAAAAATTATTTCCGCTGCTGTTTTACTCACTCTCACAGCGGCCCAATAAACCCAGACGCTCAGCATATTTTCCTTTGCGGAGAGTCCAGTGAAATGGTGATTAAAAATATGGCCAAATAAACTCGAGTACTTTTCTTTTGTGAACCACGAGCGACGACAAACAAGACCTGGAGCAGCGAGTCGATCAGCCAGTTGTTAAACGAATCAGAGTTAAAGTTGTTGTGAGATGAGTTATAAAAGAAAGAGTGTCAGTCTCCTATTGGCTGAAGTCTGACAACTTTTCCAGACAATCAGTGAACTTCCTCAAACACAAACTCCTCCCCTTTCTGCTGTTTTAAATTCCTGTCACATTAAAAACCATTTTAAAAATGTGCTGCTGTTTTATTTAAAAATTGGTTATTTTCAGCTCTTTCAGCTCATGGCTGAAGTAAAGGCTAGTCGTTTGTGCTTTACTAACTTTAGCAGCTGCTTGTGCTGAGAATATGACAGAGTGTCTTTAGTTTAAGAGCTTGTTAAAAAGGTCAATATCTGGTAGAAAAATATGCCTTCTGATTAAATCTGTTTTTCTTCTACTGATATAAATCAATACAATCTGACCTTTCGTGTTGTATACAATGTATAGTTTTATTAGTTTCACTGGTGCATGAATGCAAAAGCAAGTGCATTAAACTTCATCTTTGCAGCGATTAAATGTGAAAAACATGACCTGTCTAATATATATTATATTATTTTTGCCTTGTAAAGTGTAAATGTAAAGTGTTTGAAAAATATGCTTTTACTTGCTAGTGAAGGTGACTCTGGTGGCTGATTATCTAAATGAAAAAAAAAGAGTGAACTATGCCCTTTTCATTGGAGAACCGTGTGACTGTTTTCCAGCGGTCGTATCTGAGTTCCTGAGAGACTGAATAAGATAAAAAAAAAAAACTGAAATAGTCTATAATGCCTGTAGAGATATGGAAGGTAAAGTTGATGGTGTTGCGTCAAATAGGAAATGACAAAGTGAGTGTTTGTGTGTGTTTGTGAAGAGTGTGTGTGCGTGTTTGAGTGAGTGTTTGTGTGTGTGTGGGCAGATGACGTGACGCCTGTTTTTTTCTGTAACTAAGTGTAAATGTTTACTGAACTGCATTTCTCAACTAAAACAACACATGCCAGTGGGGTATAGAACTGTCAGGGCTGCAGAAAATACACTGAATCCAAACGCGAGTCACCACGTGAGTTTATTGACACAAATATGATCCAGAGCAGCGTGAATGTAAATGAGGTCCAGGTCCAGGAAAGTAGAGGGTGAATTAGGGAGAGCGTGCTCGGGCAGACGTGACGCAGGGACCACAGCGGGCGGGCGCAGGAATAAACAATCCAGAACGATGTCAAAGACGATCCCTGAGGAGTGCGGGAAACGGGAATCCAGAGCACGGCAGACTGTCTGTAACGAACTGACAAAAGGTAGTCAGTGGAGCGTGAATAAATAGTGAGAGGTGATGATGTGCAGCTGGGACAGGGAATGAGAGAGTAATCAGCGACCACGCCTCCATCAAACACGGAGGAGGAATCGGTGTGCCTCTGAACCGTGACAGTACCCCTCCTCCTAAGAACGCCCTCTGGCGCTCCCAGGAGGACCTACCTGTCGATTGAATTCGTCGATAAGGGAGTGATCCAGTAGGTCCCTGGCAGGTACCCAACTTCTCTCCTCCGGACCGTAACCCTCCCAGTCCACCAAGTACCGGAGTCCGCGTCCCCTCCATCTAGAGTCCAGAATACGATTGACCAAATAAGTGGGTTCCCCATCAACGAGTCGCGGCGGGGGAGGAACCGGAGCAGGCGGGTTAATGCGTGAGCGAAAAACGGGTTTAATTTTGGATACGTGAAACGCAGAATGAACCCTCCCGTGCGCAGGAGGAAGTTTGAGGCGGACCGTCACCAGACTAATGATCTTGATGACGGAGAACGGGCCAATAAATTTGGGAGCAAGCTTGTTACATACGGAGCGGAGAGGAATGTTCCACACCTTTTGGCCGACGACATAGACGGGAGGCTTAGACCGGTGGCGATCGGCTTGGGCTTTGGTGCGCGCTCCCACCTGGAGCAGAGTCTCGCGGACTCTCTTCCATGTGCGGCGGCACCTCTGGACAAAGGCGTGGGCGGAGGAGACCGCGTGACTTCTAGGGCTGATTTCACCCTCGATTCGACCTCCCATGTGAGTGTAGAGACAATGAGACTCACGAAAAATGCACTCGGGAGTGGACGGGCGTTCGGAGCGGTCAAAAATGCGCGATAAAGAATCAGGCTTGATGTTTTTAGAGTTCGGGCGGTACGAGAGGGAAAAGTCAAAACGTCCTAAAAAAGAGTCCAGATGATAAAAGGTTCTCCCGAATCTTCGAGCCAATGACACCATTCCTCCAACGCCAGTTTTACTGCCAACAACTCTCTGTTACCAATGTCGTGGTTGCGTTCGGCTGGTGACAATCAATGAGAAAAAACGCGCAGGGGTGCATCTTGTCATCCGAAGCAGAACGTTGGGAAAGAACCGCTCCTACCCCCACCTCCGACGCGTGATGCACCTGACGTGATGTATCAGGGGCAACAAGAATGGGAGCCGAAACGAAGCGGCTCTTTATTTTGGTAAAGACAGTTTTGGCTGCATCCGCCCACCTGGAGGTTTATCAAGAACTATAGTACCATCTACGCTCCCCTCACCTCCTTACTCCAGAAAGGGGTTAAGACGTTGACTTGAAATGAGAACGCCAACTCCGCCTTTGTAGCACTCAAGACAGCCTTTACCACTGCTCATTTCCTGAAGCAGTCACGTGGTACACTCGCTACACGGGGCTTCAAGCGTGAGCACGTACGTCAGCAACACGCGCATCAGCCCGCCGTTCAAGAACCACTCGTCTAGATTACTCGACACACGCTTCAGGGATTCAACCCGAGAAGCACATCACTAATTATACCTTCTTTATCCTATTTTTTGAGAACATTATCATTCTCTCCAGTTTAACCTGTGGTTGGCTGACCACCCAAGGGAGAGAGCGGACGTTGCCAGGATCTCAATGAGTATTATTTGTTTGTGGAACTATGGACTAAATGGACTGATATGCTGTGGCAAAACTAGTCTGTTCATGGACAATCACTATTTGGACTAAATTTTGGGGGGGTTATTTAAGAATTGACAGCTGGTGTTTTGTTTGTGATCACTTATTAGTAAACAGTAACCTTACACATGAATTCCTTTCTTTTGGTAATGATTTGACCCTTTTATTAGAATTTTAATTGTTACAGATGGAAAACGTTTTTGTAGTAAACATCACATTCACATCATAAACATAACATATTTTTCCTGTCGCTCAAAGAGTAGAGAGTGGCGCTTGCAACACCAAGGTCATGGGTTCGATTCGATTCCCAGAACTGATTAGAATGTCAATGTGTTTATTGAAGTCACTTTGGATAAAAGTGTCTGACGAATGTTAAAAATTCAAAACACGAGTAGAGGGACTGAACTTTATTTCGAAGACTAAAACAAGCAAGAAAAGCAAGAAAATAAATGACTTTCTCAATTTAAGCTTTTCCTCTCTGTGTTGAATAAACATTTTGACAATGACTAATGAAATGAACATTCACTGATGTGCTTGTGTTTCATTCTCAAGTGGTTTTGAGCAGCTTGATGGTCACGTGTAAACCATACTGAGGCCAGATCACACCAGTCAGCCAGTTTATTCTGATTATAGCTGTGTTTTTAGCGGGTCTCTTTTCACTTCACACATTCTGGTCACACCTCTTCTGTTTTTAAATGTATCTTTAACAGCAAAATGTGAAGATCTGGTGGTTCGATTGTCAGCATTTCTGCGTTTTAAAAGTCTAGTGTTTAAAACTTGCATACTGAGAATGTTTAAGAGTTTAGTCAGTAACCGCATCATCTCCTCTAACATTTGGACATGTCTATAGTTAGAAACCTTTACTCCACAACTGCTCTCTGACTTCTGTTTTTTTTAAATGAGAATATGTAGGCTATAGTTTATAGCATACAAAGCAGTTTGGTTTACGACAGCTAAATGTTTCCTGGGGTTCGCAAACTTTTATAGGAGGTTTATCAAGAACTATAGTACCATCTGCGCTCCCCTCACCTCCTTACTCCTTAAAGGGGTTAAGACGTTGACTTGGAATGAGAACGCCAACTCCGCCTTTGTAGCACTCAAGACAGCCTTTACCACTGCTCCTGCCCTGGTTCACCCAGATCCTGAACGTTCCTTTGTGGTTGAGGTAGATGCTTCATGCACCGGGGTAGGGGCCTTCCTCTCGCGGCAGGGTAACCCTCTCACGTTCCATCCATGCGCCTATTTCTCCAAGAATCTAACCCCGGCGGAGCAGAGCTATGACATCGGAAACCGAGAACTGCTGGCTATTAAATTGGCTCTGGAGGAATGGAGACATTGGCTGGAGGGAGCAGCTCACCCTTTCCAAGTCATCACCAACCACTGTAACCTGCAATATCTCCGAGAAGCCAAGCGACTTAACCCCCGTCAAGCTCGTTGAGCTCTCTTCTTCACTCGGTTTGATTTCACTGTCATGTATCGACCTGGGGACAAGAATCAAAAGGCGGATGCACTCTCATGTCAGTTCACTCCCGAACCCAGCATCCAACCGCCTGAAACCATCCTCCCTCCAGCCATAATTGTCAGCCCTATCCAGTGGTCCCTGGACCAGCAGATCGCTGAGGCCACCCACCACGAACCAGCTCTGCCGGGGGTCCCTGAGGGGCGTGTCTTTGTACCTGCAAGTCTCTGTCCATCCCTCATGGATCAAGCTCACTTTTCTCCTTTTCTCTGGATACCCAGGCAGCAGACATACCCTCTCGCTCATCCAACATCGTTACTGGTGGCCCAGTATTCCACTATAAGATTCCACTCACATGACACCATTTCAATGTATCCTTGGTTTTCAACCTCCCCTGTTTCCTTGGTCAGGTGAACTATCGGACGTTCCAGCTGTCAACCACTGGTTCCAGGAGAGCGAGAGGGTGTGGGACTCAGCCCATGTCCATCTTCGACGGGCAGAGCATGGACAGAAGGATCAGGCTGATCATCGTCGATGATCCCCACCGAGGTATTACCCGGGCCAATTTGTCTGGCTTTCCACCAGGGACATCGGTCTTCATCTGCCCTGTCATAAGCTGAGTCCTCGTTTCATATGACCTTTTAAGATCTTGCGGCAGATCAACGACGTCACCTACCGTCTTCAAATCGGATTTCACCGTCTTTGCATGTGTCACTCCTCAAGCCATTCACCCGCTCTCAATCAACGGATTTCTGAACACCTGGCACTCATCAATGACTCTATTTAACCAGCATTCACTCAGTATCATGTGTCTGGTCTTGTCTATCGAACCCAAGACTGCTGTTTATCACTCGGCTTACGCCTAATCTTGATATTCTCCTCCCGTGTTCCCTGTGTTGTCTTCGCCTGCCTGCATCCGACTTTTTCAGTTAACCTTCCATTGCCTGTTTATTGTGATCTGCTACCTCTCATTAAACCACTGATATTCACATCTGTGTTCTGCCTGTTGTGTTGTGACAATAATTATCATGTAAATGATAATTTGCTAAGTGGAAACTCAATGCTTTGATAGTTATAATAATAACTGATGAATGAGTACGGCAATATAGAACATTTAGAATATACCTCTTCTCAAAGTAGCTCATGCTAAACTCCTCATTATGATCATGTTATGCTTTAAATAAAACATTTTGTTGTACTAGATTCCACAATTCTGTCCGTATTTTTTTTATCCATTACTGCAATATTTCTCTACTGAATCCCATATAATATTCCTGAATATATTATTGGGATTAAGGTGTTTGTTTGGGAAGACGATTCCAACAGAGAGAAACAGTGAACGTGAAAGTACTTTTGTGTCGTTTGTATCATGAGAAGCCATTCACTCACTGAAGGGAAGATGTTTGTGAGTTGTGTTGAACTGGATGTGAACAGGAACTGTTAGCCAATGAAGAGAGAGAGAAAGAGGTGTGGCAATGGCCCTCTTAACCATGCTAAAAACCAGTGATGTTGCTGTTCTCTTTCATTAGTAGAAGTTTGATTGCATGTCCTGGAGGTTCAGCCAGAAGAACTTTAAAACAATTTAAATAGAGAATATGAGATCCTGGATGAGGACTTGTACAGCTCAGTTAGGAAGTCTTGATCTTCCTAAAATACAAACCTGTACCCGCCGTCTTTGCAATCTGCTATTTGAAACTCAGTTTTGTGTTGAGATGTCTATCCTGATCTGTGCAGCTTCTATGGGACTTAAGATTAAAATGTTTAAAAAAAAACAGCAGCTCATAATATCAGTCTGTCGAGTGTTCGGCCTCTATGTGTCTGTATGAACTCATGACAACATCTGCTCCTGATGAGATGGAGGATGGTGTCCTGATTTCCTGATCAGCATCAGCAGCTCCTGGACAGTCTGTGCTGTCACTTGGCAGCTTTCCGATACATAATTACCCAGAGGTTCTCAATTGGATTCCGATCTGCGGAACGTGAGGGCCAGTCAATGGCATCAATGCCTTCATCATCTAAAAATTGCCTGCTCACTCCAGCCACATGATACCGGGCTTCATCATGATCCAGGAGGAACCCAGAGCCACGGCACCAGCAGAAGAACTGACAATGATCTGACAATGATCATGGTACATAACAGCAGTGAAGGAACCATTGGCTGCACATGGATATGTGTGACCCTCCAAGGATATTCCTCCCCAGATCATCACTGACCCACCACTAAACCGTTCATGCCGGTTGATGTTGCAGCATAACGTTCCCCACTGTATCTCCAGACTCTTTCACACCTGTCACGTGCTCAATGTGAACCAGCTTTGTCACAAAGTTTGTGTCACAGCGCCACGAGAAACTGATCCAATTCAAATTCTCCTTAAAATGTGTCTTTTGCTTCCTGTGAAATGAACACAACAGATGGGCAACGATAAAAACAGTTCTCAGCTAGATTATCCCATTTAACAACACTCAGTCAGTCCTTCACGGCATTTGAGGTCGGAGTCCTTAAATCTCAAATTGATGTTTCCTCATTTCTTCGCTCTCCATCCTTCAGCCTATGACCCCGAAAACTGATCTTGAAGGACATCTCAATTCTCTAATTGCACGGCGGGGAGGTCAGGAATTAACATCCAGAGGAGTGAGGATACATCCTGTGTGTCCTACACGGAAGTCTTTTTTATCGAGAAGCCTGACTTCTCCTCCTTCTTCACATCTGTCACAATAGTTTACAATATTTGCTTTACCTTTGCAAGGAAAAAGTGAGGAAAAGAAAAGGAAAGGATCTCTTTTGAATTTGTAAAATGTCCCCATCTGGAGTTCTTCAGTTTCATGACAGATAGCAACAAAATTAAGGTGCTTTATCACCATATATATAAATATATTTGTTTATGTTTTAAATCATGTTGCAGCCAATCCACAGATCAGGGGCATATTCTTCGTACCTCGCTAACTCGCTTAGCTGGATTAGATTGTTGACGATTTTGCATGATCTTGGATTGTTCGGTTCTTCGACGCTCATCCGGGACTGGTTGTCATAGTAACAGGTCCGTTGAATTGAACCTGCTGGGGTGCAGGCTAACTTCGTGATGGCAGGATTAGATCACGGCTTTATAAGCGGAAGTGATGTGGGAAGTTAGTCGCAGCATGTCCTGTCCGTTTTTACGAGAGCAAACTGTTGCTGAAGGTTCAATATAATATATTTAATATAATTATAATAAGTATAATATAAAGAAAAAAATGTAAATATATATATATATATATATATATATATATATATATATATATATGTATATGTATATGTATATGTGTATATATATATATATATATATGTATATGTATATGTGTATATATATATATATATATATATACACATAAACTATAGTTTTTTACGCGAAGGTATAATGTATCTAGGTAATTTAGATACAATTAGTCGTAGTCGGGCGTTAACAACAGCTCAAACTGTGTGTATTGCCTTGCACGTTCATTTACACTGTTGGGATGCGGAGAACATTGTGAAATGTGCTGTCTGTCGTGCCATTCACAAAGTTTACCTGGCACTCAAGCAATCTTTACTGTTAATTTTTTGTGGTTTTTACAAACCACTTAAGACCCCAAGTTGTTGAAGAGAGCTTTTTCGCTATTACAGGTACATTATAATTGATCATAGAAATTATGAAATCATGGAATTTTTGGGGGGAAATACAGTTGATGATAATCTCCAGCAAGTGTACTTGACCAGTCTAATGGCAGAGGTGCACGGGACAGAATTGTCCAGCATCATTTTTGAAAAGGAACTTTGCACACAGTTTAGTTTACAGTTTAGTTTATTTTTTAAAAATCCAGCTGATCATCTTTTGCTTGCAGAAATAAATAAATAAATCATGCAAGGTCATCAATCGTACAGTGTGTTTATTAGTGTATTTTAATAACTTTGAAGTTCCTTTTGAAGCAATTCAATCTCAAGTCGGACTTTTTGCTTTATTAGTTCTTGCAATTGTATTTCATTAATTAACTTTTTTTTGCAGAACAGCGCAAGTAGTAAAGATACTATTTTGTAGAATATTTTTGCATTTTACTTTTACTTGTTCCCAAATCCTATTGGGTCCTGCGATGGCTCTAATATAAAAGAGGATTATGTAATACAATTAATATAAGACAATATAATTACACACACGATCACTAGGCAACTCACAAATTAATTTGTCGGCAACTTTTTGCCAGCCCTCTCTCCTGGCTTTTGCAGCCTTTAGTTTAAAGTGTTGCCTTGTGTTTTAATTAAACACTGAAATTCAGCGACGTGCCACCGAGAAATACTGCGCGCGCTCTTTCAGCATGCTCACTGACCAATCAAAATGTTTCTGATCAATGTTTCTACTATCGATACATATCCCCTTTTAAGCCAGCACATGAACACGCAATGATCTCAGATAACTCAATCCAGCTATACTAATCGTCAAGAACAGGTGCGTTCGAAGAACCGAATAATCCAGCTCATAGTAAGCGCGATTATCTCATCCCGGATGTCTCATCTGATCTTAGATGTAGTAAGCGACGTACGAAGAATATGCCCCTGGATAGTCTTTGACAAAAACATTATTTTCTCAGAATATTACTGAGGGATTTTTTTTTTTTTTTTCAAATTCAACTGTTGATAAAAAAAATGGATAGAGGGATAGAGTTGTGGGAGGGTTAGGATGAGGTTGGATATTTCAGCTCCACCCATTAGGACCATTATGACATTCTCTTCTCACTGGACGTCTAGAGAGGAGGAGCTAGACATAAACTCCACCCATTCGCTCTGCAGACTCTCTGAGGCCTAAACTAGACGTCACGTGCTGATTTCACTTTGTATTCACTGTATGTTGTGTGTGACTGTGTCTGTGTGACAACAATTACCAGGAGAACTTTTATACAACAAAAGAGTAGCTAAATATCTTAGAATGATTCTCTCTTCTCTTTCTTCATGTATTTCTGTCTTGAGTTTTGTCTCCTCCCTCATCTCTTCTTGAAGTGTGAAATGACTTTTTAAACAGAGGAAGTGTGTTTTAGTGCACAGAAGTGTTAAACGCTCTGTTAATGTGACAGGATGGGCTCCAGTTCACTGACTCTCATCTGTGAGTATTTGATCATATTCTATAATATCTTCTTTTATTCTTTCTAATGCAATGTGATTGTTACGTGTTGATCAGATAAAGAGGTGGATGATGCATTTATCTGTGTGATGATGCGTGTGAAAGATGGAGGCTGTACACGTGTATTTCAGCTTGTTTTTGTTGTAATATTGTTTCTTCTATTTCAAGTAGTTGAGATAAATGCGATGTCTCTGTGTTGATGTGAGTTAGTGTTGAATGATGCTGTATCTCTAAATAAACTCTCCATCAGAGACTCAGAGCTTGAGAACGGTGACCGAACACACAATCAGCTTCTCTATCACTTCTCATTCTCTCTGAACGTCTTATTGAAAAATAATTGCAAGTATTTGGACACTTAAATCTCTCATATATTTGTCAAAGTTTAATTACATTTAACACAGTTTATCAAACTAAGTGGAAAATGCCATAAAATGATGCTTGAGCTTTTCTCAGAACTAACTTCTCTTTTCTGAGGCACGTGTCAGTTATTTTTTAACAAGTTGATATAAGTGTTTTTTCAGTGGCTGTATGAAGTCAGTTCTTCTCGAGTTCAAACAGTTTTGTTTAATACTTTATTTTGTGAAACATTTTGAGTGAAAAAATGTTTGTGTTATATTCCTTTAAATGTCATTTGTTTTTATATATATACAGTGCCTTGCGAAAGTATTCGGCCCCCTTGAACTTTGCGACCTTTTGCCACATTTCAGGCTTCAAACATAAAGATATAAAACTGTACATTTTTGTGAACACAATCATGAAGTGGAACAAAATTTATTAGATATTTCAAACTTTTTTAACAAATCAAAAACTGGAAAATTTGGCGTGCAAAATTATTCGGCCCCTTTACTTTCAGTGCAGCAAACTCTCTCCAGAAGTTCAGTGAGGATCTCTGAATGATCCAATGTTGACCTAAATGACTAATGATGATAAATAGAATCCACCTGTATGTAATCAAGTCTCCATATAAATGCACCTGCACTGTGATAGTCCCAGAGGTCTGTTTAAAGCGCAGAGAGCATCATGAAGAACAAGGAACACACCAGGCAGGTCCGAGATACTGTTGTGGAGAAGCTTAAAGCCGGATTTGGATACAAAAAGATTTCCCAAGCTTTAAACATCCCAAAGACCTGGCCGTCCCTCTAAACTTTCAGCTCATACAAGGAGAAGACTGATCAGAGATGCAGCCAAGAGGCCCATGATCACTCTGGATGAACTGCAGAGATCTACAGCTGAGGTGGGAGACTCTGTCCATAGGACAACAATCAGTCGTATACTGCACAAATTTGGCCTTTATGGAAAAGAGGCAAGAAGAAAGCATTTTTTAAAGATATCCACAAAAAGTGTCATTTAAAGTTTGTCACAAGCCACCTGGGAGACACACCAAACTTGTGGAAGAAGGTGCTCTGGTCAGATGAAACCAAAATTGAACTTTTTGGCAACAATGCAAAACATTATGTTTGGCGTACAAGCAACACAGCTCATCACCCTGAACACACCATCCCCACTGTCAAGCATGGTGGTGGCAGCATCATGGTTTGGGCCTGCTTTTCTCCAGCAGGGACAGGGAAGATGGTTAAAATTGATGGGAAGATGGATGGAGCCAAATACAGGACCATTCTGGAAGAAAACCTGATGTAGTCTGCAAAAGACCTGAGACTGGGACGGAGATTTGTCTTCCAACAAGACAATGATCCAAAACATAAAGCAAAATCTACAATGGAATGGTTAAAAAATAAACATATCCAGGTGTTAGAATGGCCAAGTCAAAGTCCAGACCTGAATCCAATCGAGAATCTGTGGAAAGAACTGAAAACTGCTGTTCACAAACGCTCTCCATCCAACCTCACTGAGCTCGAGTTGTTCTGCAAGGAGGAATGGGCAAAAATTTCAGTCTCTCGATGTGCAAAACGGATAGAGACATACAGTTTTATATCTTTATGTTTGAAGCCTGAAATGTGTCAAAAGGTCGCAAAGATCAAGGGGGCCGAATAATTTTGCAAGGCACTGTATATTATGTCAATGTGATTAAAAGGTGTTTTCATTTTTAGTTCATTTGAGAACTGTAAATGGTCTTGAATGAACATCGCATATAAACACCACAAATGATCTCAGAACACAGGTGCTGATCCTGCTGATGAAAAACACAAAATAGTCTCCATTCATTCTATCCAATCAAGACATCTACTGAGATTCAGGAGCCTCTCTGATTGGTGGATTTCACATTGAGTCCATAATACACACACTTACAGTTACAGTATATTTATCAGCACAACATAACCTGAAACAATTTTTTTGCATTTATTTGCATCAGTATTTAGATTTGTTTTTTTATCAGCATGATGATAAATTGCATTTCAAGTTCTAACCACAAAATCATCAGGAATATCAGTGAGAGAGAAACTTGCGACAACACTCATGTGGGTTATGGTCGTTAAAGTATTTGTAGTATTTGTGTATTTCTCTTCATGAGTTCTGCTGCCTGAGCAGATCCTGTTCACTAAACCTGCACTCAAACACAGTATAACTTAACAAAACACCAGACCTGTTATCCAACAGTTCCTCACCGTCCCAACATAAAGACTCTTACCTGACACGACCCATATGTCATAAAGACTGTGACACAAACCGCACTGCATTAAAATGCTGTTTTATTTCCTGAGGCTGCTGGTTCTCTTAGCAACATCAAATATTATGGAGTCGATGCAGCAAGCGCCAGAAACATAAAATTGCCACATTTGTCTCAGAAACCGTTAAAAGGGCCGTAAACCTCATTTACTGTCTGAGCTCAAGCACCTGCTTCTCTTTAAATGCCATTTCACAATTCACTAACAAACTCAGTCAATCACCAGATTCGTCACTCCATTCAACAAATCCCAAAACAATCATTGCCCGATGCCAAAAGAGACAGAGACTCACTGATCCGACAGAAACTGAGTCTCGTTGCAGTTGTTCGACCGCTGTCAGTGTGGATTGACCTGAACTGAATTGGGTTTGGTTTATTTAAAGTGAAGTATATGTCAAATTTAGTAACCCTAACCATAACCCAGCAGCAATGTCACCCTGTAGCCTACGACTGGTTGCTCACGGAAGTTAAGCAGGGCTGTGCGTGGTCATTTTCCTGGATGGGAGACTGACTTGATTGCTGCTGGAAGTGGTGTTAGGAGGCCAGCAGGGGGTGCTCACCCTGTGGTCTGTGTGGGTCCTAATGCCCCAGTATAGTATACTGTGCTGAAACGAAGACCGTCTTTCGGATGAGACGATAAACCGAGGTTCTGACTCTCTGTGGTCATTCAAAATCCCAGGATGTCTTTCGCAAGAGTAGGGGTGTAACCCCGGCATCCTGGCCAAATTTGTCCATCATGGCTTCCTAACCATCCCCATTCTCTGATTGGCTTCATCACTCTATCTCTCTCCACCAATAAGCTGGTGTGTGGTGAGCGTTCTGGTGCAATATGGCTGTCGTCGCATCATCCAGGTGGAGCTGCACTCTAGTGGCGGTTGAGGAGATTCCCCCCGTCCATGAAAAGCGACTTTGAGAGTCTTTGATAAAGCGCTATATAAATGTAATGAATTATTATTATTATTATTATTATTATGTAAAACTCACTAAGTGTCCAAATTATTTTTGCAGCCACTATAAAGTCATGATGTGTGTTAGTGATGATGTGTGTCTCAAATACTCAGTGGTGTGAAACATTAACGTTTGATTGGTAGAGTGTTTGAGAGTCTTAAAACACACAAAAAGAGATGAAAAGCCTATAGATTCATAAATGTTTCTATATTTGTTATTTGTATATGTAACAATGTTGAACATTCAGGGAGGAAGGAGGCGGGAACCGGCAGACATTTAAAGAGACTTTAATTCCAAAAATAAAACAAATACAAAATAAACACAATGGCGACAGTACCTCACATACGACTGCCGCCAACACACAAAACAAAACATAAATCCAGGCCTGGTCCACTCTCGTTCTTCACTGTCGTCGCTCCTCCTTTTATTCCTCCACTCCTCCGTGAGATACGAGACACCGGTGGCTCGCAGGTGACGCTCATTACCAATCACGCCACCAGCTCTCGTGACGCTCTCACGGTCCCTCGACCCCGCCCTGCTCGCCACAGTATACTTTTATGCTTTACAAAAAAATAAGCAAGTATAAACATGGGAGTTGTTTGAACTACATTGTTATGGAACATGAACAGTCGTATAGAAAAGCAATAAGAGGAAGCAAATCAAATACAATTCCTCAGAAACAAACAGAAAACAAGCAAAGAAGAGCAAAATTGTGGTTGTGAATCAGTGAATCGACTCTCGTATCAGTTCACGAGTCCTGTGATGTCATTGTGTGTGATGATGTTAAATGCTGGAGAATAAAGCGTCAGTTCTCGTCTGAATGAACATCAGAACAGAAAAACACTTTCAGTTAATGTAGAATAAACTCTAGACATGTTTCAGCATGTGATTCACATTGTGTTGAATGAATGAAAAGCTTCATATCTGTGTTTCTTCTGCTTTTAGTGCTGATGTTCCTCATCCACTCTGGACTCACTCAAGGTACTGTGCAGAACCACAGTGTTTTAAACTAATGTCTATTGATATAGTGTTTATTTGTCTACATGATCAGATCAGGATCCCACATTTGTCTCTTTGTTGATGTTTATGTCCATATTTTGCTGTCACACATTTTCTCACATTATCATCTGTTTGTGTAGTTTCTGCTGAAACACGACTGTTCATTTAATAGATCAAACATTCTTACATTTATAAACTAGTTCAGTAAAAGATCATAATCCACTGTATAAAAGAGAAATGAGTTCTGCACAGTGAGAGTTTTGAGTTATTGCTGATATTGTCCATCAAGATAATTATCACAGATGAACAACTTTTATGAATTTTAAATGCAGTCGCCAGAAGTAAAAATCTAAATGTAGACGATAATGTCACGAATTACTAGGCCGAGGACTCATGTGCAGGTAAAGGAAGGGGGATTTATTTCTAATAACAAAGGAAACAACCCACAAGGGGGAAAACATAACGTAAACATGATAATAAACACAAGACTATAACATAAACAAACCGGAAGGCACTGCAGGGGCCACGGATCTGGAACCGGGAATACATGGAAGACAACAACACCACACAGGACAGCAAACACACCGGGATTAAATAGGGAACACATGAGGAGAGGTAACGAGCTGAGAACAGCTGACAGCACTCAAGGGAATCGAGCTAACAAGGTGGGAAGGGTTAAACAATGACAAGACACCACAAAGGGGCAGTGCCAGGGCTCTCTCAACAGACACTAGAAAAGACCAAAGTGGAATGACAGAGCCGTGACAGATAAATGAACAACATCACAGTCCTACGACTTCAACATCATCATCATCCTCACTAAACTCAGTCTTTCCTGGAAATGTGAGTTAGAATAATTTATAAGAGCAAAATTATGATCATAATGAGGCTGTAAAAGCGTATCTCTGTTCGGTGTGATGATGTTTAATCTCCAGACAGATTCTGTTGTCACATTTAGTTTTGGCCTGTAAAGAAACACGACAGCATGTGATTCAACACATGAATCATTATAAACTTTAAACTGAAGAATCACAGTAATGATGAACACACTGATCTCATTCAGCAGCAGCACATCAAGTGTTTTTCACTCTCACACACTCATATCATGAGACACAGATGGAGCAGATGCAGACATCTTTATTCAAGATTTGTAGATGAAAAATCTTGTGAGCCTGAACACTAATTGCTAGTTCTGGTTCGTCTGAAGGCTGCAGTTTGTGCAGTCAGAACAATGATTTCAGGGAATAATCTGAATTTGGTATTTATTAAAGGTGCATAGGTGTGTGGATCTGTGAATTTAAACACAAAAATACAGCAAAAAAAGAAACGTTCCCTTCTCAGGACTGTGTATTTCAACAACAATGTTGTAAAAATCCAAATAACTTTACAGATCTTCATTGTAAAGGGTTTAAACAATGTTTTCCATGAATGTTCAATTAACCATAATCAATTAATTAACATGCACCTGTGGTATGGTCGTTAATACCTGCACAGCTTACAGAGAGGAGGCATTTAAGGTCACAGTTCTAAAAACACAGTACAGTAAAGAGACATTAGGCGTGCTGCAGGGAGGCATGAGGACTGCTGATGTGGCAATAAATTGCCATGCCCGCATTGTTAGACGCCTAAGACAGCGCTACAGGGAGACAGGAAGGACAGATGATCATCCTCGCAGTGGAAGAGCACGTGTAACAACACCTGCACAGGATCGGTACATCCGAATATCACACCTGCGTGACAGGTACAGGATGGCCTCAACAACTGCCCGAGTCACACCAGGAACACACAATCCCTCCATCAGTGCTCAGACTGTCTGCAATAGGCTGAGAGAGGCAGGACCGAGGGCTTGCAGGCCTGTTGTAAGGCATCACCAGCAACAACGCCGCCTATGGGCACAAACCCTCCTTCACTGGACCAGACAGGAGTGGCAAAAGGTGCTCTTCACTTCACGGTTGTTTCACCAGGGGTGATGGACTGATTCGTGTTTATCGAACCCGGAGGAAGTAGCTTAGAAGTGTCTGAGCAAGCCCGGAAGGCGCAAGGAGCTGAGGCCAAAGACGCAGCGTCTCGTTCCCTCTCAGGGAACTATGGTTACATACGTAACCTGAGACGTTCCCCTTCAAGGGAACTCGCACTGCATCGAACGCTTTGGGGAACGATACACCAACGCCACCTCAGTGACGAAGGCCGACGAGTGTCTCGTAGCTCACTACAAGAGGACCCGTGTTCCCGGAGCGGAGTTGAGGTCAAGCTGGTAAAACCTCAGAAAGGTATGCGGGGAAGACCACCCCGCCGCATCACAAACATCAGATAAAGACACACCTGATATAAGGGCCTTAGAGGCAGCCACGCTCCTAGAGGAGTGGCACGGACCATCAGAGGCGAAGGGGATTCGGGATTGTAAGCCAGGGTGATAGCCTCGACTATCCACCTTCTTAAAGTGGATAAACAAACATAAAAACAACTGGTCTGACTTACGCCAAAGGCAGACCTGTGGACATAAGTGTCCAGTGCTCACACTGGACAGACCTTGTTTTTAAATTCCTGGTCCTGGTCACCAAAGGGGGGAGGGCAGAAGACCTGCAGTACAAAGACCTAACCACATGAGTGGGCACTTTGAGCACATAGCCTGGCCTGGGATGGAGGAAGGCTTTCACCATCCCAGGCGCAAAACTCAAGGCAAGAGGGAGCTACAGAGAGCGCCTGTAGATCCCCAACTCTTTTTAGCGATGTTGTAGCAAATACAAATAATGTCTTTAAAGTGAGGAACTTTAGGGGAACGTCATCCAAAGGTTCAAAAGGTGCCTGGGACAACCCCTGGAGTACCAGGGATAAGTCCCAGGTAGGAACCTTGGTCTGTACTGCAGATCTCAGCCTAATAGTACCACGGAGGAAGCGTGTGATGAGGGGGTCCCTGCCAATGAACATGCCACCCAGAGGTACGTGGTAAGCAGCCACGTAGACCTTCAGGGTGGACGGGGACAGCCCTGCAGCGAATCTTTCCTGCAGGAACTCCAGCATTTTGCCAATGTGACAGGTAACTGGGTTCACCTGCTTTTCGCTACACCAAGAAGTGAAGAGTCTCCACTTCAGAGCATACGGCTTCCTCGTGGAGGGAGCTCTGGAGTGGAGGATAGTCCCAACAACCTCAGATGAGAGACCAGAATCTATAAGCTGGGCCTCCTCAGAGGCCAAGCCTACAGATTTCACAGTTCTGGGCAGGGGTGACGCACGCATCAAGCCCGCTGCCTGGGACAGAAAGTTCTCCCTGGGATCTCACAAAACACATCCGCAAAACACACTCTGCCCGGACATTATGGAGCAATTAGTGTGAGACGGACCTTGTCTCGGCGAACTCTCTCCAGTACTCCCAGGAGCAGAGCAATTACGGGAAAGGTGTACAGACAAAGCCTCGGCCATGTCTGAACCATGGCATTCAGCCAGAGTGGGGCTGGGTGCAGGAGTGAAAACCACAGAGGGCAATGAGCTGATTCCTTAGACGCGAACAGGTCTACTTGTGCTCGGCTGAATCTCTACCAAATCTGCTCCACCACCACGGGATAGAGCCTCCAATCCCTGGGCCTCGGCCCCTTCCTCGACAGGAAGTCTGCTCCCACATTCTAGGTCCTAGGGATGTGAACTGCCCGTAGATGGAGCAGTCTCCCTTAGGACCAAAGGAGGATCCACCGTGCCAGTTTGTATAATGGTCGCGAGCATAAACCTCCCTGATAATTTATATTGGAGACCACAGTGGTGCCGTCGGTCTGAGCAACCACATGGTGGCCCCTGAGGTCTGGGAGGAACGCCTGAATCGCCCTCCAAACAGCCATCATCTCTAGCAGGCTTATGTACCAGGATAACTGGTGCTCATGACCTTGGGCGGAGCGGTCTCTCAAGACCAGCCCCGAAAGGACGCATCCGTCGATAGCATTACGCGTTGACAAGGAGCTCCCAATACGGGTCCATGAGACAGAAACCAGGGTTTCTTCCACATATGTGTGACCTTGATAGTGCGGAAAGGGTTGCCCGAGCGGGGTAACGCAGGAAGCTGCTGCCCGAGACCCAGCACTCTCTGGAAGTGCTTTACAGTGAGTGGCTGGCCTAGTGAAACTCTTTGACGGCTAACAGGATGGAATCGATGCGCACGGGGGAAAACTGTGCAGACATCATAATTAAAACCCAAAAACGCTGAGGAAGGTGGTCCTCTGGAGAGGACAGAGCACACTCTTCTTTGTGTTTAGCCTCAACCCCAACACATTAAAGAGCACGGGAACAACATTTCAATGTTGAACCGCTAGCTATAGCGACTGGGTAGAAAAGCCAGTCGTCGAGTAATTGAGAACTCTGATGCATTGGAGGCGCGACCATGCATATGATGAACGTGCGAGGTGAAAGAGCTAGGCCAAACGGAAGCATTCGATATTGGTAAGCCTCCCCCCCCAAAGGCGAACCTGACATACTTCCTGTGTTGTGGAAGGATGAAATGAAAATATGCGTCCTTCAGGTTGATTTGACAGACCAGTCCTTGGACCTGATCTATCACGATCTGGTTCAAAGTCAACATTGATGACGAGTGATTTAGAAGGCGCAAATTTAGGATGGGCCGCAATCCTCCATCCCTCTTGGGAACGATGAAGTAACGACTGTAAGCCTGACTTTCTGTCCGAGGGGGGTACATATTTTATGGCCCCTTGCCTCAACAGAGTGTCTACTTCCTGTTCCCTAGAACCCTAGTAAAGGAAAATATTATATATATATAGGCATGAAATGCGACCAGAAATTCTAATGTGAAAGCTGTTTGTCTTTTATTATGAATATGTGAGTTACTGTAATCTATAAGCTTGTGCTCTAAAACAGTGGTCCCCAACCCCGGTCAACAATCTTGAGCGGGCACCGGTCCGCGGGAAAATTATCACACGTTTACCGGTCCGCTGCACAAAAAAGGTTGGGGACCACTGCTCTAAAACAATGACAAAATTCACATTTATAAGATAAAAGTGTTGAAAACTTCCAGTCTCTCACTTCTGCTGATATCAATGATTTTGATGACGTCACTCTGAACTTCAGCTTCATCAGATTTTCTGTCCAATCAAATGCATCTAGAATATAAATGTTCTTCATAATATCTTCTTTTCTGCAGTGACATTTATGCAGGTTTAGGACAGATGGAGAAAATTCACTTACTTTGACTTTGTTAGATGTTTAATCATAACTTCTGTTTGTTCATTTCTTACAGAGAAACCTAAAGCTGTTCTGAATGTTCAGCCGAATCCATCACAGATATTCAGAGGAGAGAATGTTACTCTCACATGTGACATACAGGGGGAAGGATGGAGATACGAATGGCACTGTGGAGATGGTGGAGATCACTACTCTAAAGAGAAAGATTTCAAGATCACAGCAGAGAAAACACAGATGTGCAGGTGTTTCGGCTGCAGAGGATCAGGAGATTTCTGCTCTCACACGAGTGATACTGTGACTCTGTCTGTGTCGGGTGAGTGATCATCACTGACTCACATCAGCATCTGCTCACATTGAATATTAAATGTTTTCTTTGTGTTGGAATAAGGGATGTAATTCCAGATCATTCATTCGATTGATTAAAAAGGAGTGTTTATGATGGTTTTATTTTAAATGGAGGTTATTGTTGTTGTTTCATATTCTGTCATCCTGCTGCTCGTTGTGTTATTGCATATTAAACATAATCTCTAATTGTTTAATGAACATTATGATCATGTAAAGTAGGAGAATAACCGTCTTACTGTATTAATATTCAATATAATCGCTCTGATTATCCAGCATGAGATCCAGTGGATTTACAGTAACCAATCGTTCTTTTATAGTCGTCTTACAGAAATAAAGTCAGTCTGGTCTGTGTTTCTCTAAAGCATTAGTGCCGATGACTCTAAGATCAACTTTTGGGAAACACAGCCCTGGTTTGTAATAATTGAAGAGGATAAAGCTGTTTGTTCTGCAGTTATTTCATCCATGATAGTTTTAGTTAGTGACTTTTTGGTTCAAAACCGTGTTAATTTCAGTCCTGCACGTCTCAGTCTCTGAAAGAAGTCGAAACAGACATGATTCACTGTCATAGAAAGCAAGCAAGATTTATTTAAGAAACTGCTGTACAAAAAACAAGGTTAATTTTATATTTTTTCAATGTTGATTTGATTTTATGACGAACTTGATCTATTTCATAATTGAAATAACATTATTTCAGTGTGCGAACTTGATGAAAAATCTGTTAATTATCAACCTTGATTCAGAGTTGGTCTGGTATCAATGATGAGAATATTATCTGCTGTACATTTCTGTGATCTTACTGTTTTAATTTTAATGTAAGATAATTCTGGGGTGGCAGTTGCCCCTTGATACTGTGTTAGTAATGTGAACTTATTTCATCCGAGTCCAAAAAATAAATATTTCTTAATGTATAATTGAATTGCAAGCACTGCTTAAACACTTAATGTTTAGAGGTACAGCAAAAATATTAAAACAATACGAGGCTGGAAAGTGATTTACAAAAAACGAAATATCAAAAAACCGCTAGCCTCATGTTATGATTATGAGCTCTGCGCTCCCCTCCATGGCCACCAGATGGAGCTCACACCTATACTGACACTTCACTACACACTACATTTCCCAGCAACCATCACACTGCACTGATTACACATACACAGCTGAACGTAATGATGTCTGTTTGTTTCTCCACCTGTTACCCATTCTCAGAGACTATGTAAACCCGGTCACCCCACAGCTCAGGGCGAAGTCTTCTGTAACAAAGGGGTGACTCACAGGCAGGGATCCAAACGCAATGTCTTTTAATGAAGATAACAGAGGTGGTCGTACAGGCAGGGTTAAACAGGGGCAAACAGGAACAGAAGGGCAGGCAGAATCAGAGACGATATAACAGGCAGACAGGTCAGAACAGGCGGATAACAATCACAGGTCGTAAATCCAGGCAGAGGTCAAAAGGCAGGCAGACAGGTTCAAAAACGGGTAAACAGGCAGAATCGGTGACAGGATACAAAACAGAATATAAACGCTCAGAAATGACAACCGGGGTTTACTCAAGACTTCGCGGTGACTGAAGGGTGAGGCAGTCCTTTATAGTCCAGGTGATTACTAACAGATGGTGTGGCAAACAATATGATGAAGTCCAGGTGTGTGTGTGTAATCAGTCCAGTGTGATGGTTGCTGGGAAATGTAGTGTGTAGTGAAGTGTCAGTATAAGTGAGTGAGCTCCATCTGGTGGCCATGGAGGGGAGCGCAGAGCTCATATCATAACACCTCACAACTTCAACATCAGCTTGTGACATGCAGATGCTGGCTTGCTGAGGAAATGAAGCAAACACAAGAGGAACAGCGATCAACTAAACCTAATACAAAAACACACAATAACACATAACTATAATACTTAAAATATAATAAAATATACAAACACTATACAAAACCCTCCACAATTACCTGCAAAGCAGCCACATTTCCAAGATCAAAAAGAGAACAGGTGTAGCATCAGCCTGTAACTCCACCATCTAGACCGTGTGCGCACAAACACACTACAGTGCCACACAACCGCACACTTCCCAACAAAGAATCAGGCCGCATCGCCATCATCGTCCCTTCAGATTCCTGCTTAAAAACACTCCACCTGCCTGATAACTAATCATCACCTCACTGGATACATTCAGATGAAGAGTAACTGTGTGAATGTATTTGCTTCTCAAAATGACTTTGTGATGCAAAATAATGTAACAGTCAGTTGTGATTTAAGGGATTAAACAGCAGCACAAACTCTGAAATATGTTATATTTCAGAGCAGAATTAGTGTGAAAGCAGATTATTAATCTCCTGCTGTCTATGATGTCATCAGTAATAATCAGCAAAGATGAGAAAGAAAAATCACTCAAAACATTCAGATTCTCTTAAATACTAAAAACACTCTTAGTTTATTGCTTGTAATGTTTATTTGTTCCTCTTTATTAGGCCTGTTTACTTATTGCTTTTATTATTTGAAGCTTTATTAGTCTATATATTTAAAATTCTTTACAGTTCTTTAATTTGAATGATTTAAACACTGTCAGGTTTCACAGAATGAGGACTCAATGCTCAAGGTGGGAAGGATTATTTATTTGAAGAAAAAAAAAACAAGAGACAAACTGAAACTGACTCAACTTGGGCTGTGCAGACTGGACAAGACATGACAAAGCACATGAACTGACAACGAAGGCGAACACATGACACACGGGTCATGAATGTCTGAACCATTCGTCCGAGACATTACGGTAGTGTCAGAGCTCTGCCACAACAACAAGAAATGCCTAGACCGAATGTGGCAGAACCCTGACATGTAATTACTTATAATAATAATTTATATTTTGAACCATGTATTCCACAAAAATGAATGTATATTCATTATTGTTCTCTTTAAGCATTAATGCACAGTTTAAGTTTAAATTCCATCATGAACTCAAAAAGGAAGTTTTTGTTTGTATTTTATTATGAATATGTGAGTTACTGTAATCTATAAACTTGTGCTTTAAAACAATGACAAAATTCACATTTATAAGATAAAAGTTTTGAAAACTTCCAGTCTCTCACTTCTGCTGATATCAATGATTTTGATGACGTCACTCTGAACTTCATCATCAGATTTTCTGTCCAATCAAATGCATCTAGAATATAAATGTTCTTCATAATATCTTCTTTTCTGCAGTGACATTTCTGCAGGTTTAGGACAGATGGAGAAAATTCACTTACTTTGACTTTGTTAGATGTTTAATCATAACTTCTGTTTGTTCATTTCTTACAGAGAAACCTAAAGCTGTTCTGAATGTTCAGCCGAATCCATCACAGATATTCAGAGGAGAGAATGTTACTCTCACATGTGACATACAGGGGGAAGGATGGACATACGAATGGTGGTGTGGTAAATATTACAACTCTAAAGAGAAAGAGATCAAGATCACAGCAGAGAAAACACAGAAGTGTGATTGTAGAGGCAGCAGAGGATCAGGAGATTTCTGCTCTGGTTGGAGTGATATAGTGACTCTGTCTGTATCGGGTGAGTGATCATCACTGACTCACATCAGCATCTGCTCACATTGAATATTAAATGTTTTCTTTGTGTTGGAATAAGGGATGTAATTCCCGATCATTCCCATGATGGATGGTGGTTTAAATGAATGATGAATGATGGATGGATGATGAGTTTAACACTGTGAGATGTGTTTACTGCAGTTCATACAGTCACCGGCATGAATATGAGCACATGCTCAAAACAGCAGCTTCCTCATCCGAAGCAAAAGCTTTTTTACTCCACATGTCAATAAAAGGCTAGTAGTTGAACTGTAAAGTGAATCCATGTGATTCGATGTAAAGTAGGAGTATAAGCGTCACACTGGATGAATATGGAAAGATCTGGATTCATCTCTCAATCTATATATAGTGTGTTTCTCATGATACTCATTTTTGCTTTTCCCAGCAGCACAACATCAGTTTTGATTATTTCCCTGCCAGAGACTTTTTGAAAAAAGTTGCCAACCAGCAGCAGTATTTTGATCATTTTCATGGCTGTCTCAGGAATTTCCACATTATCTGTTACAGGCAATAGATGAGAACAAAGACTATGAGATGAAAAGTTTATATTCTTGTTTAAAGTGAGAAGACTGTCTTCAGCCAGTGCTTTTTATCTTAGTGTCAAGCAGCTGAATTTATGAAACTCTAACAGTTTACAACCGTACTTTTTGGAGAGAACAAGAAGTCATGGCCTTGTGTACTAGCAGTATTTTATAACTAAATATCATTCAAGCTAATTCTCATACGGAGTTAAACTTAAGTCATTTGAACAAACTTATGCAACCTTATATTAGAGCTTTAGCACTCACATTTGTTTACCTTATTTACAGATTATGTGTAATAAATAGAGACATATTACCGTTATACTGGCCAACAGAATGTTTTATTGTATGAACATCTGAACATGCAATATATCTGTAACACAAGGACTCACAGGCAGGGATCCAATCGCTTGTCTTTATTAAGAGTAGTCGTACGGGCAGATGGTCAGGACAAATAGAGAGCATACATAAACGGTAATACAGGCAGGGGTCACAAAGGCGGGCAGACAGAATCAGAATCGTAGTACAGGCGGTAGTCAAGACAGGCAGAAAACAATCACGAGCGATAATCCAGGCACAGGTCGGGGCAGGCAGATCAGGATCAATAACAGGAAACAGGCAGAAACAGTAACGGGCAAACAAGAAAGGATAATAACCGCTCAGACTGATAACCAGGGCTGATCAAGACTTCACGGTGCGTGCGTGGGTAAAGCAGTCTTTTATAGTCCAAGTGATGGTATACAGCTGGTGTGACAAACAGTCACTGGAGTGTGCAATCAGTCCAGTGTACTGCATGATGGGAAATGTAGTGTGTAGTGTCAGTATATGTGTGAGCTCCCTCTGGTGGCCATGGAGGGGAGCACAGAGCTCATATTCATGACAATATCAAAAGAAATAAAAAGTTTAATTCTAGCTTCATGAATATTTTCTATACGATCTGCATATAAAATATGAAGTTGCTTCAACTAAATATTATTTAGATTTTTGTCTATTCACTCAATTTCCCTCTTTAAAGTGTTACTTTAATAAATTGTTTTTGTTGATGTTTTTTAAAGTGACACAAACTTGACTGACACTTTAAAAAATAATCTCTAATAATTTAGTTTAAATAATTAAACTAAATTGTTTTAATCAGGATGTAACATTTAGGAATCATAATAAGAAACTGCTTTTAAATTAGTTATTATATTACTTTACTGTTTTAAGTTTAAAAAATGCATCTAGAATATAAATGTTCTTCATAATATCTTCTTTTCTGCAGTGACATTTATGCAGGTTTAAGACAGATGGAGAAAATTCACTTACTTTGACTTTGTTAGATGTTTAATCATAACTTCTGTTTGTTCATTTCTTACAGAGAAACCTAAAGCTGTTCTGAAAGTTCAGCCGAATCCATCACAGATATTCAGAGGAGAGAATGTTACTCTCACATGTGAAATACAGGGGGAAGGATGGAGATACGAATGGTGGTGTGGTAAATATTACAACTCTAAAGAGAAAGAGATCAAGATCACAGCAGAGAAAACACAGAAGTGTGATTGTAGAGGCAGCAGAGGATCAGGAGATTTCTGCTCTGAATGGAGTGATGGAGTGACTCTGTCTGTGTCGGGTGAGTGATCATCACTGACTCACATCAGCATCTGCTCACATTGAATATTAAATGTTTTCTTTGTGTTGGAATAAGGGATGTAATTCCCAATCATTCCCATGATGGATGGTGGTTTAAATGAATGATGAATGATGGATGGATGATGAGTTTAACACTGTGAGATGTGTTTACTGCAGTTCATACAGTCACCGGCATGAATATGAGCACATGCTCAAAACAGCAGCTTCCTCATCCGAAGCAAAAGCTTTTTTACTCCACATGTCAATAAAAGGCTAGTAGTTGAACTGTAAAGTGAATCCATGAGATTCTGATGAAATGAAGGAGTGTTTGGATGGTTTTACTTTAAATGGAGGTTATTGTTGTGGTTTCATACTCTGTCATCCTGCTGCTCGTTGTGTTATTGCATTTAAAACACAATCTCAAAGTCTTTTAATATCTTGATTGTGTGTTTGTGTGTGCGTGTGTGTGTTTCTACCTCAGGCTGAAAAATTGTGCTGTAGTGAATGAAGTGAATGTGTCTCTGTGTGTCTTAAAAGGAAATAAAAGTGAAACATCAATCAGCTCTTGTGTGTTTGCAGTGTCACGTGACGCGTCGCCATGGAAATAAGTTCTGAAATAACAGTTTCCTTAAACTCACACAGCGAGAGTATTATAAACTGACATGTGAAAGTGTTAAATCTGATTGTTTAAAGAGAACAAAAGACCCAGAGCTGCCAGAAAAGTAAAAAAAACACAAAAAACTGCCAGAGATTCACACGCAAAAATTATTTGCATATTCAGATTAAAGGATAAACTTGTGTAAAGTTGTATATCTATAAATTTGTGAAATGTATTTTATGTATTTATCATTTTATTTTGTGCACAGGAAATGATTATATTTCTGAATATATACATTATAATTGTATTTTTTCCACACGTGTGCATTGCTGTTTTTGCATGAAATATTAACAGCACTGATCTGACTCCATACGATATACAGTCTTTTAATTTATAACAAGTTTATCAGTTTATTTTTTCAGTTATTACAACCTATTTTTATGTAATCAATACAAGATACAAACAAACTAGCTCTTTAATTTTTAATAGTGTTTGTTTCATAAGGAGGTTTTGAGTTCATAACTGTGATCATGTGATGTTTCAATAATATTCACTCATGTGTTTTAATTCAGAGAGACCAAAAGCTGCAGTGAAGGTGAATCCAGATCAGCGTGTGTTCAGAGGAGAGACGGTCACTCTCACATGTGACATTCAGGGAGGACGAGACACTCAGTGGACGTACAGCTGGTTTAGAGATGGAAACACCAGCTATCCATATAAATCATCAACAACAGCAGAGATCAGTTTCAGAGCTGATGTGTCTGACAGTGATGAATACAGATGTAGAGGAGAGAGATCAGACATCAGTGATGCTGTTACACTGACTGTATCAGGTGAAGCTTCATATTCACATCTGATTAATGATCATTTAATATTAATATCTCAACATTTACAATCTTCTGTATCAGCTGCATTTGTTCTTAGAGGATCAAAACAATTCACTTTCAGCCATTATTGTCTTCAGATGAAGATCTGCATATTTTGTGTGTGTGTTTCTTTTTTTATCAGGAAACTTTTATAACATCATGTAAATTGTGGATTTCCAGAGTGAAGTGTGTCTCCATCTTTGATATTCTCTTGATTCACTGTCACTATGTTTACAGGAGATATTCATGAGAATAGAAAAGCACAATTGAGTTGAATAGAGATGAGCTTTGAGCTGAAGTCAGAGAGAATGATGTGATTTACAGATAATAATGTTAAATGAGTTCATGAAGTCTTCAGAGAGTCTGTTGAAGTTGATTCAGAGAGTTGGAGATCTTCATCTCTTCATTCTGCTTTCTATGGAGAGTCAGATCTTCCTCAAAGCAACTGACATGATAAAACTAATGTCAGAACAGCAGAAAAACAGAACCAAAATCATAAACTATCATCTTACACTGTGTAGAAATGATAGTTTGTCTCAACAAGCTTCTGTTAGGATGAACTTCTTCCCTAAAAAAGAGCTTAATAATCATAAAGGCGATTCCTCCCGATCTCAGGAATATGTCAATAGTTCCAGCGGAGTGATATTAAATCTCTTATAGCGTTTCCATCTGAAAGAATATCAAAGATGTGGAAACGGAAGGATTTCACTTTCATCATTATCCATAATTTATTTTTAACACAAAACATAATTTACATGTTGATCAGGAAGACGAATGTAATGCAGATTAAAATGTTTTAGCAGAAATTAATCAGAGTTAATTCTGTCACTGAAATTAAACTTCAAGTTTTTCATCAACCTCATATATTTTTCCTACAATAGTTTTGTAAAACATTTACAAAAGTTAATTATTTTACATTTCAGTAAAACATTTGTTAGAATCTGTTTGTATGTTTGTGTGTTTCTTCTCAGATTTCCCCACATCTACAGTGACTGTGACACCAGACAGATCTGTATTCACTGGAGAAACAGTCAATCTGACGTGTGAGATAAACTCTGATCACAGTGACTGGAGATATGAGTGGAATAAAGACACAAACAGTGTAAAGTTACAGACGTCTGAGCGTTACACTGTAAACAGAGACACTCTCACTATCAGAGGAGCTGCTGAGTCTGATCAGGGTCAGTACTGGTGTAGAGGACAGAGAGATGGAAGACCAAACTCATCACAATCAAGCTCTGTTTCTCTCTCTGTGAACGGTGAGTTCAACATCATTGTCCTCATAAACTCTCTCTATATGATCACATTATAATGGAGAGTCTGTCAGACGTGCGGCTCAGTTCAGATCTGCAGTTCAAGATGTTAAAGACGTCTGTCTGTCGCATGTGAACACAGACCTGAACAACAGCTGAAATAGTTCTGTGTTAATCATCGCTGTTACACTTCAATTTACTTTTCTTTTTTCCATAAACGTTTTTGTTTGTGACTTTATTAATCTTCAAACTTACTGGAAATCTGTTAATCTTCATACAAATGCAGCAAGTATTTCTAGAGTAATGTTTCTCAATAATGTGCTTGTGTTTCTGTGTTTCAGCTCAGATTTCTGTCTCCAAAATCATCAGTTTTCTTGCAGCAGTTTTTTCGCATCTGCTGGCGACAGTCGTGATGATTTACAAATGTTACAGAGCCAGAGGTAAAACTAATGTCTCTCTCTCTCTCTCTCTCATGAGAGAGTTTAATGCTTTTTAGAAAAAAATCCACAATCTGTTCCAGATTTGAGAAGATTTTTCGTGTCTGGTAGAAATTTAGGAGTTTAATAAACAAAAACGGTATCGTCTCAAATATATAATCAGCAAAGTAAAGATGATGATCTATCAAGACATGAAAGTAATCATTAGAGGGTTTGTAAAAGACAGTCTTGTGCAGATTTTACTCGCTGCATTAAGACTTTATGACATCCTTAAATATGGGATCTTTAAATGTAAATGGATGTGGTAATAAAGAAGAGAGAAATGCTTGTATAAAGTGGTGTGTGATGTTTGTGAGAGCCGCACACAGATGTGTTTCAGCAGCAGATTGTGTGAGTGAAGGAAGGGACAGGCGTTCCTCATGCTTCCAGTGCAAGTGCTGGAGTCGCTGTTCTCCTGTCAGAAAGAGTTCAGGGAAAAGCTTCTGACGGATACAAATCATTCCTGCAAGAATGCAGCGGATAGATATCAATCAACATCTGTCGTTTTCATGTATGAATGTATTTGCTCCTAATGTCGGTGTGAAGGAGTTTTATAGGATGATCTGAGTGACATTCCTCATGATAATGTGATCAGTCTGTACGAACAGCAGGAGAAGATTTCCTGAACAAACACCGCTTTATAATTCATGCTTTTGTCTTCAGAATAAATTACTCCGTTTCAAATCAACCTGTTCATTTTATCTGCTGTTTTAAAGTGGAAGTTTTAACTGATACAGAACAAAATAAGTGGTTTTGTGAATAACTAAACTAAAATAACTAAACAAATAGGGAGAAGGTCAGGTAAAAAATGCAAGTTAAAATCCCCTTTTTTTCATTATTAAACAGTTTTCTTTAAATCAGTTTTAGTTAGAGGTGTAAGTCAGTGTGTGTTTCCTGAAGTATTTGTTACTCATGTAATTGGCAGGAAATGGAGATGTGAGAAACTTCTCTCCTTACAAGAACTTCAACATGTCATTTGTAGAGAGCAGTTCAGCTGTGCGTTACATGTGTGAAATCTCAAGAGTTTGACAACATTTTAAAAATAAGATACAAAATAAATAAAATCTGTTCCTGATGCACAATCTCCTTCATGGCATTTGATTTATTAAAGTCCATTGCCAAAAAATCCTTTATGATGTTTATTAAATTTTCTTTGCAAGAAATTGGTGTATAAATGCAAACTTTATTTCTCTGAATGATGATGATCAAATAGTATTTTATTGGTATCGTTGACATTTTGATGCAATTAATATTGAACTAAACATTGTATTTATTTATTATTGTTATTAAGTAAAACGTTTTTTTTTATATGATGGAAAATAAAAAGGTGTTTAATATCTCTCTCTAATAAATGTTTTTCTGTGTATTTCAGTTTCATTTGTTGAAGATCAAAGTCAGTTCGCCGTAACGGAGGAAGAAACTTCAATCTGATATTAACAAGTTTAATGAGATTCAGAATTTTATTAATAACAATTTTAGTGAGTTGTTCTGCTTTTATTTTATTTTTTGTTCTGCTTTTCTATTATTGTTGTTGTTTATGATTATTTTTATTATTTAGATTTGTCATCATCTTAAAGGAAAATGTCTTCATAATCTTTGTGATGTTTGTTCTTCAATAGTAAAAGCTTGACGTCTTTCTGTTCTTCAGTTTTGGTCTCCAGTTTCCTGTTCAGTTTCTCTTGTTTCAGTCATTTATAAACATACAGACCAAAGTTTTATTCTCTATCATATATTCTGTTTGAATAACAGTTGAAATTAATATGTATTTGCCAAAAAGTGTGTAATAAAAATGTCTTTGTCTCACATTTGTCTCATCATTTGTAATTCATCATCTAAACGTGAATCAATGTCTCATGTCATATTTTCATGGTTTCATTGTGAAACTGAAAGTCGTTCTTTAGATGCTCAGAGACACAAAACTGATCAAACTGAATAAATACATTTGACAGCAATTTCACAGCAGAACTAAGAATGAAAACTGTTCTTTACACTGACAGAGGGATGAGATTCAGCAAACAGATGTTTCTACTCACAAACATCTTTAATTTCAGCTTCATTTTCAATAAAGCCGAGACAAAACAAATATCATGAAATGTATTGAATGAGGAACAGCAGGAGCTTTTGACATTTTAACAAAAGAAAAGAACAACTAATCATATAAAACATGTAAATGAATCCTTTCCACCATAATATTTAAAATCTGAATATTCATAAACAATGACACATGAACTTTAAAGCCGCAGATATTAATTATAATTATATTAGTTTATCTAAAGTCAGAATCCAGAGCATTAGATGAGTTTATAGTCCTGCTAGCGGACCGAATACATTATCCGTAATAAAGTCAAAGCTGATGTGATTTCAGTCAATAAAGAGTGTCAGTCTCCTATTGGCTGAAGTCTGACAACTTTTCCAGCCAATCAGTGAACTTCCACAAACTCCTCCCCCTTCTGCCGCTCTAAACTCTTCCCACATTAAACGCTTAGATTCCTTTAAATGTGTTGCTGTTTTGTTGAAGAAAAAAACAACATTTTTTGTCTTTTAGCAACTTTTAGGTAAAGTCCATTACCTTGTAGGTTTAAGAGTCATAATAATAGTGATTAAAAGTTAAACATGTCGGTATTTAATAATTCACTGATTTCAACATGTAAACATGAACCTAGAGATAATTCACTTGCAATAAACGTGTTTGTACAACAGAAACATGAACATATCTGAGGCTGTTTCATGAAGGAGGTTATTGAGGCAGTAAAAAAGCCATTTAAAAAATATTTATATTTTAAATATTAAATCTTTTTTATTTTTTTCAAGGAACATCTAGCAAGTCATGAGTTCATTCTGCTGCCTTCCTGGACGAGAAATCATTGGATGATCTGTGTAGGTCTTAATATAATTATTTTAATATTCAAATATTCAGAAAATGTTTAGATGTTATTTTGCGTAGTTGCGTAGTTATTTCATACATTGAAAATGCAAAGCAAAACATTAGCTTTTGACAGTTGATGTCTGAACTTACACTGTTTTAGATCACAAAACCAAAAAAAAGAGAGATATTTTGGCTTGATTCCCTCTGCGGACCTGGCTTCAGTGATTGCCGTTACATGAACAGTTACAGGTCTAACAAATGAAATGTACAGCATTCATGGGTTCGGGGTTATGGTAGTTCTGTTTTAAACCGTATCCCCATTTTGAGTTGCTATTTATTTCCTTTTTCTTGTTTGATTCGTTCATTCAGATTTTGTGTTTCTACAATTGAATAAAAAAAAACTGATATTCTTACAGGATCTACAAAATATCAGAGCTTTTTAAAATTGGTTTACACTTTCAGATTAGGCTTTGTCAAGCACCCATATAACTTTGTCTTAACATACTTCATCTGTTCTTTTTGCGTTTTAATAATCACAGGTAGCAGACAACTAGCAAAACATGTTGATCCTGGGCCATGGAGGAGTACGGCTGTGACGCCATTACTGTAAGCAGCAGCCAGTTCAAGCATAACAGTCCTACCTGCTTTTGATGCATTAACAGTTAACATTTCTGTTGTTTAATTATCAGGGCATTCCCAGACAACATCAATCAAATAACTGTGGAGTGTTTGTGTTGATGGCAAGTCAGCATTGTGACTTAAGTCACACTAGAGATGGGCATATCGATACATCGATACTCACTTGGTATCAATATCTCCACAAAAATATCTATACTAAAATTAAATTAATAATTTCTGCAAAAAGTGTTTTCCGTACTTCTGTTTAATGGTTGTGCTAAAACTGAAATCCCCCTCTGACATTTAGGTCACCCGTGTCACGTGATGACTGTGAGAAACGCGAGCAATGTGCCCTGCCCACACGTACACGTCACTTTCACGGCACGCGTCATGCAGTATTGTCCGCGCATCAACAGAATGGCAGAAAGCGTAGCGTGGTGCTACTTTTCAGTGGCAGAAAAAAGTATTGCGAGATGCAATATTTGTGACAAGAAAGTGTCACACAGCAGCAACACAAGCAACCTCTTTAAACATTTGCAAACACACCCTGAAACGTACAAAGAGGTTGAACAAAAACAAGCTCAAGCTGCCCGCAGTGCCCAGTCACCCGCTCTACCCTCTGTCCGACAAAAGACGTTGCAGGAGGGTTTTCAGGGAGGCAAACTCTATCCAGGTACTACATTGATAACTACTGTGTGCATTATGTAACGGAGTAATCAGAGTTAATATAATTATATAGGCTATGCATAACCTTCTTATATACACACACAATTTGTTACATCTTATTTGAATTTTTTTTAATATATATTATTGTGAATTACAATTTCAAATTAGTATATCTGGGTTCCCTTCATTTATTGGAAACTTAACCTTTTCAGATAATTCCCAAAGAGCCCAAGACACCACAAGGAGCCTAGCCAAGATGATTGTTACTGACTTGCAACCAGTTTCAATGGTTGAAGATGCAGGTTTACAGCATTTCATGAAGGTGGTTGATCCCCGATACAATATCCCGGGTAGGAAATCCTTGATGTCAAGTGAAATTCCAGCTATATGAGCAAGTCAAAACAAATCTGAAAGACTCTATAGACTCGGCAAGCAGTGTGGTTTTAACAAGTGACATGTGGACATCAAGAACAACTGAAGCATATTTGACTGTATCAGGACATTTTATTGACCAGAATTGGCAGATGCAGGCTTGCACTCTTGAGACAGTCCATGTAGCTGTACAGCACACAGCACAAAATATATCTGAGCTCCTTACAAACATATCTGATGACTGGAGCATTACCAGCAAGGTCTTTGCTGTTATTACTGATAATAGAGCTAATATGGTCTCAGCTGTGCAGAAACCCCAATGGAAACACATTCAGTGTTTTTCACACACCCTTAACTTAGTCGTAAATGACTCCATTAAGGCTGATTCGAGTTTGGAGTCCGTCCTAGAGAATTGTGGTACTATTGTTCGGTTCTTCCATCATAGCACTAAAGCATCTGACAAGCAACTGCCAGAGCACAAACTAATCCAAGCAGTAGAGACCCGGTGGAATTCGGCGTCCTATATGCTGGAGAGACTGTCTGAGCAAAGACAAGCGGTTATAACAGCACTTTGTCTTCTTGGGAGAAACACCTTGTGCTTGAATGATGAAGAATGGTCCCATATCACCCATTCCATTGAAGCCCTCAGACCCTTTGAAGAGGCTACTAAGGAAGTTTCTGCAGAGCAGTATGTAACAATTTCAAAAGTTATACCTCTGGTCTCACTTCTCCAAAGTGCAACCATGTCTGCCGGGCAGAATGGCAACACATTGGCATCACAATGCAAACGACATTTTGAAAAAATTGAGCACAATTATACTCTTGGAGCCAGCAACTTTTTGGACATTAAGTTCAAAAACATTCCATTTTGTGATGCTGGGAATGTGGAAGCCATCAAATCGCGGCTCATCAGTGAGATGCAAGCCCTGGGCAGACAGGCAACAGACGGTGAACCCTCTGCACCCACCACCTCAATGGGAACAGCCTTGACAGTGTCAGAAGAGTCTGCAAACACTGATTCTGACTGTTCAACATCCAAAGGAGGATTATGGCAGGAGTTGGACACGCGCATATTGGCTTTTCAGGGGAATCGCACCACAAATATAGATGCATACATTCAGATGCGCAGATACATGGAAGAAAAGGTTATCCCAAGAAGTGAGGACCCTTTGTTATGGTGGGAAAAAAGGGAGCACATTTCCACAGCTCAGCATCCTGGCAAAAAAATACCTTGGAATTGTTGCAACATCTGTTCCAGCAGAGAGGTTGTTCTCCAAGGCAGGAGAGACAATTAGTAAGAGGCGAAATCGTCTTAAACCAAAACATTACACACAACCAAATCTTACCATGTTGCTTTTCCTAAACACAAATCTGAAGCTTAAAGATTAGGAAATCTTTATCAACAATTCAAAATGAAAAGACACTGAAATGTCTTTCTGAACATTGCTAAATTGGAAAAATATGTACAAAGTTGAAAATAAAGGAAAAAAATGGCCTGTTTAAAAATAAGAAATATTTCATACAGTGCAAATATGCACAATTTATGTTGGTAGTATTTTTTTATTAAATTATTCTTTGTTATGATGCATTTTTTTTGTATTTTATTTAATCATTTTTTTTGTAAAATATTGTATTATTTTAAACATTTTTATTTATTTGTTGTCAAATTTACTTTTGTAATAATTTTTTTAATGGCCAATATGTCTTATGTGTCATGTGTGGATGTAATTTGCCTTTAAGTGTAATATATATATATATATTAAACTTTACTTTTTTTTGAAAAATCACATACACATTTAAGAAATAAGCGGTATCGATATCGGTAAAATTATACCGAAAAATAACGATCTTGTATCAAATTTAAAAAGTCTGGTATTGCCCATCCCTAAGTCACACCAGAAAGTATTACAAATGTCCTACATCTGAAAGATTGTGCATGTTTTAGTATACCATTATACGTTTCTTTAGTGTCTGCTCTAATGTGCTTTAATTCATATTATAGTATGCACTCTACATTGTAATGGAGGGGCGTTTTGATTTCAGGGGGGTAAGGTTTCATTTTCAAAAACTCTTCAGTGTTCTCTAATCAGTGCTCAGTTTTACAGAGTGACATGCTGACAATTAGAAGGTGGTGGTGCAAGCTGACACTGAGTAATTGCCCTTTCAAGCAAGTTAGATCAAGTTGTGCTGTATGTACAATGTTGCCAACTTAATTGTCAACAGCTTTTTAGAAATAAAATGTTTGCTTTTTAAAATAAATACTAATATAATTACACATGTCAATCTACCCAAGTGGATCCTGGTCCTGGGGATGTCATTAAGAACAAACTGTCTTCATGAACCCATTATATTTTCAACATTTGAAGGTCAGATGCTGGTAGAAAAAAACTCCAAAAAAAGAGAAGAGTAGAGAGAGCAGGTGTGGGTTTTACCTTATTTCTTGAACAGAACAAATAACAGGGTTTTGAAAATAATTCTACTTATTTTTACTTTACAATTTAGAGGTGATGAATGCTCGGTATGTTGGCGATGGCAGAAGGGGGTTCCTGTGAGGATTTTATTCAGTTAGGGAGGTGGAAGGCTATTGCTCTGTTGACTGTTTATTTATTTATGATGGAGCGGAATTTGAGTGAATTTTCATGTGATATATATTTGTATAAATATTTTATATAGAATATACATTTTTATTTTATATGTATATTTATATAGGTATATATTATTTGTATTTATATATTGTGTATATATTATAATGTGTACATAATTCTGTAATTACAATTGTAAAAGAGAGATCTGCTTTGTTTTGAAATAAAATAAAGTTATCACCATTATCAGTTTTTGTTTTTTTGGTATGCAGATGGAAATACAGACACTTAAAATGACTACACACAGTACAGTTTAAGTATTGCCAAAGTGACACAAACTGTCCAAAAATAAACAAAAAAGCCTGACAAATGGCATGTGGGGGGGGGGGGACCTCAGGATTTATTTAACCATTCTTAAAATGTCAGCATTACGTATTATACGTTAATGTAACAAAAAAAAATCGTTTTAATATAAATAAAATAAAATACAATTTCTAGTCAAAAAATAAAAACCAGCCCAAATTTTATCAACCATCCCAATGCATTTTACCCCGGTCAGACGGGAACCCGCCCAATCTGGCAACACTGATCTCGATAAACTGACAGACAGTTTCTGATGCTCAAAGACTCCCTCACTTTACAGTAACTATTGCTCTGTGCAGATCATGTGATGAAGCTCAAATCATCACGACTCTGTTCAACCCAGTGGTTCTCAAATAGTGGGGCGCGCCCCCCTAGCGATGCCAGGGGGGGCGCGCGTGACCGTGGGGAATATGCTTTTTTTGTCAGGGAGTAGGTTTTCTTGCACCGAACAAGAGCAGCAGATATGAAGTTCAGATAACAAACCCTTCACCCGTTGATGTGTACGATCACACTGATGTTCATGTCACGTGATCAATCGCTAAATTCACACGTGTTTTCACGCGCTATCTGGCACTGATCCAAAAGCGCTCAGAGAACTTGATCATTATAAAGGTTTTTAGGCGACAAACATTCACTTCCACATATCTGAGAATCTGAATATCAGGTAGTTGATAACAGAGCCAACAAGTTAGTGACTAATTTGAATAAAAAAGAAAAAACTAAATAAATGTGAAACATCTATCAAACAGCGCTTTTTTTTACTGCGGTCTGTCACGTGACAAGCATGATGCGTTGCCATGGAAACAATAAAGCGAAAGTTCCAAAATAGGGGGAGGGGGGGCGCGCGAAATGTTTACTTCTTCCTAGGGGGGGCGCGACATAAAATAATTGAGAAGCACTGGTTCAACCCAACATTAGTAAATTTGTAAGATAAGTGTTGCAAACTGGTGTGTGTGTGAGTGAGATGGTGTTTATATAATGTTGAGTCCAGGCCGATTTGCACGTGGGCTAAAGCTAATCACATTCTGACATGCTAATGAGTGACGAAGTATCAATGTGTTCAATAAGTGTTGTAATGTTCAGTTAATGGTTATTAAAGCACATTCATGTTGTTCTGGAGAGAAGTGTCTGAACTGTGGATTGATTGTTTCAACAACTGTTTTTGTGTGAGATTGAGATCGTCTTTGAAAGCTTCCCTGTTCTATCCCGAACACGAGATGCTATTAAATTTGTAATTATTTATTTTCTTTTGGACGAGAAAGACCTGGACTTTTTAAATCTGCCAACCAACACTAATAACCCAGAGCCGTATAATCCAGCAGCACTTCAGTGCGACTCACCTCAGAAACACAGAAACGCTTCAACGCGCCGCGCGTCTCTTTATGGATAAGCAACGCGCTACTTCCTAATGTCCTTTCTTCTTCCAGACACTCCCGCAGATATTCATCAATTCAGAGCATTACAAGCCTTTATAGTCCCGCTAGCGGACCTGATTGAAGACACACTCATGGGCGGGTCCAGTGACGCTTGTTCAGTTCAGTTCAGTTTTACAATGTTTGATAGTCGGGAGAGAGTTCAAGTTTCCAGAACTCCTGAATAGTGGCCACTGGGATTTACAATGTTCCCGGTGTTCACACACACACAAGCTCTCTCAAAGCGGCACACTAAATCGACGCGCTCAGGCTAATTTTCCTTTTGCGGAGAGTCCAGAGAAACACGAGCGACGGGAAAATGTCCTGGAAGAAAATTCAAAGTCTTTCCGCCGTTTTTTTCTCTCATCTCATCGAGGCTTAAAGTTTGTTTCCAACTCCCATAAGAGTAACAGAGTTAAAGCTGTTGTAAGATAAGTTTCAAAAAGAAAGAGTGCCAGTCTCCTATTGGCTAAAGTCTGAAATCTTTTCCAGCCAATCAGTGAACTTGCTCAAACACAAACCCTTCTCTCTAAACTCGTCAATTTTTTTTTTTATTTGCTGCTGTTTTAGTGAAAAAGTTGGTTATTCTAGAAAGCGAGTTCATCTTACTGTCAAACACACTCTGAACTATCTCTTCACATCACTGACTCCAGATCAGGCTGTGTTCAGAGAGAGTAAATTGCCATTTGTGGAAGAAAATGCAAATTCAGAGTCACAGTTACTCCCGTCAGCAGGAGTTCCTTCTTTCAGTTTCAGTTTCACAGACGTCTGAATGGCAGCAACAGCAATAGAGACTCGGCAGGATCAGAGTCAGAGCCCTGATCTGTTCAATATACATCGTGTTTCACTGCACAAACACAACAGCTTGTGTAACATTTATTGTGTTATCAGGTGCTTTAACTCCGCCTGTCTGATGAAGAGCATCTGAGATCAGCGTTTATATCACACACACACACACACACACACACACACACACACACACACACACACACACACACACACACACACACACACACACACACACACACACACACACACACACACACACACACACTGTTAGAAGAGCTGATGACATAATCATAAAGCTCAACTAATAAATAATTAAATAAAATAACTTGAATAAATTTTGAATCAAATTTGAGTTTGAGTTGCTACTTTAAGTCTCTTTGCTATTTTATGCTGATTTTATCTCTTTTGGCTGTTGCTGTATCATCACATGTAGTTTCACACATCTCAAGGCCTGTTAAGGCGTTGCTGTTAGTTTTGTTTCCACAAACTCTTTAACCAAATGTTTTAACTTACTGTAACTGCATTTTTTCCCCTGTTCATCCACTTCCTGTTTGGATGTTTGTAAAGTTTCTCCAACACAAAACCTGGGAATAAACATATACATTCTAAATATATACACTTTTTTTATCTATGTTTTATTTATATTTGTCTGTCTATATCTTATTAATATACATTTTCATATTGTGTGTTGAAACAGTAGATGCATCATTCATTACACTTTCCTCTGGAACCCAATGATGGACTTGAGTTCTGGTTTTCTTTAGCAAATAATGCTGATCTGTGAGCACAGGATCCACTGGAAGACATCAAGCCCTCATGAAGTGTGTTTCTGATAGTTTGGTCATGCACACCAGTTCCTGCTGGAGCTCATTTTGTTCTTTAGCTGTTCCTCCTCACACACAGGAGCAGATATCAGTCCTGCTGCTGGTTGTTGAACTTCTGCTTCTCTGTCCATCTCTCCTCGTGTAACGCCGGGATCTCCTCCATTCTCCTGAAACTGTGCTGGAGAAACACCAAACCTCCTAGATTGTGTTGCAGGAACTGCCTCATACAGACAGAGGGCATTACAGTTTACATTACATTACTCCACCCATTTGCTCTGCAGACTCTCTGAGGCCTAAACTAGAGTCACGTGCTGATTTCACTTTGCATTCACTGTCTGTCATGTGTGACTGTCTCTGTGTGACAACAATTACCAGAACTTTTTTAGATAAACAAAGCTGTAACAACAAAAGAGCAGCTAAATATCTTAGAATGATTCTCTCTTCTCTTTTTTCATGCATTTCTGTATTGAGTTTTGTCTCCTCCCTTCATCTCTTCTTGAAGTGTGAATTGACTGCTTAAATAAAGGAAGGGTGTATTAGCACACACCAGTGTTAAACGTTCTGTTAATGTGGCAGGATGGGCTCCAGTTCACTGACTCTCATCTGTGAGTATTTGATCATATTCTATAATATCTTCTTTTATTCTTTCTAATGCAATGTGATTGTTACGTGTTGATCAGATAAAGAGGTGGATGATGCATTTATCTGTGTGATGATGCGTGTGAAAGATGGAGGCTGTACACGTGTATTTCAGCTTGTTTTTGTTGTAATATTGTTTCTTCTATTTCAAGTAGTTGAGATAAATGCGATATCTCTGTGTTGATGTGAGTTAGTGTTGAATGATGCTGTATCTTTAAATAAACTCTCCATCAGAGACTCAGAGCTTGAGAACGGTGACCGAACACACAATCAGCTTCTCTATCACTTCTCTTTCTCTCTGAACGTCTCATTGAAAAATAATTGCAAGTATTTGGACACTAAAATCACTCATAGATTTGTCAGAATTTCATCACATTTAACAAAGTTTATCAAACCAAGTGGAATATGCTGTGAAATGACGCTTGAGCGTTTCTCAGAACGAACTTCTCCTTTTTGAGGCACGTTTCAGTTATTTTTAACAAGCTGATCTAAGTGTTTTTTTTTTATGCTGTATGAAGTCAGTTCTTCTTGAGGTCAAACAGTTGTCCTGCAGAATAACCACATTTTGTTAATTACTTTAATTTTTTTAACGTTTTGAGTGAAAAATGTATGTGCTATATTCCTTTAAATGTCACTTTTTCACACCTAGTTTATTTGAGAACTTTAAATGGTCTTGAGATAAAAACACCCTAAATGATCTCAGAGCACAGGCTGATCCGTTGGTGTTTGAACCCTGATAAAAACACAAGATATTCTCCATTCATTATATCCAATCTATAAATCAACTAAAATTCGGTAACCTCTCTGACTGGTGGATTTCACATTGAATGCTGTTGCATTAAAATGCTCTCTTAGCAAAATGAAACATTATGGAATTGGGACAACAAACATTAACCCTTAAGAAATAGAAACCATTAAAAGTACTCATAAATGAATCATAATGAGATCACTTCATTTACTGTTAATGTGTTTTGATCATTAGAGCACTGAGGTCTGTCACGTTCACTGTCACCTAGGACTCTTATTTTGTCATTTCGTGGTCACATGTTGTTTTTTCTAGAACTAACCAGCACTCATCAGTTTCCATAGTCACCAATCGTTACAGGTGTTTGTCTTTTGGGTTAATCACTGTCAGTATATTTAGTTCTCCTTGTTCACTCTTGGGTTGTTGGTTCTCTTTTACACTGTGTGTGAATTTCCCCGCCTGAGTGTCTTGATTTAAAATAGACACAGTGGTCCTGGTACCTGTGTCTGCATTCCTCCTAAACACAAGCGTGACAAGGTCATGCACCTGTAGGGGAATTGCGGTTCAGACCCGAGGACCAGATAAGTCTAATGAAGAGCAGGAGTCAGAAGTGCAGTCAATGAAAGAT